>PVKZ01000048.1:1475242-2002796 GCA_004027375.1 Macroglossus sobrinus
CCCCCACCCCCGCCCCCGCCCCCTCCGCTCCCAGACAAAAAGCTCATCACCCGAAACATCGCCGAAGTCATCAAACAGCAGGAGAGCGCCCAGCGGTCATTACAAAATGGACAGAAAAAGAAAAAAGGGAAAAAGGTTAAGAAACAGCCAAACAATATCCTAAAGGAAATTAAAAATTCCCTGAGGTCAGTGCAAGAGAAGAGAATGGAAGACAGTTCCCGACCTTCTACCCCACAGAGATCTGCTCATGACAATCTCATGGAAGCCATTCGGGGGAGCAGCATAAGACAGCTAAAGAAGGTAAGTTCCCCAGCAGCAGGCCCTGGGGCGCAGAGTTAGTCAAGGAGTCGGCCTGCCTCGCATAGCAGTACCAGAGTCTCCTCTCAAAATACTTACTAGCTTCTGATATTTATTTTAGTATGCAAGAGGAAGCTTGCCACACTTTGACTACCAGGAGCAGGTCACCAGTGAGCAGAGTTTCATTTGAGAGGTGTGCGTGGGCCCCCTTCTTAGCCTCGCAGCCCTTCAAGGGCCAGGCCCATTTTCAGACCCTCCAACGTATGAAAACTCCTGACTTCCTTACTAAGAAAATCAGGGAGTATCATGTACATTCCAACAAAAGATTCAACATTTGTCAAAAATTTTACCACAGAATTATACATGATTTAAATACTTTGTGATATAAATTTTAAATACAACGCAGCAATAATCAATTTATATCTGAGTTCTTCTCAGAAAATACTGCTAGAGACAGACCCTACAGATGTTTTTCATTTATCGTTTGTGCTGTCTTTATTGAAAGAAAATCCCCTATTTTTATAGGTGGAAGTTCCAGAAGCTCTGCGATAAAAACACGATTTTTAGAAGAGGATGCAGAATTATTCATTGGTGTTAAATAAAATGCATTGTGAGATGTTTCTAAAATACCTTCTTCAGTTTAAAATGTTTTCTGACTTTAAAAATAGCCTCACCCATTAATTCCAAAGAGAATTTTAAGAAACAATCAGCATGTTTCTTCTGTAAATATGAAAATAAACTTTTTTATGTCATGAGATTTATATTGGGAAGAAGCTGTTTACTTAAAAATGCTCTCCATATCTTTGGATGTGTTGGTAATTCTGAGCTGTAATAAGTTAATGAAATGTGCTGTTATTTTTGTAATCCCAATAAATTTGGGTTGAAGTTTTTTTTTTTAAACAAACTAATATTTTTTTGTGAGTTGATACATCTGTCAGGTGTGTATGTAACATTGCTAAACATTAAAAATATTACATTCTCACCCAAAAAGGTTTGGGTGCTTAGCATTTGCCTTTTTTGTTGTTTTCTCATAGCCAAGACAATTTGATCAGGGATCTTTCCAAAGGTCTGGAATCAAAACTTTCTTTAAACTCTTCTTGATAGTGAAATAAAAGCTCAGGAAAAGACCCCAATGTGGGTCTTTATCATCTCGGATGATCGATAGGAGACCGAGGATGTCATTTGATGCCCCCACAAGCCTTGGTCAGTCAATCATGTATAATTAAAATCAACTATTTCTGGAAGAAGGAAAACTGAAAGTTAGAAAGTTTCTTGGTGACAAGGAAATAAGTGTTAGGGGGATGCCTGGCAGATAGGCCCCCTGAATTGGAACCTATATTGTGACTGAGGCTCATTCAAGTCACCTTTTGAGCTCTCCTTGGATGAGCCCCGTGGGTCTCACACTTTTGTGCTCTATACAAATATTGGTGATGTCAATATTCACAACACATCCAAGGACAAGGGCACATGTATTTGCAGTCCCCAAGCGTTATTCTACCCCACCCCCGCCTCACTCAAGAATGATCGGAATTCAAATAAAAGACGCATCAGAGATTACCTTCATTCTACTACAGTGCTCCACTCCAATTTATGAAAGCTACAAATCTCTTCCAAAGTCCCTGGTAATAACTATGATTAGCAGAGTTTCTTTTGTGTCCTACAGGGTATAACAGTGGTTCTGGCAAAGCTCTCTGGGCCACACGTACAAAGCACTGGATTATCTCCAATTAAGAGGATCCTGTTTCACTAGAAAATTCTCTAATAGTTCTTGGGCTTGTGTCTTTTAGTCTGTTTCTATTATTCTGCCATTCTCTTAATAAGAACAGCTGATATTATTATCTCTTAAGCAGGGTTCCAGAGGCCATTGAGCTATGTCACTGCCCTCATTCCAAAGTGTGGGGAGTAACTGACATTTTCTAAACTACCAAGTTGTCTCACATACTTTTCACGAGAATATTAACAGGTGCTACAACTGTTTTATAGAAGTGGAAAGCCAAGCTCAGTGAGAGTTAAGGCTGCATGTGAAACTGGCTGTCTCCGACTGTACAGCCCATGCTCCTCTGTGGTGCTGTACCTCGGCCTCCACCCAGACCCAAGCCTCCCAGAGGCTCCTGGCTCCCAGTGCTTAGAACACGGTGGCAATTTCGGTTTGCATTGGTACTGACTTCATCATTTTTACCCCTTTTCATTATTGTTCAAAGAATAAAAACGAAAATGTAGATTTTTAAAGTGTGTTTGTGTGTGTGTGTGTGTGTGTGTGTGTGTGTGTGAGAATTTAGAACAGAACACTTAAATTTCCTTCCTCGTTTTCTACCCAATCATTTCACTCTTTTTCCCCCTGATTCTTGCATGCACACGAGGACAAGCCTCTTCTAAATGGGAATGGCTTCCAGCTCCATCACAATGAGGCAGAAAAGCAAATGGTTGCTCATAAACTGGGTCGTCGATAAAACCATAAAATATCCAAGAAAGAATGCGTGTGGCAGCCTTCCCAAGTGAGGAGGAAAAGGGAGCTGCCAAGGCCCACCAGCCGGGCCTTCTCACCAGAAGGGAGTGATTAGGAGACAAACTATTCTTTCCTTTGCATTTAAAAGACTGCCTTGATGGAACTTTTTGGGCCTCAGGGAAAAAAAGAATGCAGGCACGTCCTAGGTGCTTCATAAAATGTAAATAAAGATATGGCCCCTCACACCTAATCTATAAGACAAAATATAATAAAGCTCATAATGAGACAACTATGATACAATCAGATACTAAGTGGGTAGATTGGTCATTCAGGAAAACATTTATAGAATGTTATTTCAGCCCTGTAAACATTCCACGTGTTATGACTCTGCAGCACAGGACAAGGATTCTTAGTTCGTTCATCCTGCGAACGAGCTGGTATGAAAACTAATTAGTTTATCCTCTATAAAGAGCGTTCAGCTCACTGGGAGAGAGGCTGTCCAAGACCAGATGAAGTGTTTAGGCTATGATTTACATCTGCACATTAATCTCTTAAAGTACACCTCATCCTGATTTGAAATGGGGCCAGGATGCTAAGTCTCGCTTGCTCTGAGAGCTCTGCTGCCACAGGTATTTAATAACTCAGTGTCAGCAGGATCTTGATTTAATACCTGTCCTGACGCAGTTGCTACAAGTGAATGAAAGTGGTCTGTGTCCCACTGTAGGGCGAAAACACAATACACAATACATAAATGAATGAGCGTATCTGTTTTAATTCATTTTAATTTTATATACTTGTCATATGTTGTTAATTTTATTTTATTTTTATTTTTTTCAACCATTTGCAAATGTAAAAACTCTTCTTAGCTGCAAGCTGTTAAAAAATAGGTGTTGAATGGATTTGACTTCTAAGCCACAGTCTATTGTAGACCTTTGACCAAAAGCAGATAAGTAAAGCTTCTCAGGACAGGTGACACTTGATTTGGATTTTTAAAGAATAGAGAAGATGTCAGACTGAAAAAAAAGAGTGAAATGATCGGGTAGAAAATGAGGAAGGATATTTCAGTTTGAAGAAACTGAGTATTATAGAAGAGTAAAAAATCACCTTTTTGATTTTAATGTAATTCTATAAAAACAAGGATTTGGGTAAAGAATATTTGTCTTTTTTCTTTAGTATCAGTAATTTTTGTGGTTAAGAATAGGATTATTGTATAGTTTATGTGTGGCCTTTTTTACAAAAACAATATATAATCATTAAAAAAATCAGTATGAAAAGATCAAAAATTAAAAAAAAATAATATAAAGAATTTCCAAAATCTCACCCACATAAAATAACCTTTCAGTGTAGATCCTTTTAGGTCCTTCCTACTGCATGTTTAAACACCATGGAACTATCTTTTTTTCTAAAAAGGGGAAGATAACATACATACCATTATGTAACCTGCCATATTTTATTTAAATAATTTCAATAACTATTGGCTATTTAGGCTATTTTGATTATTAGTCCTCTGATGTTGGATATTTAGTTTGCTCCAGTTCATCCCTTATTCCAACTTTCAGCTTTTTCAGAAAGCCCTTAGAAGAAATGATTGACTGAATGATTGGTGGCTGAAAAACCATCTCCCAGATAGACAAGAGTTGTGAGGCATTATTATGGTATACCAAAACTGGAAATTAGGTTTCATCCAAATTGTCATGTTTTCCAGTTTTCTCTCGCCAAATTATATGCCTCTCTGAACCACAGAGGCATGAGTTGCTGAAATGCATTTCAAAAAGTCCATGTGGTTTTCTGTCTCTGAATAAGAAGGCTGGGAAGGATTGAGAGCCACAGGAGCCCGTCCTGAACAACTCAGTTACGCTAAGGAATGTGGGCTTAGTTATGAAAGTCAAAGGATCCCAAGAGGAGGAGTAACATGATGTTTACACAGGTTTTAAAACTATGACTTATGTAACCGAGAGCAAGATGAACTCGGGGAGGGCCAGGCTGGTGGCAGTAAGAACATTAGGAGATCATTGTACTGATCTAATGATGAAGTGATGCAGGCTTGAACTGCGAACATTGTGTAGGTGTAAAGAGGTCGGACAAGATAGAGCAGAGAATAAGGAAGCAGATACCCCACAGAGTTCAGTTACTGATGAGATGAATGGGGCAGGAGGCAACAAAAGCAGGGGGTCTAGGTTGATACATGGGTCACTTGGGTGGATAGTGGTATCACAAAATGGGATAGGGAATACAGCAAGGCAGATTTTAGGGGAAGAAGATGAGTTTGGTCTTAAATATATTGTGTCTGAGGTGCCTGTCAATTTAAATGCATGGGTCTAGAATGATGGGGATAGAATTTATGCTGGAAATAAGAATTTGAAGGGGTCATGTGGTATGAGTGGCATTTAAAGAAGAGCATTTGAATGAGGCCTCTCAGGGAGAGTTTGGAGAAGAGCAGAGGCTGAGTACGACCAGAGAGAAACCAGAGGAGAATCACGTGGCAAAGCAGAGAGCTGCAGTAAGGAAGGAGCAGTCAATAGCATAAAATGCCTTGTGAGTTCTGGAGCTTGAGCTGGTGATTTGAATTGGTGGTCTTGAACCGCTGATCTTGAACTGCTGATCTTGGTGAGAGCATGTCCATGGGAGCAGTGGAGATGGAAATTAGATTGTAAGGGATGACTCAGTATAAAGAATGTTTCAAAAACAGATGTGCTGCTATGGTGGACAGTCAGAGAATCCAAAAATGTCAGAATAAAAAAGGCACATCTTCCTGGTATGTCATTTTTATTTGACATGAGAAATTAAAATTATAATTGATATATACATAAATAATTTTTACTTGACAGAAGAAAATGTTGATATATAGTATTATGTATTTACACATAAATAAATTTATATATTTTTTCTTATGTCAAGTAAAAATGACATATATGTGTGCGTATGTATATTCTAGATAAAGTTAACTGGAAACCTCAATCCATCTCTGTGATGATCCAGTCTTCTGTCAGATTTCTAAGAATTCCTGGGATGGAGGGTGGGGAATGAGATTTATCTGCTCATGGTTGTCTCTGGCTCTATGCTCCAAGCATGCATCGTGCTAACCTATGATTTAATGACCCTATTCCAAATTACACTGACCTCATGTGGCAATGGACTTGTGGCAATCAGCCCTCTTTCTTGAGTTCCACAGGCTCAACATTGCTTGAAAATTGGGAAATGAAGGTGGTGCTGACATTACAGCAACACAAATGACTTTGAATCGAACGTGAGACATGAACTGTTATTAGAAATCCTCTAACTCACCATCAGAGATCTTTCTCCAGGGGCAACTTTATCCCACGTAACAGTCTGTGCTTTTTTACTAGTACTTTTTCCCTCTTCTCTTCACATGATTCTGCCTCATTACTAGCCTCTTAAAGTACTTTTTGGAATTCCAAATTCTTTTTACTAGGTTATGTACAGCAAATTCAGCAATCTCTAATTTTCCTTCCAAAAAGCAGCTTCAGTTGACCTTTGCATTTCCAAACTGGTTTGTCTGGTGGGATCCAAAGAGACTTTATTTAAAGGAGCCACCCTAAAGTTATGGTTGTGCATAGAATTTCTCCCCTCTGGAAAAAACAAAAACAACAACAAAAAAAATCCCAAACCCTTGTCGAAACATTCATAATCTGCTATCTGGACCGTAGTTGCTTCTGAACTTGTTTCTTCCTAACCCGTTGCTTCCTTAACTAGTTTACCTGCCTCTGTCCTCATTTACCTACAACTGGCCTTCAACCTTCTAGTGTAATATTTTTCTAAAATGCAATTCCGATCATATCAGACACCTGTTTGAAATTCTTCAGTGGTCACCCATATTCCACAGAATAAAGTTCAAATCCATTAGCATGGCAAACAGGGCCTTGGTTATCTTTCTGATTCATCTTCCATCACCTGTCCTCATGTACCTTGCTCATAAGCCATACTGAGCTCCTTGCAGTTCACTGAACAAGTGATGCTCCCTCTGACACAAACCTTTTCCCATACCTCCTACCTGTCTAAAATTCCCTTCCCACTCATTACATCTGGTTAGCATCTACTCATCCTTCCAAGGAGACCTTGGAAGGTGAGCAGCTTATTGACCGAAGGAGATGAGGTAAAAGGCATCCTTCTAAAGAGCCTCTGTTCTCCACACTCCCTGGGCGACCTCATCTAAACTTGTACCACATGACTCCAAATTCTTACTTCCAGCACAAATACCGTCCCCATGATTCTAAACCCACACATTCAGGAATCATAGACATGGTGTGTTTAAAACTGAACTCATCTTCCTTCTCCAACACCTGCTCCCATTATACTATTTGTGAACATGTCTTGATCTTCCCACTATCCTACTGGATTATATATCTTAGAGATCAGGGACTGAACCTTACCTTTTTGCCTAATAAACAGACAACACTCCATATGTATATTTGAATAGATGGAGATAATTAGCTAACTAATTATCGATAACTACGAAGAGACAACATGACAGTATCTTCTCACCATTCCTCCCAGAGTGGCCAACAGTGGGATAGAATCAAAGAGGATCATGGTTGAGAAATGAAGTTCTAGAAGTGAGATTGTCCCAGGGTCTAGGGCAGAGCAGAACCTACACATGCAGAGGCTAAGGGGCTCCAAGGAGCATATTACTAAGGAGCAGCTTATGGCAGGCATTCCCTCTGTGCACATTGTAGGGCCACAGTTATAAGGCTATCGGCATTTGCTCTTGCTGGCTCTCCTCTCTCAAAGCCTCCACCCCCTTTCCTTGTGTGATCTGGGGGCAGTGGTCCAGCTATAAGCTACAGTAGAGGGAATACTTGGGCAAGACAAGGACTGACAACTGGAAAATGGAAATCCTGTTCTCTAAGTAAACCATTCTGAGAGATAATTAGTATAATCTTTGAAATGCTAACTCTTGAATTCATTAGACAAATTTGCGCTTTACAGCAGAGATTTTTACTTTGGTATATCATCTGTTTGGCTATTGGCTATTCTGCACTAATTTTCAGATGACTAATCACTTATTCCAGATTTAAACATTGTGCAATTAGCCATCTAGTCTTTATTACAAATTAAACAGTTTCTTAGCAATACAACTTTTGCAGAGTATATATTTTCAATTTTTTAAATAAGGCATGTAATTGAAAAGTATACTAGTCTCCTCTAATCAAAACACTATTGTCACCAGCACAAACTGCTAAATTTTCTCTCTTCTTCGGTGAAATCTCAGATGTTCCATCTGAGTAATCCCTGTTACATAAATACAAAACAAATGATCTAAAGTCAGTCTCAGCTTACGATCTGCAAGTTGCCCTCCCTGAATTTCTCATGCATTAATTCTTCTTTGAGCTAAGGCCGGGTGGTGGCAGGACTCCAGATTAAAATACAGTACATTCATGTGAACAAATGACCCAAACAAACAAAACAAAACAAAACAACAACAAAAAAACCCACAGCAGCTCAGAGGAACTCTACATTGAAAATTGTGAAAATTAAGCTTTTTATTTTGACATTTAAAAGAAGAGTCAGAGGGAAAATATATTTATTTATATGTATCTGTGAGTGTCATTCTAGAAGTTACACTTTAATCTGTAGCTTTTGCTTTATCAACATGTCACCAGTTAGGAGCTGTGGAGACTACGGGAAACCAGAAGAAAGCTAAAAATATCACATTCAGGAGGGGCAAGGTAATACTGACACCCTTGTTGTTTACTTTTCTCTAAGTGCTGCAAGAATTTTTGACTCTTTCAGCGGGAGACATCATAGGAAGTTTAACAGGAATCTTGATCTGTCAGACCTTGCTGGAATGGTAACTATGCTTTTACCCCAGAAGCTGTCACTAATAAAAGTTGCTTTTAAAAAAAGGCAATTAATTTTTAACACATGCAAAAAAGAAAAAAAAAAGGAAAAAATCCAGCTTTTCCACATATGATATTTTATAAATTGAAAGTCACCATTGGGATGATAAAGATAAGAAATAAATGGAAAATACTTAAGGAAAGAAGACATACTGGCAGAGATTATTTCAAGTTCAGAAAGAGGATTCTGAGGTAATTCCGTATAAATTCTCGTGTAATCATTTATTAAACATTTGGGATTACTCAAACATGCCAGTTACCTAATCTAATGTTTCAAACAGAAAAAAAAAAAATATTTTAATGGTGATGGAAGAGATCAAGGGGGATTGGGGATGAGAAAACCACAAATTATAAAAGACCTTCTATTCACTGAATACTCTAAAAATCTGAGTTTGTCTTAATCTCAAAACTTGTCTTGACTTGCTTTAGTGGCTGCTGGTTTAGTTGCATTATTATAAATTTTCCTTTGTGTGCAATTTTTTAAAAATAGAATGACAGCATTTCCCTTTGGGTCTTTACATGTGTTTAAGCAGAACAATCCCAAACTTTCTACATTTGAAGAAAAGCTGTTGGAGTGATATTTTTATTTTTTTCCCGAGACCATCACTGGTGTCACAATGCATCTAGGAGAAAGGGAAGTACGGTGGTTAAGGGCATATCTTTACATCAAGAAAGACCCAAGTCTGAGGCTCGTCTCTGCCACTTACTAGCTACCTAACGTTGGGCAGATGATTTAACCTGAGTTTCATTTGTCTTGGCTGGAAAAGTGGAATTATAGCTTCCTCATGTAAAACATTTTGTGCCGTTCCCAGCACTTAATAAATGTTGGAATAAATACTGGTTAGTATGATGGATCTTTCTAAACATTTTTATCAAAAGAAAAAGATCTCAGGGAAAAAAGTTCTGGGAGTGGAGTAAGCACAGCTGTGGAACTCTGAGAAACCCCTCTATGTGGGTTCGTCATTGTCATCAAAAAGTAGTCTGATCTGGAACCTCTTTGTAAATTCTATGTCTAAATTCTATGCTATATGCCTGAAGTTAATAAAATCATATTTACTGTCAGCTCTAATTGAAAAAATAAAATACAGATACTTGAAAAAACCAAAGTCCAGTCTGAAACTAGTGCCCACGTTACAGTGGCCGGTGCAGGGAGACAGGGTTAGGGGATGCCCCCTTGAGGAGGTCAGAGTAGTCTACACTGGGAATTGCAAACTGGGCAGTTGTTGACTGTGCCCTCTGGGGAAAGTGCTTATTAGAAAAACACTTGTAGGAGCTAGTAAATGCATTGCCACTACAAAGCAGAACCAGCCTTGTAGGTGTTCTTGCAAGAAGTCTGTGGACTTTGCACTGTGCTCCTTCTAACCCAGTATCAACTCACAAGCTTTAGGAACCCAAACATGCACAAGCAAATCTTCTTTTGTGCATTGTATACTGCTAGCCCTCTTAATTACTTGATAATCACTGTTAATTTCAGCGATGAGGAGGGAAGTAAAACGAGATGGTGGAAACCATAAAACAAAAAAACCCATAAAACAAAAAAAAATTGTATTGGGTAATTTCTTGAAGGTTAAGCAGAATGGAGATTATTGCTACAATATCCCAAGAAAGTAAAACTGGAGAGTAATTTAAACGGACAATGCTTTCAAGAGAAGCAGTAACCGAAGACTGGGAAACAGTCCCCATAATTCTCAGCAATCTGTTGTTTCTTCTGGTTTCCTGTTCAACATTGTGCAGTAGTTTGTGTCTTTTAGGGAGAGCCTGTGAGAAAAAAAAAAGTCATTGGGAATTTACAGTCTGGAAACACAACTACTTGGGGAATTTTTTTTCTATATTTTCAACTTTACACAGCATTATTTTTGTTCCTCCAGAAGACTTGCGTAACAGGTCTGGTAAGTCAGTTATCTAGGTGCACATTTATTCAGGTGTTATTCAGAAGAAACAGATGCCAATACCTACATTCCCTTGAATGGTGTGATGGATATTAAATTTGTCCAAAAATCCACGCCTAATGCTTGGTCTTTTTGTCCAGTTTTAAGAGAACAAAAGCCATGGAGAAGTCCTGGCTTAGTTTTGACAAAACTCTGAAAGAATATACATGTATTTCCTATATTGCACCAGTGATTTGTACTCTTGCCATATTTAGAGATAAATTATACAGCAACTCAATATTAACAAGTCTGCATAAAACAGCCGATAGCCAAAGTTGTCACCACTGAATCCATTGCCAGTCTTGTGGGCAGTGATTACACAGAGAAACCTTTCCCTTATCGTTTGCTGTTTTTTCTCAAATTGCTCATTAGTTACTGAGCACAGTCACATAAACTTCCAAAGAATCATAACCTGTGATCAAAATACTATTTCTCAATCTAAATGGAGTCAGCCAAGAACTTGTGCACTAATCCTTCATCTTTGTACCTGGGCAAGTTTTATTTTGTCATAGGTGAGTGGTTCCATAAATACACTTTATATACATCAATTTAGATAAACGATCCTGCCCATGAATGTGAACACCAAGATCGTTTCTTAAATAACATTGAGTGGCTCGATGCTGGCCTCCGCAGTGACCTGCTGGAGCTGAGTTCATGTTTTTAGACAGGTATGGAAGTGGCTCATGTGGCTTTGGCCCTTGGTACCCACACAAGTATACCTTCAATATTCAGTACCAAGGTTTTTCTAGCCTCTTTCCTTCGTCACCAATGCATACCTTTTTGCCGTTCTTTGATAATCGGCCATGAGCATACCTTCTATCCTAACCCGTGTCAGAGTAATTTAATAAACTATAAAAACCTGCTAAGGAGTTGGCAGAGAGGAAGAAAAAGCCTGATTTTCCAATGGATCTCAGCATTATGTAGTCACATGAATTTCCTCTATTACTCTCATCTTAGACATATATAAGGGTATGGAATTAAGAGATCTGATTTATTCTGGGGCCTACTTCCAACTTACAGTAACAATAATCATTCTAAATAGTTTGGTTTAGTCTATGACATAACACTGTAGTCAAGTGCATACTCACTTAGTACATTTGAAAATAAGATGTCTGAGAATTTTTGAAGACTTAAACTTCCTAAACATCTTTAGGCAGTAGGTCTTTATAAACATGTTCTATAGTACTCAGGTATTCAACCATGGACAAAGGCCATTTAAATCCAATTGTAACAGTGGCTTGGAAAGACAGTGGTTGCAATTCCAAGATGATACTTACTAGACTTGCTCATAATTACTCAACTATTAATGTTAACTACATTATAACCTTTAGCAAATATCCAAATGCAAAATTCAGAAAGACTTTCAAAAAAGGAAAAAAATGAGTTTTCCATTTGAATGCACTGCTATACACTGAGCTTTAGCTGACTATATAACTGAAAAAAAGTTGGCCCTTTTACATTTAAATCCTTGTTCAGTAGACAAACCAAAACCAAATACACTATTTCATGAGCTTCTTCCTGATTTCCAACCTTCAAAATGGAGATTAAGACACATCTTCATGTTGCTTGCTGCATGTTCTCCCAAATGCCAGTCTTAAAAATTTGCTTGCAAACAAATTCTCCTTTCTATTCTTGCATCCTTAGTTGCCACCATAGCTTGATATATATATATATATATATATATATATAGAGAGAGAGAGAGAGAGAGAGAGAGAGAGAGAGAGAGAGAGAGAGAGAGAGAAGAGAGCGTGCGAGCTTGTTTCTTTTTACATTCAGAAGCTGATTTAAGGACTAATTAGAGCTGTCCTGTAGACAACTACAGAATTGGGACATATGAACAGATGTTTCCCTATAGTTAACTGGACGTAATGCCTTTTCTTCTCACTTAATTTCTTTCAACACCACAAACACTAGACATGTTTTATTTTCCTGCTTTTTTCCCCAATAAGAGTAAAGTACATGCAACCAAATAAGACTCTCCCCTCTCTTACTATGAAAACCAGGAAGTTGGATTTGAAGAGCTCCGTTTGTCCTCGTGCTCCCTGGAAGAACTCCCGGTCTTTTAAACTGACAGTGCAGCTGTTGACTGAAAATTATGCAGAAAGATTAGTACATTCCCAAAATAATTTTCTGTTAGAAAAATATATTGTAAAAGTTTACAAAATATTATGATTAAATAAAAGCGATGTGCATTTACATCCTAAGGAGCTAATAAAAAATAATTTGGATGTAGAAAAGTTCAATTTCATTTCAACATAGTACTAAATGACAGGAGTGTCTGGTGATGATCAAATGCTGGGACAATGTGAAGTGACTGCCATCATAGAGCCAAAATATGTTCACATGCTTCAGAGTCAGAGGCTGGCTCCTCAAAAGCCAGCCAGCTTTCCTGGGCAAAGACAGTTGAAGGATGCTGGCGACTCCTATCAACACCCAGATGACATGTAAGAAAGGGTGAAATCTGCAACCATAACTTTCAGAAACAAAGTAAATCTGCCATTTATCCATAACTCAAGAAAAACAGAGAAAATAAAGATAAAACAGTAAATATGGTGAATGAAAAAGAGCAACTAAACTAGTAGTCAGATCTGGGTTCTAATATTGGTTCTTTTTAACTGAACTTGCACAAGCTTCTCAACCACTCAGAATATGGGACCCTCCCTAAGAACAAAGAGTAGTCTTGGTATAACCCAATGATTGCCAACTTTCTTTCAGATGTGAATTAAGTATTTTAGATTTAAGGAGGAAAGGGACCTATCTTACTTCATTTTTTTTGATGCCCATCACACAGTTGTTTAATAGACAGTTATTAAACAACTGTGTGATGGGCATCAAATATAATGAAGTAAGATAGAAATATGGCGATATCGACGCTTAAAAAATTCTTCTATGCCTCGATGAAAACCTTTACACATTGAGCAATAATTGAGATAAAACTGAATTTGGGTCAAGATGTGCCACTCCAAGATAGAAAATCATGTCTTTATGATGCAAAAATTTTACACTATTAAAACTGAACTTTTTAAATAGAAAGTTAAAAAAATTCTAAGTATAGAAAAATTTTGTGGTTATTTAAAAATTAAGGGACCACTTCAAAAAAACTATAAATTCCCCAATACAAAGACATCTGACTAAACTAAAAACTATAAGCTACTATCTATTATATTTTACTCAAAATAATGGTGTACTATTCATATCTTGTTTGTCAATCTTGATGGTGGTACACGTGACTATTTTAGATTTATGATGGCCTTGTGTAAAATTAAATACCGTATCAATTGTTAGTATGATCACTGATGTATATTTAAAAAACAAAAACTATGGCTGATTCATTTAGACATGTTTTGTTACAAAGCCAACATTTTCAGTGGGCTCCCTCCTGGCAGCAGACGATACCTTTTATCACATAGAGAAGAAAGGCAAACTTAGCATTAGCTGTGAAGTATGTTCCCTATCATATAATGGCTAATTGACAGTTTTCCTCAGTGGCTTCACAAAAAAAAAAAAAAAAGTTAAAAAATATCCATGAATAAAAGACCAAGAAATAATAATATAGAGATTGCGATGTTTTGGAGGTAAGAGGTGACAATGTCCATAAAATAAGCATGCAAAGTAAAATTTCTCAACTTTTCCATGGAGCGTTTTCTTTGTACTACTATAAATAGACCTTATCTCTATATTTGTTCTTTAAGAACTCCATTCCTAAAATGAGTAAGTTATTTCAGGAATTTCTCTGTTGATTAGATAAATATAATGTAGAGAAATTCTGAAACACTTTAAAATTTTTTGGTAAAGTTCAATCAATACATTCTTAAGTGTTCACATTTATACTACAGAAAGAACTTTTTAATAGAACACATTATTCTTGAAATGTTAGTTAAATTTGGCTAAAGCTCTTAGAAGGCATTTTGTACCATCCTACACACTGGATTCCATAACTTAATCTTCAGACACCCACTTGTGCCAGCCAGGGTCAGCAGAACAAAAAATTCTATTTATCAAAAACCGAGTTTCCTGTTTAAAGCAAGCACCATCTTTAGTATCGTTTATTAAGAGCCATTTAAGTCCCATGTGCTATATTTGGCTTTTACTGAAAACTATTAGTAAACACTAAACTCATTCCTTTTTAGAAAATGTCAACAGTTTTGCTATGAGAACGTGTTTCAGTCTGACCTTGCCATGTGAATGCTCTGTATACTACAGCAGTGGCTTCCAGGGGAGCTGCAAAGCAGCTGTCAGTTTCCCAGCAGAATAGGGTGTGACATTCTTTTGCTCACCATGTTTATTTAATGGCACAGTAACTCTTGGGCATGCAGTCTCCTGAAAACTTCAACCATCGTCTTTCAACCACCATCACTCGCTGCTATGCTATACAGTTAAAATTATTTTTTTGTTTTTAACCATTTTAATCTTTTAATGATAAATAAAAACACACTATTTTACATATTTGGGTCAAATTAATTTTATTATGCTCCACGATGAATTGCCACCAGTGCAACATCCTATTCACTATACATTTCAAAAAAATTCACATACTAAACAAAATTTCAGTTGATAAATGGAAATGAATGATTGAAAGTCTTTATGAATCTCATACATATGGTATGTGGCTAGCTGAAATTGTCTATCACGTAGCATTTAGATATAAAAAGCCTCATGCTAGTTTGTTAAATGCGAAGGCTGTCAGACAATCATTTAGCTGAAGTATGCACAGGAGGCTTTCAGACAACGCACAGGTACAGCGCTGCCCACGGTGCGAGGTGGTGGAGGACGGAAACATGCAACCTTCACAGCTAAGGTGGGCTCAGTCTTCATGCCTGGACTGAACTCCACAGCTGCTGTGTTTCAACCAATAGTAATCTAGAGTTTGTGCAACAACAAAAAATCTTTTTATCTTTAAGAAGAAAGAATAAATTCAGTTACCTTTGGCAAAATTTTATACCCATCTTACAGGTTTAAAATTGTGTTTCCAAGACAAAGAATTGATATCCTCTGCTCAATCGCTCCTGACAAATATGTCACATGGAAGGAAGTGAGCTAGAAAACCCTGAATTCCTTGGCCAAAAATTAAGAGAGATCTTAAATTGGCATTAAAGAATATTTCTAGGATATTTAAAATGTTTTTTATAATGTCAAAAAAAGGAATATGTTTTAATATTACTTAAAATAATCATAGTGTTCTATTATACCATTTGCACAAATTCTTAATTTTATTGGTTAGTAGTTGTCCAGCCTCATCCACACCAGACTCACTGAGCTCAAGCCACAATAAAAATTATAGTAAGCAGAAAAAGGTTTCCAGCAGCAGAGGGCACTGTTTTTGCAAGAAACAAAAGTCTAGAATCTTTCCCATGTGCTTAAATTACTCTTGCAAGAAAGGTAACATTCTTTGAATAATTTAACTATTTTACTGCACCACTTACTGCTTTCAGCAACAAAACCTTTAAATTATTTCTTATGATAACTAGATGCATGATCACAAGAGATTATGTGATTACTGGTTAAAATTCAAGCCACATCTTGCAGGTCCAGCCTGTCAAGACCATGCCAATACTAGATTTTGGTCGGTACAATTCTAAAGAGCTTAATTTTTAGTTGGATATTGTGACTACAGTAATGAAATACATTTGGAACTACATTCTGCATATGACTCAATGTGAGAAAAAATATGTCTGTATTTAAATCAGATCATTTTTCTACCTAAAATTTAAAGTAGGTAGGTATGATAATTAGCACTATAAATATGAAAACCACCTTTAGGCAGATTAGTGTATGGCAGAGAGGCATGGAAACCCTAATTTTAACATATCATTTAGTATACATAACAAATGTGCAGGTTGTAAAGTTTTATTGGAAAAAAAAATCTATCACTGAGTAATATGTTCCAAGAAATTTGACACTGGGACCACCAATCTTTTAAGAAAAACGTACCCCTTCACCTGAAATTTGACAAAAACCTTGAGAAATTATAAAAAATTTTTAAATAGCATAGTAGGTTCAGTTTTACAGTGTTTACCTTTGCCAACTAGATTAGATTTTGCCAACTAGATTAGATTAGATTTTTTTGAATACCTCAGTCCATATAAACTGCAAAATAAAAATAATTTCATTATCACTTTTATAATGTTGATTTTTATAGTATATTTAAACAAATACTGAGGTAACCATAACGTACAGTCTCCTTCAGTTCATGTAGAAGGAAATTATCTCCAAGACGTGCCCCCAAAGTCCAACAATTTAAATAACATTTGTTTCAAAATAATACCAAAAATAGTTCCTAAATTTTTGCCAACAAGAGCCTGCTACATTTGCTAGAGCATAAAAGTAACTTCAATCAAGTACAGGTATGTAAGGGCTCCTTATGATTCCAGCCTCCAAGTGCCACTGCTGTATAGTAACAGGCAGTATTTCTGTAAGGTGTGTGTTACCAATTTCCCCGACTAGCATCTCTGCAGTGATTTTGTGTAGAGCATATTGCTAAAATTTGAGAAACTGCATCAGTATAGTGATGTCTACAGAACTGTGCAATGTATCAGCTTCAACATTCATGTAGCATTGTGTTCAAAATGAGAGGGCTAAATAAACTAAGATCTGCATCACTTAAAAAAGAATGTAGTGCTATACTAGATTTTAATAAGAAAATTTAGGTACAGAAAAAGTAGGGTATGAAAATAGTGTTTTCCTTCTGGCATTATGACTAAATTACACTAAGGTTTTTGTCAGTCTCACATATAATATTTAAACTCCCTTGTTGGTGGAATGAAAAATATTCACAAATTAAGTGAGCATCCTGGTGTAAACTTGCACACAATAACAGGGAGTAGCTTTGTAGAGGATTATGACAAACCTTTACAGATTAAATGAGGTATTGCACAGATTAATAAAAAAAGCAACAAAGGCAACAAAAATATACAGCAAATTGGTAAAACATTTACATGGTAATTTTACAGAATCCATAGACAGAAAGTAGTGTTTAGTATTTCACCTTAAAAATATATATATAATATATAGATCAGTCTTCCCATTCATCATCGTCCTCAAAATCTTCTTCGTCATCTTCATCCTCATCTTCATCTAGAAGAAAATCATCAAGACAAATTATTAAACCCGTGTACAAATAAAATATTACCAATGGTGTTTTTTCCAATTATTCAACTTATGAAACACAAACCATTTAATACCTGGAAGAATCTAGTTACTAAGATAGTTTAAAACAAGTAATTTAATATCTATGTTAATACATTACTGTGTTTCTTTACATGTAAAAGCATTTAGGTTGGTCTCTGAATTTTATACGGACATACTGCAAATCTAACTGCCTTATTATATTCTTCACATGGATTCTCAAACTCAAAACTTCTAAAGTTTCATTTCTTCTCAAACCTGCTTCTCCCCTGCCCCCCTATTCTAATTACCATTCTCTCAGGTGTTTAGGCCAAATTATTATTGAAATTATCATTGATTCCTCTGTTTTCACTACCTTTCCACATCTAATTCACAGCCAGTCCTTTTTACCACTTCAACTGATATTCCATACCACCACCACATCTTGCTTAGATTATTGTAATTCCATACTCCATTTGCCCTAGAGCGAATGGAATGATATTTAAATTCTATCTTTTAAAAATAACGTTTCTATCCTTGTTTAAGTCCTGGAGCTAACCACTGTTCTTTGATGTGTTACCTCATTCTACAAGACTAGTACACATTCTTACATGATTTGCCCAGCTACTGTCTTCTCACCTGCCAAAACTTTTCTCATAATGCTCTCTCCTTCAAGTCACTGTTTCTAGGTGCCTAACCTTCTTTCTGCCACTTAAACATGCTGACTTTGTTCCTGTTTTAGAGCTTTTGCAGTAGCTATTCCTTCTGCCTGGCTAAGTTTTCTCATCATTTAGGTTCACTCAAAAATCACTTCCTCAGAGAGGCCTTTCCTGACCATCCTTAAAGCATAACCCTCCACCCATAACTGGTAACACTTCCATTTTATTTTCCTCACGACATGCACCATACTACCTAAAATTCTCGTATTCTGTGTACAGATGTCTTCACACTAGAATATAAGCTCCATGACAGCAGGGACTTTGCCTGTCTTTTTTATCACTGAATCCTTAGCATTAGAACAGTGCTTAAGCAGCTCAATAAACAGCTGGTGAGTGAATATTTAGATGTCATCAAATTCTATAAGCATTCTTCTGTATTACACTAACTTTCTATAATTGCTAACCTTTTAAAAAACAACAGCCCTCAGAAAACCCTGAAAGGCCAAGTTTGTAAGTAAGACAGTAGCTGAGCAACTCAACTCACTTGCTAATTAATACTTTAGCCATTAGAAACTGAATATGTGACATATATGTGGGCTAGAGGTACAGAAGACAGAATAATCTCCCCCCCACCCATAAAATAGATTGTTTGAAGGCTTCTACAAAGAAGAACTTGAACTCTAGTATTGGAACTTGGAAATTAACAGAAATCAAGAAGGGAAAAGTTATCTTCCCCTGGACCCAAACTAAGCTTTTACTTTTATAAAAATAATAATTTTAATTAAGTTCGATGGTCAGCTCTAAATTGTTACAAAATTTATTTGGAAAGGAATCCTATCAACTTCGTGCTAACCTCTGTGTTTATTTTTCTAATAAGAGAAACAATTTGTTACTGAAAGCTTTCACTAGATGTGCTTTACAGAATTCACCTGGAGGAAGGCAACAAGTACATCTAACTGTGCATGCATTTACAGAGTGACAAAAATAGGCATTTATTATCATCTATAATAAGAAGAAAGTAGCAGCTAATAATTCTATCATCAGGTTCTACCACAGAAATAATAGTTAAAAGAAATGGGTCCAAAAATAGTTAAAAACAAGTTATATATTCATTAGATTAGCATGGCTATAATCTTTATAAAAACTTACTATAGGATAATATTTAGCAGAACCCCTAGGCTTCATAACAGAATGCTTTCCCATGATCACGTATCTCAGAGAAACCTTACATTTCCCTGATCTAAGCTAAATGGACCTTTTATTTATCTCTTTGACATTAGCAGCTCTCAAAATTCTACCTGAACATTAGAATTTTCCATATCTGCAATTATCTTTTTTTCTTTTCCTATTCAGCCCAAACTTTGCAGTGGTTAGTCGCTTGAGTTTAGTCTCAATAGTCTTTAATTCTCCTGCCATCTCAAGCTTTTGCCACATGACTCAACAGTTCAATAAACGTTCTCTCCTTTCTGCCATTCACCGTATTAATATTCAGTGATACACTGATAGATGAACAATTTTTTCTGCCTTCAAAAGTATCCTGAGTGGTGGTGTGAAGAGAGATGTATAAGTGGATAAACTAAGATTTAATATGTGTTCAAATTACTGCTGGATATTATCTGACACCCAACTAGGTCATAAAAGTAGAGAATATTCTACCAACAATTATCAATTTACGTAATCATGTTTCTACAATAATGTCAACATCAATTGCTATATCTTAAAAGAACAGTTTAGCTAACTCTTTAGCACCAATCAGGTCAGAATGTCATGTTTTTCGAGAGAAAAAAAATTTGGTCATCTGCTTATTAGAAGAATGTAAAGTAGCATATGAATGTTTTCTAAATAAATATACAGAGAAGTAAAAACATCTAGGAAAACAAAAGCCCCTTTAATAACTATCTTTAAAGTAAAGATGTAAAAACACAACCAGTTTACTGTTAAGCTACCAATTCCAGTATTGGCCCCTACTAACTCTCACACTACTTACCACTCTTTCCCTCCCATCCTTGCTCTAGCCATACTGACCTCTTTGCTGTTTCTCAACCTCAGGGACTTTGCACTCGCTGTTACTGCCACCTGCACACACACTTTGCCAGTTTCTATATGATTTACTCCCTGAACTTCTGGTATTTTCTCAAATGTCACCTCAGCGAGGCCTCATCACCCCATTTCAAAATGAACGTTCCTCTCTCAGTCTATAACTCCTTGTATCTCCCTTTTCTGCTTAATTTTTGTCCTTAGTATATACCACCATTTAACACAGTTTGTATTTTTCTATATATTTTGTCTGTCTTTCTCACTAGAATGCATGCTCCATGAAGACAGGGATTTTTGTTCTCTTATTTTATAATTATTTCACAATAAATATTTGTGGACTGAATTAGCCCGTGTTATCTTTGTAACACAATATGGGTACAAATACACCAATTTAAGGAAAACAAATGTTGCTCAAGGATCTTAGATATCTACATCCTTAGAGAAACAAAGAGAAAAAAAATAACATTTATTGGCTAGGCAACTTGCTGGTTAGCTACATATTATTTTACTTAATCTTCACATGACTTATGAATTCTCTCCATGTAACAAATAAGAAAGTTGAAGTCCACAGAGAATAAATGCTAGATTTAGAAAGAACAAAGATCTGATTCTAGTACATCATGCTGGAAAAGCTCTTCAGTAAACCTTAACTCCGACATCGACAAAATCCATATCCTTGCTCTTTTTAAAAAGCAGGGTCAAGCCTGGTTAGTATTTGGATTGGAGACCACCTAGAAAGACCAGGTACTGTAAGCATAAAAAATAAGGCATTGTAAGATGACAAGGTCCTTGCAATCTGTGAGGTCAACCAAGGGTTGTCTCACCTAAAATAAACAAACAAACAAACATATAAATAAAGCAATATTTATTTACATGTGGTAGGCATATACTTAATCATAATATCAGCATAGGAAGTGGTTTATTCAAGTAAGTCTTTTTAGGAAATAAAAAAAAAAAAATTAGGATTCTTTAGCAAACTCCAGAAACACGGTAAATTATCTAATTTTTCAGCCAAACTCTTACAAACCAAGAAAACCTCCCGAATCTTTTACATCACAGGAATGTCAGGAATGAGATCCAGGAATCTCAAGCCTGTTTAGAGGTTGTTTGCCCAGCATTCTATCAGTATTGCCTAGTTATAGGAAACAAAATTGCAATTTTTTTAAAAGTTGTTCTTTCAATTTGCATTTATAGCTGTGGTAACCTGACATCCATTCAGACAGACTAATCACATGGTTGACAACTTTTAAAAATATGCCCTAGAATCCACATCAATAAGTTATTTAACAGCAGGGAAAAGCTAGTAAAGACTGAGCCATAAAATAAAAACAGTAGAACTCAAACATTCAAATTTATTCAATATACATATATACATGCTAATATACCTGAAGAATGAATGGCTTTGCTCCTTTTCTGCATCACTTCCATTAATGCACCCACAATTCCTGAAGTGGGTGCAGGTGTTGGTGGTGTAGACTCTTGGCCATCAGACACCTTGGAAAAGAAAGTTAGCAAAATTTAGTAATAAACCCTTTGCAAAAAAAATTTTGTCACCAGAAAGTGTTTTCTTAGAATCAGTTCTCATTTTAAAAGAAAAACAAAACAGCAAAGGAAAAAACAAACACCAAAAAGCCCAGGACACGATTAAGAAATAAACCATTGGTTTAAAAGTATTATTCAAGCTATTTCTCCTCTCCTTCTTAATGTATAAGCCATCACTATATTTCTAAATTTAGAGAATCAAACTCTTTCCTGAATAATACATGCCCTTGCAGCTGGGTTACAAACCTGGGTTTATCCCAGAACACAATGCCTCAGGTAACAAAACTTTAAAGCTATTATAAAGAGACATCATTTGATAAAACTAAGGCAATATTTAGATTCCCAGAGTTGTTAGCTGAGAAACACACTTAAGATACCTAAGAGCACCTGAAAAGACATGTTCTCCTAGAAAAATGCAGCTTTGTTAATAATTCAAATGAATCTCCCTTCTCATGTCATGTAACTCCTCTTTAAGGAGATGAGTTGGGCAGCCTCACAAGGCAACTATCCTTAACTAAAGTACTTCTCTCTGCTACGAAGTACATTTAGGAGAAAAAAATCAATATCAAAGACTCTCATTAAAATCTAATGTCTACACAAAATTATCCTTAGTTCCAACACTCACATCAAAAAGAAAAAATACAGAAGTCTATAGAGATTCAGGGAAAAAATACAGTTTAGAAAGTACTGCTTTAAGTGCATTATGACTAAAATGAGCATTTGTTTATGCAAAATATTCATTTTGTTAATTCTGTCTCTGGACTTATACATACATGTAAAGTTATTAATATCAGTATAATAAAAATAAAATAGCATAGCTGTGATAAAAATTATGTAAGTTTTAATACAGATAGATAAATATAACTTGAAATTCTAAATCGTTTCCCCAAAACAAATTACTTTATTAGGGCAAACTTTTCATTTTGGTCTTTACAACTCTTCTAATATTTCTTGTCTTTCTGGACTTAAAGATCTTTTACTTTTAAAAATATTCAAAGTAGTTCCAAACAAGATACAGACCCACTCATTAGTATTTAAGTTTCTAGAGACCGTATATTAACTATTCCTGGTATAGAAGTACCACAAAAAAAAGATAACAGAAATAGTTTTAGAACTTTGAATTTCAGCATGAGGCTCTAAAAGACATAAAACAGTAGCCAGGAGAAACATTTCAACTCCCTTCGAGCAATCTCATAATACAAAGCAGAGAGCACTGCAAGAGCACAGCGCTGTCATAAACACACGTTTTGAAGCATTTGGACAAGGTGCTATCTGAAGTACTATGACCGTGGACTTCAAAACGTATGTTAAATATTTGCATACTTCCTGCCAGCTTTAAAAAGTAAATGTTCTTTTATGTTAGTTATTCATCACAGATTTGATGATTTATACAGAATATTTAAAGAAACATGGAGGAATTGCAAGCACATTTTGGTTATTTTTTAAAAATGAAGTAAAATTATGGACTCAGATCACATGTATAACACTTTACAATAATACTCCAAATGTAATCAAAAGGAAAATGATCATTTAAGATGAAAATGGCCTGTCCTATGCTTAGAATGGAAAATGTTTTTCTCTCTAAAACATTAAAAAAGTTTTAGAAAACATTTTTATTCTCTAAAAAGAAATTTAGAGAACAATTTACAAGGCTTTCTTTCTCTCTCTCTCTCTCTCTCTCAATTTCTTTATTTTTTTGGTGGGGAGGTTGGGGTAGGAGAAAGTGATGGGGAGAGTAATTAGAAATATACCTCACTGAATGTTTAAATTAAGAGGACATATTTGTTTTCATTAAAAATAAAACACCTTATTATTATCACTAAATGAGAGAAAGAAACAAAAATTCATTGTAAAGAAGAGAGGAAACAGAAAAAACAAAAAGGCAGGTTAGGAGTGGGAGATAATGGGAATGAGAGTGACACAGGAACTACATAAATTACAAGGTAAAAGCTGAAAGTAAACAACTGTATTAAAATCTAGTATTCACCTTGGCTGTGGTCATTTTGACATGAACTCTCCCCACTAACAACTATTTAAGTTCTTCAACTGCTCCTGAGGAATCTTTAGTCTGAACTAAATGGGGAGAGGGAGGCTGATCTAAGTATCATCCTGAACACATGTCAACAAAAGATCCAGATAATATTTGAAAAATCAAAAGTTTCTTAAATCTGCTATGCTAATGTTGAAATGTTTTCATTCAAACAGTGTGTTCCCTCTTCATCATCATTCTCTTCCTCACCAAAACTTCTGAGAAAGTCACCATGATTTCCTCCTGACACTGCAAAATAATTTTCAGTTATAATCTCCTTCTTTCATCTCTATTTACCGCATAGAAAAATCTACCATCCATTACCTGTCTGAAGCCCTGCAAAACTCCTCTTGAAACTGAGAGACTACATATAAAAAAACCCAGAAGGAGTTCTGAATGTAGGCAGGTTAGGCTCTAGGACAGGAGTTGGCAATCTACTGCCCATGGGCAAAATCTGGCCTGTCCCATTTTTGTATAACAAAGCTAAAAATGATATTTACATTTTTAAATGGTTGAAAGAAAATCAAGAGCATTTGTGACATGTGAAAATCACATAAAATTCTAATTTCAGTGTCCATAAAGTTCTATAAACACAATCATGTCCACTCATTTAGGTAGTGTCTATGTCTGCTGTTTTAGTGGGACAATAGCAGAGTTGAGTAGTTGTGACAGAGATCACATGGCGTGCAAGACTAAAATATTTATTATCTGTTCCTTTAGAAAAAAGAGTTTGCCAAACCTCTGCTCTAGGAGATGAAATGATCATCTCATCCAATTCAGAGAATCTAAAATTATCTACTATTGATATCGGAAATTCTATTAGAACCCTTTCAATTTTCTGTAGTCTGATTAACCACTCATCTAAGTTTCAGAACACAGAAACTTTAGAATATTTAGAATTACCAAATTACTGCTTTAATTTATTTAGATGATTATAATGTTTCAAGTAGAGCTATTTTTACTTCTCCACAGTTTAATAAAGATTTTTCTTGAAATTAAAGTGCTTTGTTTAAAAGTAAAATCTAAAAAATGAACTGTAAACATACTGTAAAAGTCCATTTATATGAAGTTCTAAAACATAAACCTATGGTGATGAAAACCAAAGTAATGATTCTTTTTGGGAGGTGGGCTAACTGGAAGGAGGCGTGAGGAAACTTTACGGGGTGATAATTTGATACAGAAGTATGGGCTACCTAGGTATAGGTATAAATTTGTACACTTCATAGTATATAAAAATATCAGAAATTTGTACATTAAAAAATGAATACGAAAGGGAAAAAAAATAAAGACTTTTTAAAGATGCCTTATAAATTAATTTAAAATTCCATTATGATAGATAGTCTAAAAAGAACACGTTACTTACAGATTTCAGCTGAATACCCTGTCGTATTTGGTCTAAAAGTGCATCCCTGCCCGAGCAGGATGCTGGTCGGCTGTTCTGTTCCACTTTTTTTAGCTGAGCACCCTCTCTAATTTGATCTAAAAGAGCTGCTTTGTTTCCTACAGTTGGAACGTGATGGTCACCATCGGAAGGAAGGCCAGGGGGAGGTGGCGGCCCTGGTGGTGGTGGAGGTGGAGGCGGTGGGGGTGGTACCGTGGACCCCATCATCGGCAGAGATGGCGGTGGTGGTGGTGGTGGCCCTGCAGGTGCTGAGGAGGGAAGGGCTGGAGGTGGAGGAGGGTACATCCTATTTGGTGGTGGTGGAGGGACTCCTGCGCCTGGCCTGGACGGGGGTGGCGGTGGGGGTGCGGCTGTGGGCGCTCTTGAAGGTGGTGGAGGAGGAGCACCTCTTCCTCTGGCAGGAGGCGGAGGGGGGCCTGAGCTATGTGGAGGGGGTGGTGGGGGAGGAGGCCCTCCCCTCGATGGTGGTGGAGGTGGTGGTGCTGTAATAAAAACAGTAAGAAAGCATGTTTTTTAACCCCATATTGAGAAATATCATATTGAGAAAGTAACTCACTCTAACATGTATAAAAAAATAATACGAGACCTAAAAAAAGGGCCTCATCTTTGTGTTTTACATACAGAGATATGTGACCACAGACAATATCTTATATTTAGGAATACTCAGGTTAAAAATCACCATCCTGTTTCTTAAAAAAAATATTACCGAAAACAACGGAATTTAGTTTTTATGTACCAGCACCACTTCTGAAGGTAAGGAAATAAACATCTTTTATGTAATAACAAAAATGTAACAATGAAATTAAGCATTTTTGTCAATAAGCATTATTTTACATTTAATAAAAATGAATGGATAACTTCCCTCTTTAAAGAATCAAATATATTTAGTTGTTTTATAAATTAATTTACATTCAGAATTAAATAGTTAATGTAGCATAATCTATTAGAATTTATTCAGAGTAATCTGAGCTAAACTCAAATATAATACTTTTTCTTTTAAATGGAAACCTGTGTCTTTCAACTTACATTTATACTTTATGTCCTATATTTTCTATACATATAGACTATATAACAATATTACATTATGTAATGTAAACATATAATATGAAATATTAAATGCAATATGCTATAATAATACATAATAATATATATATATGTATATATATATATATATATAATGTCCTATATTTTCTGAAAGATGGTCAGTAATTCTAGTGATGGTTTTAAGGGAGGCTGGTTGCCCAGGTGAAATGTTCAACTATTTATTCAGGAGACATGAACTATTAATGAATTGAGAATTTCTATACATTGCAAAATTAAAATTAATAAAATATTAACATTATTCTGGTAGTAATGATATTTACATTTTTACTCTACTTAAATGAAAATGTAAGATATAACAACAAAACAAATTCAAAGTATGAATCTGTTACATTACTGAGGGCATAATTTTACAGACAATATACTCTAATTTACATAATATGAACTTCCTCATTATTTCTCCATTCATTTAAAAACTAAATGGAAAATTTAACTACTTTTGGGAATAGAGAAATCCCAGACTCCATAACAGCTATCTGTATTTACTGATAGAAACTATAATGTTACCGATGGACAGTTCTATAATCTATACAAATATAAATGCCTACCTTAATTACAAATAACAGTGCAATTATACCACAGAGAAATAAAACTGCTCCCTTCAAAGAAAATAAAATGGCATTTTCCAATTTCATTTGGGAGAATCATAGAAAACATGCTATTAAAAATATGTTATCAAGAATAATCACAAACATTAGATGAAGCATGCGGAAAGGCCAATATGCACAAGGGTATATCTCTTGGAATACAATCTTTTATAACTATTAATAATATATAGCTGCAGAGGTTAACCTACATAGCTGTAGGCCATCACGGAGGAAGAGCCTATGATTTACTCTGCAGGCATATTGAAGGTCTGGGTGTAGTGCTAAGGCAGGCCCAATTTTCTCATTGGATCAAAAGCAAGGCCTTTTCTAAGATATTTTGTAATTAAAGGGTAAAACCAAGAGAATATGATATATATGTATTATGTATACTCCCTGAATAAGACAGTACATCAAATCCTTCAAGCAGATACAAAGACTTCATTTTAATTAGTTTAAGATTTGTATTTCAAATACCAAGAATATTTGCTTAACTAGCACTTTTATGATTCAGTGTTTGTTAATCAAGAAGAAAAGGAGCCACCCTATTCTACTACAAAAAGTATGAGTCAACCATTTCTGGTGGTTTTACTGAGGACTCTGGATCCATAATCTTTTATATGTAAAACGATATATGTCTTCAGTAGAGAGAATTAAAGTTCCTTTGATCTATATTGGAATAATTTGTGGTCCAGTTAATACCCACTTAAATAGACACTAAATCACTGCTCATGGAAAGGGAGAGCCTTAATTTTTAACGAAAAAATAGTCAGTTGCATCCAGTTTTGAGTACGGCACAAGTTCAGCATTTCTATTATCTCGAAAAGTGACTGGAAATGGCTCTATATTTTCGTGAGGAAAACATCTATTACCAACTTTCTATTTTTATAGTATGTATTATGTCTACATAAAAAGGAAAGTACGCAGAAGACATGCCATTTCCCAAGGTAAAAATGTGAGTTAAGGAATTAAAACAGGAAAGGACAGATGGCACAAAGTTAGGTTTACATGCACAAAAGTCTGCTAAACAGATATCACACACCGCTATGAAAGTCTGATGGCCTACAGATATTCAAAACTCTAAGAGTAACAACACAGAATCAGATGACAGTCTTATTCCTTAGATTAAAAAAAGTGAAAAGCGTGAAACAGAAGTTATGACAAATAAAAACTGTTCTTATTATCAAAGCTCAGTTAAAAAAGAAAAAGACTGAAGCTTACAGAAATAACTTTGTGATGGTACACTTAAAAAGACTGATAAAAATAATAAGTTCAAGATCAAAATTAATATTAAGAGTAACTGGTAGATAACTGTATGTTTGATATGAACAGAAATTATAAACAAAAATACTTAAAATAAATGTAGTATTATAGAATTCAGGAAACATTAAAAAAAAACTGCTCTCATGCACTGTCATCAAGTAAATAGAAAAATGTCATTCAACAAATTAAAATTAATGGGAATACTGACAACTCCCAGAGAAGGCATTTATAGAACTGCAAATTTATGCTTATTCCTCCTTCCCTGTCCCAAATTAATGTAAAAATGTAAGTATATTTTATATAGGATACTGAGATAATACCAAGTATAAAAAGCAATCACAAAAAGTAAATATAATAATAATAAAAAAAACTGTGGTGCTGTGGGTAAGAAGAGTTTTTAAAAATCCACAGAATTTCAATAAAATTATCAAAATTACAGATGAAATATGAGTTCTAATTTATATAGAAATAAATTTTCTTTTCACTTTAAGCATCTATATGCCCAAAACATTAGTTTGAGTAGAGGGCAGAAAACCTCACTGGGTGTTAGGTTTGGAGGCAGGATAAATGAACTCCTGCTTCTCTGAAAATAAATACATCACAGCATGCATACTTTAGTGTACGGGTCAAATAACATCCCACATACATACCACTCCATTGTGGTGGACCTACAGAGCAAATTATTATGAATTAATGAACTTCAGACAATTGCACATATACAAAGAAAAACATACACTGGAAATCACAAATCTACTTTTTATAAACCTGATTACATGATTTTACAAAATAAGTTTCAAGAGATTTGATTGAGCAGATTTTACGAATATATTTTAAAGACAACTTCATAAACTTCTCCCTTCCTAATTTTTTTATACTTCTGAACATATATTCTCTGCCCAGAAAATATTTTCTTAAAGAAAATAACTTTTCACTTTTCCTTTTAAAAAATATACTTTTTATAAAATCATTCTTTGGTGTCTAAAAGGTTCCACATTGGAAGTTAGGTTCTTGAGTATGATAAGAATTAACTTCATTCCCAAAGCATGTTTTTTAATACTCATGTCTTTTTTGTTTTCAGGTAATTCAACTAAGGAAAGACCTTGACTAATTTGATGTTTTAAAATCAGCTAGAATGACAAATGGTAATAATGAAGTTTAAAAAAACAAACCAAATCAAGTTAATATAGTCAACTCTTAGTTATAGTATTCAGGTGAAAGGGCAGTAGTATGGATGGTCCAATAAATGTCAAGCATAATATATATTTATAAACTCAGATTGCTCAGAGAGACCCTGAGCATCATTTGGTGGTATAAAGTAAAGGTGAATGGTAATTGTGGAGAAAGGGAGAGTCAAGGAACACACAGGGGACCTAAAGATTTTCCATCATATGTACACTAACAATGACTGTGACTTAGTACTCTGGGAGCATTTATAAACAATAGTGGTACAATGCTCAAGATGCTTTTATTAAAAATCCATAGAATCTGCATATGTAACCATTTCACAAAAGCAAATAAATGTGTATTGTATTAGTGTCAGTGGAACTAACACTGCATTTTCCCAATGGCAATTATCACCAAATACTTGTTTACATATGTTTCCACACTAAATTATAAGATTTCTGAGAGCAGAAATATTATAAATATTATATTTTAATAACCTGAATAGAGACTAGTGCTGGCATAATCATGTTTACTGAATGTCAGAATGACTGAATCAAAGACTGAATGAACATCAGCAGTGAAAAAGACGTAAATAAGTCAAATACCTAAGCTAAAATGACAGGTAAATTTTTCAGAAGAATGCTGTGATTAGCTAGAGCTTTAGTTCTGCTATACTGTCTATTATGAATATGCAAAAACTGGGAAGGAAAGCCGTCCCAAATAAATAAGGTGGCAAAAAAATGATTGTCATAGTGGAAAAATTAGAGTTACTATATTTGCATTTTATCTGATAATTATTAAGATAATACTAAAATGAAAAGGAGCTTTGATTTTTAAAATGTTGCAAATTATTTGTGTTCTCAGATACAAAATGACAAATTTTCTGCTTATCTAAGAAAAAAGTTTGTATTTCAAAATGCTTACAAGTTACTAATTAGGTAAATTTACTACTTCTGAATTGTAGTAAAAGCAACTTTGTGGCTTCTAAGATTCATTAAGTAAAATATTAGGCAATTATAGTTTTTATTCTAAAGTAGAACTGCCAGAAGATTTGTATGGATTTACATAAATAATAGTAATAAGCAAAAATCTTGTCAAGTTTTCTAGATATACCAGAATAATCTAAAATGTAGTACACTGGGACAAACTAATTATAGATAAACTCAAACATTCTGCTTAAGGAAGGTTCACATAAATGTGTGTAGTTGTCTTCCATGAAAGTAACCTCAAGATTCAAAAGAAAAAAATAGATCAGAATGCATAAACAGAAATAAAAGTTACCTTGCCTTCGTAGTTCATTTTTAACAGCTTCAACTCCTCCTGTTTTTTCAATGAAGTCATATATGACTTTTGATGTTTCTCTGTCTTTAAGTTGTGCCTCTGATATTCCACACAAATCAAAAAGATTCTTCAATTCTGGATCCAAATTATTCAGCTACAATAGATAAATAACTGTTAACTATAAAATCTATCTCACTTTTTAAAAATGAGCATAATAAAATTTAATTCTCATTTGTGACCTTTTTGAAATTATTCCTTTTAAGTTTCTAAACTTTTAATATGGTTACATTATTTATATGTCAATAAACTTTCTTATTAAAAAAAAGATAAAAACAAAGAATAGATTTTATATTTTATCTCATCTTTTTTGTTCCCTGCCTTCAAAGAGTGGACACTCATTCAGATTTTTCTAACCAATTCATGATTCAAACATCTTTAATGTTCACCTATTCTACCTTGTCCTAAATAAGATTTAGGTATAAATAAAAATACAAAAAAAGTAAATCAATTTGAAAATTTGAGGGCAAGACCTCTTTATAACCCCAAGCACCCCAGTACAGTGCCCAACACAGAGGCACTCAATAAATGTTTGTGAAGTTAACATTATAGTTCTAACAAAAACCACAGGATTTTCAACGTCAATCACAAATACTTCTTTTCAGAACAATTTTCCAAATCCCGGTTATCTATCAAATATGAAACACCTATTATTTAGGTAACCAAAACAGAGAAATACTCTTACTTTGCTAGCAGTTTCACCTACCTTTCTCACAGTGCTATAAAATGAATACTGAAATTGCCAAAAAGAATAGCAAGATCTAGATAATTCAACAACTGGATATTCAGAATTTTATTATAGTACTTTCCCATAATTCTGACACATAGTCACCTGAAATGATTTAGCAGAAATAATTTTCTTCTCTTGGCTTTCAAAACACAGGATTTTACTTATACAGTACATAAAGGCAAGCCACACAAAAACTTTCTCTTTAGAGACGTAGCTCTGGTTTCAAACCTCAGTGGTATATGTACATAAACACAAGCACATTCAAATAAACACTAAAATTCAAAAAATAAATAATAAAAATAAAAATCTAAAGATAGGCCATAACATTTCCATATATTTAGAGTAATGATGTTTATGGCTTGAAAAGACACTTACATCAAAGCCAGTATTTGGATCCCAACCAACATGTCCAATGTGCCTAAAGAAAAACAAAAACAAAAACAAAAATAAAGTGCATAAAGGGCATTTAAAAATGAATAAATCTAATCCACCCATAAATTTTTGCCCTTAACTAATAGTTCTCATAGACATAACCATAATCAGGGAGAAACTGTACAAGTTAGGAGACCAGGAATCTAGCCCTGGCTCTTCTACTGAGTCTTAACATTTTTGCACACTCTTTCTGAACATCCATTTTCTTAACTGTCAAACTAGCATAAGAATATAAACATTATATCTATATATGTACATATATGTGTGTATATTAATACATACATACATACATATATAATATATAATAGTTTTATAATGAGCTAATGAAATACTGCATATGAAAATAGTTTAAATACATCATATAAATACCAAAGGTTTGATCCCTGCTATATACTATTTGTGCCCCTTGAAAATTCTTATGTTAAAGCCTATACCCAGTGTGATGATATTTAGAGGTAAGAGTTTTAGGAGGTGATTATGTCATGCAGTTGGATCCATTATGTGATTAGTGCCCTTAACAGATTTCCCATGTGCCCTGAGAATGCTTTCCAGTGGTGCTTGTGGCTGTAGCATTTACCTCAAGATTAATTTCACTGATTATAGTCGTGACCTTACCCCCAAAGTTTGCCTTTAATTATCTTGCTTTCATTATCTTTTTGACATTGGTCTAATATATTGATAGTCTTTGGAAACAAATTACATCATTCCATTTATGGCACTCTGTTTTTAGTAGTGGTATTTCCATTTATAAAACACAGTAATTCTCAATCACTGAAAATGTCATACCCTAGAAAACACAGTGTTCCTACATATAATGTTAAAAGAACGCTGTCAGTAAACCGCAATTTTTTTTGGAAATGGGAAAAGGGTCTAAAAATTAGGCCCCAGAGAGCTCCCTCGCCCTCTTCCAATATGTGAAGACACAGCAAGGAAAGCTGTCTATAAACCAGGAAGTGGGACCACACCAGACACAAATTTTGTCAATGCCTTAATCTTGGACTTCTCAGCCTCAAAAACTGTGAGAAATAAATTTCTGTTGTTTATAAGCCACCCAGTCTATGCTATACTGTTACAGCAGCCTGAACAAACTAGGACAATGACTCTAGGCAATTTCCAAATACTGGTTTTTTAATAGAAAAAAGCAAAAACTCATTTTTATGTTCAACAATTAGCAACGAACTTTATCTAGTTTTTTTCTTTTCTAATTGTGGAAAAGTAAATAAACTATAATATTCACAGAAAGTCCACAGAGTTATAGCTTAAAAAAAAGAACCAACAAAAAATACAGCCAAAAAGGTATGCAACTGATAAATGTAAGGGTCCTACCAAAAAAAAAAAAAGAAAGAAAAATTCTAGTGAGTTAAAAATCAAGAGTTGCAAGGAATAAGTCAAAAGTAAAGGTAACAACAAAAAAACTGTCCTACTGGAAATTGCTTGGTGTTCCAATATCTGCCTTGGTTAATCTCTTCTTTTTAGCTTTTCCTTTTTTCTTTTCTTTGGTATGAGAGATGTTGTTGACTTGTGGACCATAAAATCTATTTGTTGTGATTTCTGGATTTTTTATGTCAACTGTTGCCATAGGTAGATTAGGACCTACAAAGAAAGTCAAAATAATATGAAGAGAATATAATTTAAAATAACAATTATAATTTTTAATTTAAATATCTTTTTTGAAGTGAGACTACTTTGTTAATATAAATTATTTAAACTTTAAACTTGCAAGTTAATTTTTTATAATAATGAATAAAGTACTGCCTAAATTTGAAAACCTGTAATAAATTCTTAAACATATTAGCATAGATACATTATTTCAAAGAAAACTTATATTTTTATAACATTAAATCTCATGGGGTATATAAATTTTCAACAAGAATTTAAACTAAATTGGTCTGATCCCTTAAATTTTGACTATAATAGTCTCACATCCAACATATTATTCATTGGTAAAGTGGTATATATCACATAAGAATAGAAGTAAAAAGAGCCATCTACTTTGTTTTAAACATAACGAAGAAATCTAGTTTTATCCCCAATTCAACTTTAATAGTCCATGAGGAAAAAAGTACTTATGCAATTACTACCATTTTTCCCCCAAAACTTCCATTTTTAAGTCCAATAATATTTTCTCCATCAGTATACAAACACTTTGACTATCAGAAGTATACAGACTAAAAATTAAGATGAAAATAATTATCTATCAAGACATTTATCTTCTGTGAAGATCAACAGTAAAAATATCTCAGGCACCTTCGGACATTATTAGTAGCATCTTTAGGAGTTACACTAAGTGTAGCACAAAACCCGTTTTATGATTCACAAAAATATTCTTGGTCTTAAAAGCAGGAGAGTCTGAATGAAATGTATTCAACTTAAAAAATTCTTATAAAGTTACCTAAAAGGGCAACACATGTTCTTTAGAGGTTCTATTTTAATATATGATTCTCTGATAAAACCTATCAGACCAAATTCTTCTGAGGATTACATTAATGGCAACTTTCCAAATGCTGTATAAAACACAATCACTACTGTGCAGAAAAAACATTTAAAGTATCAGGCCTAAAACTGCTATACTTAGCATATGGAAACTTAAGATTTCAAGAGGTAAGATGGTAAGATGGGCTCACTGTTTCTAAACTGTTTGTGGTGACAATGTGGTTTATGCTAAACAGCTGCTTTCCTTCTAGGAGTTTACAATCTTGGTATGTGCTAGACAGAGAATACCTATGTGACTAGCTACCAATAGGGCTTAAATTGGGCTTAAAACAATAAACTGAGTCCCTAATGAGAGTCTCCTTTAGACAACATTTCGCATCTGTTGTCACAATTCATGACTAGAGAAATTAAATGCATCCCCATGACTCTAATGAGAGAATACTTTTGTGTGGTTTCCCCCAGAATTAACTCTATGTGTCTTTCCCATTGCTAATTCTGTGTTATATCTTTTCACCGTAATAAATCTTTGCCATGAATATCACTATGTGCTAGGTCCAAATCACCAAACTGTAAAGGGAGTCTTGGGGACCCCAATACAATCATAGAACAGCAAATAACAATCCAAAGAAATTTAAGGCTAATGTCTTTTGGGTGATCACTAAATGCCAATTGGACTGTAAGTCTTTGATTGTGCAGAAAACTTCAAAGGTATCCTATTGAAGTTATATGAAAAAAAAATATTTACCTGCATGGGTAAATTATATATAATCCACTTTCTCTCAATTCTACTATTAAAGGTGAAACAGAGTTAAAATAAAATTATGAAAGCCATCTTCCACCTTATCGAACAAGTAGACAATGTGGAGAGGTACGTTTAATATCACCAAAATTCAGCTATTTTTCCTCAAAATTCGAAGTTCACTTACATATGTCTAAAATTTCTATATGATTTCATACAAAATTTCATGGGAAGTTGCTCATGTTGGCAAGAAATAAATTCTTCTTGGAAAAAATGTAAGCTAGTGAATAATATGGATAAAATCATTAAAAGATGATTCGGTGTGAAGAAATAATCTGAAATCATTGGGTCAAGAATTAAAGATTAGTTAAGCAACACAGAAGTCTTATTAAACAGTAGACAAAGACCTGGATTTTCAAATTGTTCAGATATCAGATTTCAGTATTTGTTGTAGTTTCACAAAATAAGGGGACTGACTGAGAATACCCAGAATTCGATGATAGAGGGTTGAACTGGTGTCATAGTTATACCATTGTAGACTAATCTAGTGATCTGATTTTACTTTTCCTTCTCTCCCTTCTGTTTCCCTTCTTATAATTTATTTTTACAATCAGTATCAGCAACACCATTCAAAATAAGATGTTGCAAATTACTATTTAGTCCTTTAGCTTTACAGTCCATAGTATAAATAGAATTTAAGAACTGACTTAAGACAGACTTTGGAGTACTAGAATTAGGCACTGTTTGAAATAGGTGTTCATATAACAACTATAAAAAAAAGCAACAGGACTTAAAATTAAAACAAAATTAACAACTATACAGTTGACACTTAAACAACACTGGGGTTAGGGGTACTGACCCCTCAGGCAGTTGAAAATCTGTGTATAACTTCTGACTCCCCACAAAACTTAAATACTAATAGCCTATCACTGATTGGAAGGCTTACCAATATCATAAACTGTCAATAATACATTCTTTGTACGTTATATATATGATATACTGTATTCTTATAAAAAAGGTAGAGGAAAGAAAATGTTACTCAAAAAATCATCAAGAAGAGAAAATACATTTATGGTACTGCATATATTTATTGAAAAATATCCTTGTATAAGTGGACCCATGCAGTTCAAACCATGTTATTCAAGGATCAACTATAATTAGTTTTTATAAAATAATAAAAAGGTTTTATGCTGCCTTAGCTTATATAAAAGTAACCTATTACACTATGGATATTCTAAATGATAACTGAGCTGGGTAAAGTTAAGTTCACTAATTCAAATTGCCTAAGCTATTAAATTTTCTGGGAAATAATAAAGTTAAGGTTCTTATAAGCCTGATTCATCATGCACTAGAGAAAATAACTCAGCTATTTCAGAAAATAACTGAAAAAGTTCAAGGACAAAGAGGACAGATACAAAATATAAGCGGTATATGGAATGAATAACAAAGTTTAATTCATACAATAGTCAGATTGTGTTTCACCTCCTCCTTCCACCCCCAAATCAGGTATGGCTATATTGTTTCACATCTGCCATGCAGTTTATAAAACCTTGGCATTAGTTACTTAGTGTCACTACACATGAATAACATTTACTACTCATTAAAACATTGTATAAGTCTATATAAGAGAATCCAGATTAAAGAGATGTATAGAAAATTACTATTAGCTGGGAAATTAGAGTTTTCTAAATGTTTCATTTTTAGACGAACCTAAGAGCAAGCATCAGGTGACCTTTCTAAAGTCACACAACTAGTGACAAAAGCAAAGGTGGACTCTGCTATCTTGGTTCTCAGACCACCAACCTTTCTATTAACTCATATCTTCTACACAAAAGTCAAACCATAAAGTGACTGATAATGCTAACTTTACAAATGTTACTATATATTCTTTATCAATTCATCAGATTCTCAGTCTGTAGTCTAACAGTTCATCATTCAATAAATATTTACTAATAACTTTTTAAATTTAGAAAAAAGTTTTCTACACATTCAAGAGATGAAGTATTTGGTTATTTTGTTTGACAACAGTCATTTACTTTAGAGTTTGAAGGTATTAGAAAGTAAGTTTAAAATGATGGTCTAAAGCCCAATTCAGTGTTTCAACAGTGACACACTAAAAAAAGTGATAACCTATATAAGGCTGAGTCATTTTTTAATAGTTTATGGAAGATGTGGTAACAGAGATACTCTTGAATCATTTCTAATAAAATTTAATTGTTCATTTATAAAATTATAGGCATCTTAAAATCATGTACTAAGTAAATATATAATGAAGGGGGATGTTTCCCTTCCTTAAAAAAAAAATAGTCCAATGAATTATCTTCTGATTAACGACAACTGTCATAGAAAAAGGTTCTTTAATATTCTCATTGAACAGCATTTCTAGTTAATTTTAAAACTAAAAATATACACTAAAGTCTTTCCATTAGTTATATAAAAAGCAGATAACTCTCACCAAGGTAAACTGGTTGAGAAACAGGTGGCCCAGAGGCCTCTGATGTCAAGTAGTCATGAAGCTGAGAATAAATCATTGGAAAGCATCTAAGCTAAAAGGTGAGACTGACCAATAAAAAACAAAACAACAAAATAAAACAAAACAAAACAAAATCAAAAACAGAAAGATGTATGGATTAGGAGTTAGTGAGGAAGACACTAAATTGCACTTCAGGAATATGTTACTTTTATATAAAGTGTCTTTTTAATAGTTAGAATTTGAAAAGGTCTGCTAAAATGACAGTCCAAATGAGGATCTGAGACAGAGCATCTTCATGGACACTGCAAGACGGTTAGAGTGTCCACTGCCACCTAGTGGTAGTGCACCAAGTGCAGAAAAGTAACGTTCTGTCTCCAAAACAGTGGTCTCCACACAGTACGGAGAACAAGACAACTGACGGCACAGCAGGAAAGAACATTAAAACTTCTTATTATTTAATTCTTTATTATTAATGTAATATATTAACACCATATTATATGTATATTTCATAAATAAATCAGTATATAAATACTGGCAATACATGCTGTATAATTTTGCCTTTTAATACTACTTTTTAAGTTTCCATTTATTTAATTTAAAGAAGTTTGCGACCACTGCACTGAAGGGTTAAAAGTATAGATCTAAAGATTTAAAATCAAGGTCAATCTCAGATTGTGATACCACTGTCACACAAAGAATACCCAAATTCTATCTATTCATGTATTAGGTATCCCTTCAGAAATAGTTTATATATTGAGATTAAATTTTTAAAAATATCAAATATTTATACCTTTAATTTTAATTATATTATTTGTACAACATCTACTCTTTAACATCTCAGGTTACTTTCCCCAAAGGTGCCACCACTAGGAAATGGACTTCCCCACTGGTACTCAACATATGCTCACAGAATACAAAGTAATTTAATAAACTCAAAAAGAAACTCAAATACTGAGTACACATCAAGGAAAAAGATAATACTGCTTTAAAGGTTCACAGATGATTTCTGACTCAGCTGCTTCTGCTTCCTTTGCCTCTGTCACATACTAGCTGTGTAGAATGAGGCATGTTATTTACTCTCTCTAGGTCTATTTCTCCATCAAAATCAACTTGATATAGACCAGTAGTTAAGGGGCCAGGCTCCTGAGTTAGATCTCTTGAGACTGAATCCTGCTCCACTCACTTACTAGTTATGTGACCTTGAACAAGTTACCTATCTGTGCCCCAGTTTATTCATCTATGAAATGGAGATATTAGGAGCTACCTTCATAAAGTTGCTGAACAGTGCCTGGCAGGTAGCAAGTGATCATTAAATTGTAGCTCCTATTATTATCATCGTCATTGTCTCCATCGTGATAACTAATATTTATTAAACACTATGCTAAGCACTTTATGAGTACTTCATTTAACCTCCACAGCAGCCCTATATATAAAATTTCCATTTAAAAGAGAAAGTCAAAGTGTACAAAACTTGGCACATGGTAAGCATTACTGAAGGCAGTCTGACATTTAAAAAAATTATAAGGCAAATAATTCAAAATTTAATACAGAAATATTTGGTTCACATTTTTATATAGGAAAACAAATTTAAGGACAAAATCAGAAGGCAATATAGCTGTTTAAAAGAAAGAAACCCTAACAATCACCAACAGATGTCATATATTAAGAATTGTGTATTATGTTAAATGTTTCCCGGAATAATCATTCTAAATTCTGATGAGAGGATGTGAGATGCCTTTAAAAAACAGCAGTTATATTCCCCATCATAATGAAGGCTCCTGGGCAATAGTTATTTACCTTCATAGGGTCAGGGACCCCATGTAAATATGATAAAAGCCACACAATTTCATGGAGGATTTATAATCTAAGATGAGAATCTGACCTAGAGGTCTGGGACTTTGACCTTTATATCTTGGTGGTACTTTCGATATACAGTATTTTTTTAAATAAATGACTCCACAATACTTCAAGTGTTCATTATCAAATTAAAGAAGGGTTATGGACACGTATTATTATTTCTAAACATACCATCATACAAATGGCTCATACTGAAAGGGCCTAGTTTCATGTTACCAGAGTGAAATAGTATTTTGAAATAGGACAAAATGATAAGTCTAAAGTAAGAAATGAACAAACGTGCTAGGCAAAATGTACTGCATTTAAGAAAGATATTAAAACCAGACTGTATGGTTTCTAAACTTAATCAATTGTGAACACAGAATTAAGGTTTAAGAATAGTGATCTTCACCTTATGTAGTCTTCTTGTATCCTAGAAAAAAGCCAAATGGCACATTTCTAAGCATCATCTGTCACTTTAAAATTAGAACATAAAAACCTACAGTATTTGATCACAGATCAAATATTAGATATTAATATGATACATGTTTCTACAAGGATTAAACTATACTCTTTGATCTATAATTATCAAAGAACTTACCATTTGGGGGGTCTCGTCTTTTCTCTGTTAGAAAATAAATTAAAAAAATGTTATTAGACATATGTAATACAAACATCAACATTAAAAGTCAGTTTACCTAAAGCTGATATATAGGTAGTTAAGGAAGGTTTCTCTGAGGAACTGACATTTGGGCAGACATTTGTATTAAGTGAGAGAGGGAACAACATATTCAAAGGCCCTAAGGAGGGAACAGCATAAAGAAACATCATGAGGACTAGATTTGAGTGAGAGAAAGGAAGAGTAGAATGAGGTAAGTTGGAAAGAGAGACAAGAACTAGATCATATAGGGCCCCACAGGTCATGGATAAGGAATACAGACTGTATTCTATAGATAAATAGGAAGTTCTTATAGGGTTTGGAATAGGGCAGGTGACATGATATAATCTATATTTTAAAAAGTTTACTCTGGTAGAAGAGGGGAAAGACAGTGTAGATGATAGAAGTTTTGCTCATCGCTCTTCAGACCAAATCAAAGTTGTGACAGAAACATGGAGCAAACAACAAGCTAGATGACAGAAGCATTATAAATAACTAGGGAGAGAAATAAGAAATCACCTTGCAATGGTGGAAGGCAGGAGGGGGCAAAGATGCGAGGCTGCCCTGGTCCAAGCTGCTGAGTGGGACAGAGACTACAGCTGTGCCACCAGGCAGTAGCACACACCTCTTAAAGGGGCTGTGTTCATGAGCAGACTTTCACAGTGAAGGATATGCTCGCTCTAATCACCAGTGCCAGGATGGCTGCTTCAGGGGTGAAGGGGGGCAAAAGAGACTTCCTGGGAGACACTGAGTTGTCAAAGCAAGGGTCAGAGGCAAGGCTCTCTCCTGGGTAGAAGTGCTGGCAGTATCCACTGTTCTTCTGTTGAGCCCTCCTCGCTCCTAGTACGCACACTCAGTGCAGCCATAGCTGAGATATCACCAGACTGGATGGATAACAGAGGTCGCTCCACCCAGAGGATTCCCTGAAACTCTGATTCACCCAGCTCGTGGCCCATCCAGTGTGTCCTTGGTGAGTCCAGTGCTCCTTGATAAGCCATTCCAAGACTCTCACTGGTGACAGCTAACCTCAGTTTCTGCTGTTTTCTTGAGGCAACTATAAACACAGCATCTGTGGATTACTTGTTGAATCTTAACAGGTAGCCCTGGAGGGCCACAAGTGGTGGCTAAACTTGGCCTGAAACTGAACTCCTCTCAGGACTGTGTCACTGGACACCCACTATATAAGGCCATGCTAACAGGACCAAGAGACTTAGGAGTTTTGCTTAGTACATAGGAACACACACAGAAAAAAAGGCAAAATGGGAAGACAAAGAAGTAAAAACCATATGAGAGAACAGAACAGAGATTCAGGAATCATGGAGTCAAGCAATCTAACAGATGCAAAGTTAAAAACACTAGTTATAAAGATATTCAATGAACTTAGGGAAAGGGCAGATGAACTCAGTGAGAACTTTAACTAAGAGATAAAAACCATAACAATGGAAATAAAAAATAAAAAAGGGAACCAGTCAGAAATGAAGAAACATTATCTGAGATGAACTGTATATTAGATGGAATCAACAGAGTGGATAAAGAAGAGGACTGAATCACTGATACAGAGGATGGGGAAGCCAAGGTCACCTAATCAGAAAGGCAAGAAAAAAGAAGCCAAGACTATAGTAATAATTTTAAGAGCTTATGGAACACAATCAAATATAAAAACATCTGTGTTGTAGGGGTACCTGAAGGAAAACAAGAAGTTGAAGAGCTATTTGAAGAAATGATGATGAAAAACTTCCCTAACCTAGTGAAGGAAATGGGCATAAAACCCCAGGAAGCTCAGAGAGTTCCAAAAAAGATAAAACCAAAGAGGCCCACACCAAGATACATTATAGTTAAATGACAAAGATTAAATACAAAGAGAGAATCTTAAAAGCAGCAAGAGAAAAGCAGTTAGTTACTTACAAGGGAGCAACCATAAGACTGGTAGCTGATTTCTCAAAAGAAACTATGCGGGACAGAAGGGCTTGACACAAAATATTCAATGTGATGAAGACCCAAGATCTACGACTAAGAATACTTTATCAAGCAAAGCTATCATTTGAGTCGAAGGGCAGATAAAGAGCTTCCCAAACAAAAATAAGCTAAAGGAATTTATCAATTTATCGACACCAAGCCAGTATCACAGATAATTATGGAGGAACTTCTTTAAAAAGAAAATAACATGTATCAAAGACAGGAATAAAGAATGGTAATAACTACATTCTTATCAACAAGTACCTCAAATGGAAAAGAATTAAGTGCTCCAACCAAAAGACAGAGTGGCTGAATGGATAAGAAAACAAGACCCCCTACATACACTGCCTACCAGAGACTAACTTCAGATTAAAAGATGCACACAGACTAAAAGCAAGGGAATGCAAAAAGATATTGCCTTGATGGACCTAGAGGGTACTGGATTGAATGAAATAAGTCCGACAGAGAAAGACAAATATCACATGATTTCATACACATGTGTAATCTAAAGAACAAAATAAACAACAACAAAAATGGAAATAAAGTCACAGACACAGAATATTTTGAGAGCTACTAGATGGGAGTATGGGGGAACGGCAAAAAAGGGCAAGGGTTACAAAACAGACATGGAGATATAAAGTGTAGCATAAGGAAAATAGTTAACAATGTAACAAATATGTAAGGGGGTTTAGTGGGGTGATCACTTTGTGTTATATAAATCTCTAATCACTATACTGTACAACTGAAACAAATATATTGTTGTATGACAACTATAATTGAAAAAAACTCATTGAATTGTACAATGTAAATATGAGCAATTAATTGTTTATTATATTTCAGCAAGGCCGGAAAAAAATAGCTCTATCAACTTTATTTTGGTTAGTATTTATCCAGTATAATTTTTTATTACCTTCTACTTTTAATCTTCCTGTATAATTATGTTTTAGATGTGATGCTTACAAAAAACATCTAGCATTTATCTATTCTGACAGTTTTTATCTTTTGAACAAAGGTTTAGTACTCTAATTATATTCCACATATGGCAATGAGGTCATATGGGTATATAAGTAAAAATGGGGCTGGAACTCAAGTTTCTAGTGTCTTGGTTCAATGTTTTTCCATTATGCAGGGTATCTCCAATAAAATACAAGTCCCTTTTAGCTAAACAAACCCATTTGAATTCACAATCCTATACAGTATCATTTTTACTTTCTGCTATCCTACAGCAATATTGTCTAGTAGACTGATCTTCTATGTAATAGTGTTGCCCTGTTTATCTGTCTTGTATTGTACCTCAAATAGTATATATTTTCTAGTTGATTGTTTCAAGACAATGTTTAGTGAGAAATCAGAATTAAGCATTTTTGCTAGAGAACTTTCACTAAATATAGTTAATATGCTGCTCATAGCATTAAAATTTAATTCTTGTCTTTAGCTTATATAATCTGTGCATGACTTCATACAAATTTACTGTAGTATATGAAGGTGGTTCTTCTCTTCTATAAAAATATGAAAAATTAAAAAACAAAAATCTCACTTAAAAAAAGTTTACTCTTGCAATCATGTAAAAAGAAAAGACAGTAGGAGGCAGAGAGTGGCAGCAGAGACACTAGTCAGGGTGACAGGTAGTCCAGATGCCAGGTGACGGTGGCTTGAATTAGAGTGGTAGGAGCAGAGGTGGTGAGAAATAGATCAAAAAAATGTTTTTGAAGGTGAAGCCAATACGACTCACTGATAGGATTTATGACAGACCATGGTAAGCCAGAGACAAAGCAGAGTCATTACCTTTTACTGAGATGGAGAAGACTAAGCTAGGAGCAGGAACAGGTCTAACTGGGACTGGGGAACATGGATCAAGTGTTCTATTCATACATGCTAAATCTGAAGCTATTCTGACACTCAACTCGACTAGTCTGAAGGTTGGGGAGAGGTCAGCATACAGATAATACTCAAATCTATAAGACTAAATAAAAGCACAGAGGTAATGAGAATATCCAGAGATGCTGAGCACTGGAGGAGACCAAAAAAATATTTAAACGCTATAGCCAATTAGGTAGGAGTAAAGTCAGGAGAATTTCTATCAATCCTTTGCATTCATACTCTTACATACCAGGTTTGACACAGTCTGGGCTTAAAGAAAATTCAAAAGTGGTTGATAATTTTTAAACAAATGTAATTTTCATAGATTTTCTAATACAAAATTTTCCAAAATTATAAGAAATACACATAAATTATAATAAAATAATCAGATTACAAACAGCCATAAACTAAATTTAATAAGATTTAATCGGGGCATAAATGTTAAAAAAGTCCTGGCAAAGGTAAATATAAATGTATTACTCCATCTGGTGGTCTGATGAAGTAACTTTTTGAAACATTTGAGGTAATCAAGTCCTATCTATGTCAATGAATATCAATCTCCATTTTCCAAGGTGATGTTTATCTCTGCATCCAGAGAGGAAATACTTCTTAAATTGGTGATGAAACAGATATAGAATTATACTGAAATAAGTATAAAGTTCAGAGTAAGTTCTAAATAGCAATTATTTAAATACACGACACTGTCCTGGTTTGAGAGGCACCCATGTGAAAAAAGGGAGGATGTGGTTGAACAAAGAAGAATGGGCAATAATAGTGTAAGATATTTGCTAGAAACATTAGCAGAAGAATAGTGTTTAATCAAGTCAAGGGAAATTTTAGTATTATAGTACTAGTCAGACTACTGTTGGAGTACTCTGTCCAAATCTGGACATCATATTTGAAAGCTGGACCATTTCTTCAAATCTGGACCATCTGAACCAAGACATAAAAATCTACACTGGATTCAGAGCACAGTGTACTGAGAATGATGAGTCTATAAGCTATATCATGTGAGGGATAAGAAACTGGAACTCTTTAGACTCAAGAAGTACATAATAGATGGCATCCAAGGCTACTGGGAGGAAAATAAAACACTCGTTTTTGCTCCAAAAGTTGGACTCCATGTATCTAAGTTGAAGAGAGGTAAGACTGGAGATTGACTTAGCAGGAAGAACTACCAGATAATGAATCAGCTACCTCCCTAATGTGATCTTCTATGCTTTTGAAACACTATGTCTAAAAGCTCAGAACTATATAAAACAGAATTCCTGTACCAGGTGAAAGACTAAATGACCTAATAATTTCAAAATCAATTATTCTATATTTTAAGACATTTTTTCACTTTTTTATATTAAACATGCCAAATATTTTGAATAAGAGGAACCCCAGGGAGCCCCTAGTTGTTGTGACATCACAACATGTCACTGAAATTAAGGCACTGAACCATAAATTATTCCACAGCATTAAATCCTTTCCTAGTACAGAATCAAGTGGTAAATGCCATAGCCCCCAAAAGAAGTAAAAATAACAGGTCCCTAATAATTTTCCTGTTTACTCATTATAAGTGGGATATAAGTGAGGTAACAACTTAATTTCTTTGATTTTCATTTTTACTTCACCTGCATCTTAGAAACCTATTAAAATAACAATAAAAGATGTATAAAATGGAAAATATGCTTTTGCATTCCTGTTTTATGGATCCAGTCTCTTCCTTTTTCCCGGCTTAGTCCCTTTCATTGGTAAAGCACAATTTTAAATACAGTGATCTTCAAACTGGGGTAATATGTACCCCTGCAGGTACGGAAAGACTTTTCAAGGAGTATAATGGCATGATAGTTTTAAAGGAATCTGTTTGTTCATTTCAGCTCCCATATGTTACTTCTCCTAAAAGTGATTTGCTTAAGTAGATGATTTTAGAGAGATTCACCATTCTTAATCACTCTTCTCCTACTTTACAACAGAAAGGCCTGGTACACCAGTGTCAAATAGTTTTATACCAATGAATTTAAAGCTCTGACCTGCAGTGTATCATTCTCTAATTGTTTTGTATGTATTAGAGTCTCATGCATTAAACCAAATTCCTTACGGTTTCATAATTTACAATATTAGGAATAAAATAGAGACAAGGCAATGTTTACAGATTTTGTTTGCAACTTTGGTTATTTGCTTTATAAAGTACAAAATACTTTTAAATATAGAAGTTGTAAACAGTGCCATAAAAATTCAAATTTAAGAGTCAGTATGTGTGGGATGCTAACAAAAAAAAGTTACTGAAGTGAGTTCTTCAGTAAATCTGAAAAAAATTAGTTCTCAATAAAAATATTATTTCTTTTAAGGTAAGATTAGCAACTTTTTTTTTTTTTATGTAAAGGGCCAGATAGTAAACATTTTAGGCTTTTTTGTGCCATATAGTCTCTGTCATAACTATCGAACTGTGTTGTAGCAAAACAGCAGTCTTAGACAATATGTAACCAAATGAGCATAGCTATGTTCCAATAAAGCTGAATTTACAAAAGTGGACAGTGAGCCAGATTTGTTCTATAAGCCACAGTTTGTCAGTTCCTATTTAAGGGAATTGAAAAAAAGTTTACCAGATTTCCTTTGTCGCCGGCCCAACAAGTCTGTAACTGCTTTTCGGAATTTTTTTGCTTCTTCTTCATTGGCAAAATTAAGAGCAACTTGACAAGTCTGAAATATTTTCATTAAAAAAGATAAACAATAAAAAACATGATAGCCAAATGAAACATTTCTGAAGAAGGAAAGCCTGACTTTTTAGCAGACAAGAACTTAAGAAGGCAGAAAATAAAAGACTACCATTAGAAAAGTTACCTATCACAGTAGATACTAAAATATTAAACTGAATACTTTATCTTCAACGAAAAGTAGCAAGTAGTAAATTAAATTTCATTCTTCAACACAGCTCTATAAACACCTTAGATCAGAAAAGGTAAACACTGGAAAAGTTGGTAAAATTCAGATTAACTCTATCTTTACTAGTATATGTTTTTATTTTACAGCTTAATTACACGTTTAAGTTATAACCTACAGGTTTAAGTTATAACCTTAATTCAGATAAATATTAAAAATATGGAAACATACTGACATTATTTTTTATTATGGCATTTAATGCATGCTTTTAAATATGCACATATATTTATATCCTATCAAGAAAAATGTCAAAAATCACAACTAGAGAAGTACTATTTGAAAAGATGGATGTATCATCTAATATAACCTATTTATTCCTTATAGAAAATTTAGAAAATACAAATATCAAAACAAAGAAAACTGAACTCATTCATAATCCAGTCACTCAGACAATCCCTGAGAGTATGTGGTATAGAAATCCTTCTAACGTTTGCCCCAAGTATATGCAATAAATTTTTAAAATTCTGCCCCACCGCCCATTTATTGTATTTTAGCACCCTTCTAGGTCATAAACTATTCTTTCAAAAAAATAATTTGAATGGCAACATTTAAAAGTTACCATGACTTAGTGGACAATTAAGATTTCAATTTTATAGATAAGAAAACGAAAGCCTTAAAGGTTACACTATTTGCCCAAGACACAAAAAGAGATTTAAACTATCTGTCCAAAGACCGAGAGAATAAAAAAAGTCAAACTTCTTTTCTACATAACAAATTATATTTACAGTACTCTTTAAAACTCTTTGGGCCCTTAATATCTTAGCCATTTCTTCCCATTTAGCGATAATATCTATGAAGAAGTTCTAAAAAGTAAAATAATTTTTTTATATTTTACACAATGTTTACACAAAAAGCTCATGAACGCTTTCTATAGACAAATGTAAAAACAATTATATTAGACAAGACAATAAAAAAAATAAAACTTACATCTCCAGCAAAGGTATGAAAATATCCTCTAGGACTATTATATACAAAGTTATTGTATAGCTCTTGTTCCCACAATAGTTTCCCATCCTAGAAAAAAGTAAATTAAAGAGTTACCAAAAAAGATAATGTCTAGGAATAAAACAAAGCAGATGACTAGTATTAAGGGAAATACTTTTATTAATAGCTTTTACATACATACGTACATATATACATATCACATATATAATACATAAGGAACACATATAATTTAATCAGTAATTTCTTAATAACAGTAAACAATGGATGTTTCTTTCATAAAAACTATGTATCAAGTGAGTTTAAGTAAGTATGCTGAGATATAATCTTATTAGTCAAGCATTCCCAAATATAGTTATACTTGGTCAAATACATAACTAGAACAATTACTAGATCATCAGTGTTAGAAGCAGAATACTTTTGTGTACATGCACTGATTACCGATGCATATTTTCATCTGCAATATTTGTAGACTGTGTGCTGTCAAATACTACAGGAAGATTTCAAGCTGGTCTCAATTCTGCAGATGCTGGGAGGGTCAAATATACCTTCTCTGCACTGCTCTGCACTGATCATTAACAATCTTTGAATTCCTAACTTTTGCAGAGTGGCCTCCTAATGAAACACTGGTATAAGTAGTATCAATCATGTGCAGAAACCAATAATTAAAGTGCACCACGGTTAAACTATACTTGAAAGCCACGGATGATTGTCATATCTACGGCCATAGTATAAGAAATATAATTAACCTTAATGCCACAGGTGGCTAATTACACATATTCAGCAATGGTCATCTACAATTGAAAATAAGTGGTTAGAGAAATATAATCATTGTCCTATTCTGAAATGCAAGACCACAATTTAAAAAGATTTAAAATACATGTACACACAGTATGACCACCATAATGAAATCCTTTCTTCTCATTTCTAAACAGTGCTTCTCACTGGTGATGAGAAATATGTCAAAGGACTTAAAGACTTCTTTCAAACTATGCATGTGTCCCCTGATCCACCAGAAACACTGCCGCAGTAAGTCACTGTTAGTAACATGAGTATGTCACCTCTCTCAGCTGAATTAGGCTATGGGGAAATGGACGTTAAGCAGCACTAATTTGCAAAGTGCAGTAATTTAAATCTTATTTAATCTCAGAGAAATATTCTGCCAACAGACCCAGATGGTCATACTATTTTACAAATAAATAAGCTGAGGCCTAGAGAAGTAAAACAGTTTTACTACAATCTATTTGACCCTAAGTATTGTCCAGGAGTTCAAAATCAGTTTTAATTTTTTGTAATTGTAATCCCATTATACTTGTTGCCACATATAAACATTAAGCAAAGAGGTTTGCCTATGGGAAAGATTTTAAAAGATAAATGGAAACTTCATCTCAGCAAAAAGAGAATTACTTTTCCAATAACTGTAAGAGATGAATATCTCACATAGAGCATCCAATCTAAGACAATATAGTTTGTTTCAGAGTGAGGAATACAAAATTGTGAAAATCTGAAAATACCTATGTTGAGAAACAACATAAGGAAAAATGAGTAGCAAACACATTACTATAGATATTGTATAATGCTTTAAACTTGGGCTGAAGTAAATAATAGTACATACCAAACTAAAATATACTTTTGAAGTTCCTTGAAAGAACTAAGTACACTAGTAACAAACAGGACTGAATAAAAAAGTATCATTAGAAAAAGAGATGTGAGAAAAGCCTAAGACCCAAAGGCATCAAACAAATAAACAAATAAATAAAGGCAAAAGAAACAAAACAGGAAACTGTTCATGCTGGCATAGGATATGATGTTCTCATTTGATTGCAATGCCTGTGCTTCAATATCTAAAATCAAGCGTCATTCTTCTAATATCAATTTAATTTAAATATTACACTCAGGATAAACAAATCTATACTCAATTATAATTGAGGTAGAAAACCTAATCACTTACAGGTAGTGTAGAAGCAAAACAAAACTCACCTTAATATCAAATATTCTTAAAAAATAAGATCTCTGTGGATTGTCCTTAACAAGACAAGCAACACCACTGCATTTCTTAGACCACATACAATTCCGATCTGCTGCATATAACTGTACCACTGCTGAAGACATAGTCTGCAAAATATAAAATTTATAGCCATTAGGTTCAAAATGACACTCAGATGACTAAAACCCCTGCTGACATCTTGACTGCAACTTCATGACACCAAACCAGAACCACCCAGCTAAGCTGCTCCTGAATTCCTGACCCACAGAAAAAAGGAGATAATATTCATTGTTTTTTTAAGCCACTATTTTTTAAGTAGTTTCCTATGTGGTAATAAATAACTATACAAGAATAATACTAAAAATAATTATCAAAATCTAATTTTACTGATGTTAAAATGTGTCAGGAAACGTGCTAATAAGCATTTTCAGTTATAACCTCATTTATTTTTACTATTATAACCTCATTTTATGCTTGAGAAATCCAAAGTTAAAGAAGATAAATAACTGGCTCATGAAGTGAAGTGGCAGAATTGAAATTCAATGCTGGCAATTTGTGACTTTAAATCTTATTTTTCTTACTCCCTATAACTTACTGTTTCCAATAAAGTGAACATTTAAGTAATGAAGTAGTAGTATTAGTAAAGGTTGACTTTTATACAGCAGTTAAAATACTAAGTCAAATCTGAAAGCAAGCTATGTGACTACTAATTATAGTGCTGGACACTTACAACATATTATCATCCTTGAAGATAGATTCCAATATCTCCTTTTTAAAAGATGGTAAAACTGAGGGGAAGCAAGATTTTAAGGGAATTTTAAGTGACTTGCATATGGCCACACAGCTCGAAAGCATACTGAGATATGAAAAATTACTTGAGCAACTATTGTTCCAGTTTTCTCAAGATTATACTTAAATAGTATCCTTTTAGGTGCATAGGAGAGAAGCTAAACGGACACTTTAGACTAGAGCATTCAGAACTTCCAGTACACTGCGTTACCACCTCCCTCATGACTGACTACCATGAAACAATGGAAACTTTCATTTACTTCCAAATTAAGTTTCTTTTCATTATAATCTAGAATGTAACTATCTGATCTTAGTTTCTGTAAGAGTGATACACACATATACTGGTATAACACTTAAAAATTGTCTAAAAACAATAATCGCATTTTCTGATCCAGTAATCTCATTCTTAAAACTATAAATTAAGAAAGTAATTTAAAATATAAAAATTGTACTTTTAATAAAAAATGTAAAATAAAGATATATGACTATATATTATGGGTTTTTACTAGAAGTAATTTAAATAACGAGAAATAGGAGATGATTATGGTATGTCAGTTCAAGGAATACTAGGCTTTGTAATAAAAAATAGGTTATATTAATATTTGGAGATACTGTCATTTGAGTTACTTAACTATGCCTGGGGAATGCTCCCCCTTGATAGGAGGATTCCCAAAAACTACTATATATATATGTCTTTTGTAATTAGTTAGAAATGTAAGATAAGATAAGTATACTGCTAGGGATCAAAATTTTATAAAGACTTTAGCAGACATCAGTGCTCCATGTTGTTTTTAACTTTTGCAGACCAAACTCATCTTTAAATTTTACAGACAGTCATGAATACGACAGAAAGCAGGAAGAAAAAGTCCACAGAGTCATTAAAAAAATTATGAAGATAATAGCTCACAAACTAGGGCTTTGGGTTTAAAAAAGGAGAGTAAAGAATGTGGCCTGCTCAAAACGTACTGTGCTCTTCTGCAAGTACAGTCTCAGCATGACAGCTCAACAGGCTCCCTAACCTTAAACCAATTTCAGAAAAATGGATTTTGTACATATTACCCAATGGTATGAAAGACAAGACTGAAGAATTCAAAAATCAGATGAAAAAATATGTGTTCTACAGAAAATTCATATAAATTACAGCCTTTTTAGAACAGTGCTGTCAAAATGCATTCATTTCTAAAAAGAAAAGCCATCAGGAAACCAGATACCAATAAAAAAAATCTAAAAGTCCTCTTACTTTACTTTTTAACAGGAAACCAGAAATAACAGCTTGCAAAAAAAAAAAAAAAAGTGTTATTAAATTGAACCTGAACTTCCATTATGGAAATCCCCTTGCCAAAAGACCGTTAAATAATAACATTGTAAAACATTGTCGGGATGTATATATGAATTTAAAGCAAAGACCAAAAAAAAAAAATGCCCAAAGTTACATTTAAACATTTATATAAATTTAAATTTAAAACAAATTCTTAAAACATTTGCTTAAGAAATAGACACTGTGAAAGTTTTATAATTTTCCATACAAACACAGTTGGCATTATAAACCTTATTCTAAAACAATTTATAAAATTTTATTAAAGAACCCAACTAATTATAAGCAATTTTTAGTAACTGGATTTTCACCATTTTGCTACAACCTTTTGTCAGTCTCCTTAACTGGCAAAGTCTGAAAATTAAAAGCCATAGTGCCTTTTAAAGCCTTTTCTAATTAATTCAGAATTATAGTGAATGCAAGAATAGCTTACACACATAATATTTAATATATAAATGCTAGAAATACAAAAACAGTGACTATCCCTTAAACTCTAAATGACAGTGGCTTAATTAAGTTTGTAAAAACATTCCTTCCATTCCTTTAAAGTAATTACAGCTAATCAACTTCATTACTTCTTGTCTTTCATAATCAAGAAGGTACTACTGAAAAACAACCTAAGGGCAAGTACTTAGGAAAGGAAATATATTTATTAGCTAAATAATGTTAGGGTTAAAATTTGTTTATTAAAAGGAAAAAGTACTCTATCATCTTTGGTACTAATAGAGTCTATGTTACACATCCTGGTATTACAGTACTGAGTTATCGCAATAACATATTCATCCTCGGAACTTTCATTGTCAAGAGCAGAAATAAGAGTATGAATTCTGGGATGTGAATCTGTGTCTCACTGTCCTTTTGCAGGGCACTTTTACCTCCCCTGGGTTGACTCTTTATCAGTCAAGAAGTAATTTCCTGATTCCCTAAACTGAGATTACTGTCTGCTTTTTCTTCACGTTTCTAAAGTACTTTTTTATGTATCTTAACATCACAAATCTTATTCTAAAATACAGTAATTTTCTGTACTGACTTATTATCCATTAGACTGTTAATTCCCTTAAGCACCTAGTTTTTACAAGCTTTTACACTTTCATTTTACCTTTGCCCCATGTAAGCAAATATTTGTTAAATTAAAAACTGCATATTTTGATTGTGATTATGATAATGAATAAGAAATGACCCTAATTTTAGGGGCATCATATCAGCAACTTATTTTCAAGTGACTTGAAAAAAAAATAATACATATGTATATATAAAAGAAAGAGCCATGATAAAATATTATAAACATCTGACAAATCTAGGTGAATTTTACATATATATATACACATATATATATATGTGTATATATATATATGTGTGTGTGTGTATATATATATATATATATATATATATACTTACAGAAAAGTTGCAAATAAAGTACATATATGTATGTGTGTGTGTGTGTGTGTGTGTGTATATATATATATATATATATATACATACATATATATGGATTCTTTGTACTTTATTTGCAACTTTTCTGTAAGTATAAAATTATTCTGAAATTAAAAAAATAAAGAACAAATGATTCATTAAAATGTAAGGCTACTGGTCTCCTTCCACAGTCATGACAGTCTTGAGAAGGTAGCTCTTTTCTTAAAGCCACTGCTGTCTCCATATATATTAGCCACTGCCATGATGACCCAAAACCAAGAAAACTGCTACTTCTTCCAATTCCTTCTATATGTATACCAAAGAAGCTTCTTCCTGAATAAGAAATCACAAACATCTACCACTTCACTAGTTTAAATTCCTTTCATATTTTCAGAACCACCACATTATATAACAGGTTGGAATAAGAATTTTAGATTAGGAAAATAGATGTTTCTTTTATTATAGAATCAGCTAATGACAGGGGAAAGACTGAAAAATACTAGGATTTGTAGATCCTTACTTGACAACCAACTGACTACAAGTACTAAGATGACTTACTACTAAATAATTGTCTACAATTATTTTAGTAATCCAATACACAATGTTATTAAAAAAATAATTTTTAAAGATGTATTTTCAATGAATATCCCAAACAAACTGAATGTGGAAATAAAAATAATATGACTGAATACAATAAAGTATTTTCTGTGATTACAATGGACTAGATTGATAATGGTCAAAACACTCCAGCTTGTGTGTGTGTGTAGGTTTATCTGTCCCCAAGTTTCTAAAATCTAATCTGGAAAAATTCATCCTAGGTTTTTTCGTTACACAAAAGCTAAGCTTTAAATGTTCTGATGAAGTATTCACATAAAATGTCTCGTTATTATCCTGAATATAAAATGATGACATGAAATATTAAAAATTATAAAAATAAAGTTAAAAATTGGTTGAATTGTTATAATTACTTAATTATGCAGTGATCTCAAGGAGCAATTTCCTAAATAAAGTCTAACAAACTCAGTTACATAGCAACCAAAAAAAAAAAAAAAAGACAGAAACCACCAATTTAAAATACAGATACAAAACTCCTGAGTGACAGTACTGCTAAAAATTATCCAAGAAAAGAAAACAAATAATTTACTCTGGGAAGGAGGAATGTTATCACCTGGTAATTTCCACATGAGCAATAACCAGAAAAAGAAAAACAAAATAGAAAAAGGCAGAGAATAAAAAATAATAATAAAGACAGAAGACACCACAAAAAAGTTATTTTTTAAAAAAGCAATGCTAGAGGATTAGAAGAGGAGGAGGACAAAAGCAGTTAAGTAACAAACAGAATGCCAACAGTGAAGGAAAATGGAGCCAGATAAAAACAGCTGCTGTCTTAGGGAACAAGCACAAATAGTCTTTTAGGTCTTAGTAGCTATTACAAAAATTACTGTGCCAAGCATATTCATTCACCAAATGTTTACTGCGTACCTGCCATGTACATAGGACTGTAATAAATGGGGGATAGGGAGGGAATGCAAGTGGGGTCGAATACAAAAATGAATTAGACATGGTCCTCATGAAACATGCGTTCTAATAAGCAGATAGAAATTAATAACAATTACAAATGCTATAATGGCAAAATCCAGCATGCAAGGAAAATGTAAAACCTACCTAGTGTGGGAAGGACTCCCTAAAGTGACAACATACCTGAAGGATGATAAGGTAGATACATCAACAAAGACCCAACCATGGAGAAGTACTAGGTGAGCTTTAGGAGCTCTGTGGGGTGGATAATAAGAAAGAAGACTGGCATGGAATTAAGTTACAGACTTAAACTCACATCAAACATGGCTCAACTCTGTGGTTCAGAGCAATAAACAGCCACAGACAGTGTGAAAAACTCAGCTGGAGTGGGGTACAGTGGTGGTATATCGTTCCAGTAAGGGCCCTTAATGCCTCTTAGTATCCCAGTTCTTGTATACTCTCCTCTCCCACTGACCCTCGGTTTGTCCATATGACTTATTTTAATCAATAAGATCTCAGCAAATCGAAGTAGAAGCTTGAAAAGTATTTGCACATTGTGGCTTTCCCTCTTAGAAGTGCTGTCCTAAAACCTGGAGTGAAAGACTACATGAAGAGCAAAGCCCCAGTCATCCTACCTATCCTTGAGGAGCCCAGTTCCCATCTGACAAGTTGGCTGAATGCCACTTACATGAGTGAGCTTAGGTGACAGGAACAGACTAACCCAAAGAATCCTGAGAATCAAATTGATATTTAAGTCACAAAGTTTCTAAGGTGGTCTGTTTGCAGCAACAGATAAGAGAGAGAGAGGATTGTTTAAATATACTAAAAAACATAATGACCTGGCTCTAGTTCCCTTCTCCATTCCATTTACACTGGCCACAAAACATTTAAAAAATTATTTTAGGTCCAAAGACCTTACTAAAAAGGTATGCGCTAGATGATACCATTCATAGCCAAACATCGATCTCAATACAGTACCGACCTGCAATCAAATTTATAGATGCTGAAACTACAAAAGGCATTCTTTCTTCTTGAAGGACAATAATATACAGATAAAGGTAAGAGAATACTGACATCAAACTGGGTCATATTTGGAAGTAGGTGAGGACACTGTGTTAAAAAGTGCTCAGCACCCAGGTGTGGCCTGCTCTTTTCTGCCTCTCTTTCCTATAGTTTAAGTGGACCTGCTATAAGGAGTTTTTCTTCTCTTTCCTCCTTTGTCTCCTCTTCCCTCTTGTCCACTTCTCTCTTGCGAGATCAGGTGGAAGATGATAAAACCTAATGTTTGGGTTTGCATTTTTAAGGAACAAAGGTGGGAAGAAGGTCCTGAGGAATCCAATCTCAATTTACCAAAGTTTAAAATTACCAGCTGAGACTCAAACTCTGATAACAACACTCTCTCTCTCTCTCTCTCTCTCTCTCTCTCTCTCGCTCGCTCGCTACCATTTTCCTATGCAAATAACAGTTTCAGATGAGTGTGGAAAGGTAGGTACTTTGGTCACTGACAGGATTTTTATACTCAAAACCTAGAGCCAAATATCATCTGATACTATTTTATCATAAATTGATCAAGCACATATTCCAACCCCCTCATTTCACAGATGAGGTCAATTTATTTGCCAAAGGTCATAACTGATCTGCTCTGGCTGAACTTCCCAATCAGCTGTTCATTTTACATTTACCATACACCACTACTCAATGATTCATCCAAGTTCTAATTTGTCATATTTTTGCCCAATTTCATCTAAATGATTCTAAGAACTATACATTTCTATATAATTTTATTCCTCTACTGATCCCATTTGGTTTCAGTTTCTTACCTATTTTGAGAAAGGGAAGGAGAAGGTTGGCAATGGTGACAGTGGTGGTGGAAAATAGAAGTTTGCTAGTGTATGAGAAAAAAAGATTTCTATGAAAAGAAAAACTTCCAAAGTATGTAAGTTATACGTACTGGGAACACAGGTAGATTTACCGTAAAGTCAAATAGAGCTCCTTACAAGGCTTGATATATTCTCCTTAAGGGACACATGAGTAGCAGCAACACCAACCTCATGGCTAGGGAGGCCCTCTCTAGCTATCCCTAAAGGTGATCTTGGTACTTCTTTCATCAAGGATGGACTACCACACCTGCCCAGCCCCGCAACAACATGCCCCCTCGTAGACAACATGATACATCTAGACTCAAGCTTTAACTCCAAGGAAAAGGATCTAAATGAGTGCTGTCCTGCTCCCTGCTAGGGGTGGTACATCATGACCAAAATCCATGGGCACTTAAAGGGGAGGAGGCAATAGTCGAGCCAATTGGGATCAAAGAACTGGAGTTTTCCAAAGGCAACAAGCACCCTCTAAGCAAAGCGAAAGAAATTACATATGTACCATTACCAGTAAATAGTTTCAAAAAATTTCTTTCAGCTTCACAACTATCGATAATAAAAAAAAAAAAAAGTAAATTTTGAGCAAACACGCTAGAGCAGAAGTCTTGTTCTGTAAAGTGTCAGACAGTTAATATTTTAGGATTTGTGGGCTCTTTGGTCTCTTTCAACTCTGTCACTGTAGCATGTAAAAAGCAGCCATGGATAATTTAGAGATGGCTGTGTTCCAATAAAACTTTATTTACAAACATATGCAGGCTGGATTTGGTCTACGGACTATAGTTTGCCAAGCCTTGTGCAAGAAGAAAGATTTTCTACATAGGAAATATAAAATCGTTGTCATGTAAAGAGGTGATCAATGAATATGTGGCAAAAATATTAGAAAAAAATATCAAGAAGATGTATTAGTCAATTAATGATAATATGTTATAATATTAAACCTTTTTTTGGATTTTGCCATGTTTATGTATTTATTGTGATCTTACATAAAAAAATGCATTTTTATATTTAATTTTGGATTCTTTTTTTAAAGACAGCCCCTCCAAATTATATAAGCTCTGGGCCATAAAACCTGGATCAGCCTTACCTGGGATGAAAAAATGATTAGTCATTTACTGCAACAGAATTGTGAATCTAAAGAAAATGAACTACTTAAGCCAATATATTCCTTTCACAAAACCAAACTTAACATAGCAATTTTTTCACATACCATGACCTTATCCACTTAAGAAAACTGTGACTGAGCAACATGTGTGCGAGGGGGAGGCAGGATTCCTTTTCTAGTCAATCTTCTATCCAATCTAAGAATCTTTGTCTTTCATTTAACATTCTTAATAAATGATTACACAGCATCCTTGCTGTAATGGGAAGCTCTCAACTTGAGAGAAAAACTATCTTGTTGAGCAGTTCTCTTAGAAAATTCTTAATACTGAACCTAAAACTGTTTTCCTGGCAATTCCCACTCACAGATATTTTATTCTTTAACCATTTATTTTAATATCTATTAAGCATTTGCTATGTAATCAGCACAATGCTAGATACCATTGCTGCAATAATGCAAAACTGGAGATATAGACTGTCCCACCAATTACAGCATACTTATTTCTGTGTACCGGCAATGTACAGGTCATCTCTTTTTTAGCTAAAATTTATTTTGATCATACCTCATCTGCTCTTACTTATTGATTTCTTATCAGTCTGGTGGTCCTTGGTAAATTGAAGTAGATGACATGTGGTCTGATCAGTGCAGAATAGTAGTAAAATAATGGGAAAAATAATCTGTTCCCAGTAACATAAATGTACGTGCAGCCTCATTTGCATTTCCCATTGTATTCTGAAGACACATGGGGCTGTCTTTAACTCATTATCCTCTCTCATATCCTGATCTTCCATTTTAATTCCATGCTCCCAAAGGTAAAACATTTTCTCTCACCCTCCTTTTACCTGGCTAACTTTGCTCACCTTTCAAATCTCAGTTTTTACCTATGGGATCCCTTTCCCAACCCATCCACACACCCCCACCTCCCTCCCAAAAAAGTGTTAATATTTATCCTACTATTATATACTACTAATTATGAGAATACGCAACATGAGTGCCTAACAAGACAATTTGGTCAGCTTCAGTTATCAAAAGTCAGAGGAAGGAAGCAGTTCTTCTTTTCACTAAGCTTTATCAAGAAGATTCTCTTCAAAATGTTGGTGGACTGGTTAGGTAATTAGGTCCTCTCAAACTACACAAATGGTTGGGTTAAACATTTTCAGGAATTACTAGAGAATCAGACGAAATATAGAATATAAAAGTCAACAGAAGCAAAACTGCTGGAACTAAATTTTTGTTTTGGAAAAAAAAAGCTTGGACAGGAAAAATTAAGATCTCTGATATAGCTAGTAAGGGGTTTTCCCATTAGAACTCATAGAATCTAATAATGACTCTCCTAGAAGGAAGCCCAGTTGAGTGCTTCCTCGACAGCAGAGCTGCCTAAGTTCTCTGCAGTCTAGCCCACATACTCGGAAATTACAGGCAAGCATTACTCAATCTTGCTTATGTAGAACAGTAGCAAATTTACAAAACTCTGAGATACAAGTTTCTGATAATTAGCAGGGATGAGAAATATTACATAATCAAGGATAATACCACATATAGTGTAGAAGAAGAGCTATAATTGGCTGGCAATAACCCTAAAAGTCTCATTATGACAGCGAACTTTAGAGCAAAGAAATATAGCATAGTAAAATATATTGTACACAAAATGTTTATACAAATGACCTAGTTTATCATATATTGAGTTAAAATAAGTTCAATAATGTGTTTATTCAATTAAACCAGGGGGAAGAGGTAATATATTTTTAAAAGACTTTCATCAAAACCACTAAAATATTTCAAATCTTTTATTTATTAATTCAAATCTTCAGAATCTGGCAACTGGAATTTTCTAGATCATCAGGAAAAATAAAGTCTATGGCCATGCCACTCTGAACAAGCCCAATCCCATCTGATCTCGTAAGCAACGTAGGGTCAGGCCTGGTTAGCACTTGGATGGGAGACCACCTAGGAAGACCAGGTGCTATAGGTGTAAAAAATAAAAAAATAAAGGATTGTAAACTGACAAGGTTCTCGCAATCTGTGAGGTCAACCAAGGGTTGCCTCACCTAAAAAAAAAAAAAAGGAAGAAAAAAAAAAAGAAAAGAAAAGAAAAGAAAAGATACCAGCTGAACTTAAACCACAGTTCAGCTATACAACAGGATACTAACTATATAGCTGCTACAAAAAGAGACCAAATGAAGAAGCTCTTTAAATAATAACGAAAAATCCTCAAGATACTTTGTTATATGAGAAAAAAAAAAGCAAGATATAAAACTAAGGGCATGTATGCTATTACCTGTGCACAATAGCCAGAACAAGAATAAATAATTTGCATTTGCCTAAGTATGCATAAAACTGTCTGGAAAGAAATACAGAAAACTAGTAGTTTTAGTTTAGGGGTTGTGCGTGCGTGTGTGCACGCTTCTGTCAGTGAAGGAAGGATGGAAGAGAAACTTTTCAATTGCTTCCCATACTTTTTGATTTTAAATGAGGTGAATATTTTAGCTTTTCAAAAACTTAAATAATTATTTGAAAAACACACACACACAAGACAGAAAAAGACCAATTCAAGTCCTATTATGGTTAAGTCTGGGGCTAGGGGTAAAGATCATCTTTCTGATCTAAGGAAGAATGTCTAGTAGCAACCCAGGAAGAATTTCTAGTAGCTTTCAAAAGCTTCCCTTTAAAAATTCAGCAAAGTCAACACTGCTGAAAAAGCATACTACAGAGTCTAAAGGCATAAAGTAATAAAAAGCAAACTTTGACAACCATAGCCTATGTCTGTAATGAAGGCCAAAGTCTAAGATTTCTTCCATAAACTGTCCTTTTGAGTCTTTTGAACTCTTAATTAAGCACAATTGATCAAGATAAGCAAGTTTAAAACTCACTTGGCTTTGTCTTCCATACTTGTTATTCTATATGTACCACTTCATAATTATTCAGGCATTTAAAGACAATCACAGTAATGTGTGTACATATTTTTTATACATAGATATATAAACACATTTGATTTGCTTGACTTTCATAAGTACAATCAAGGTGGAAAGAGGACATACAAAGAGAAGGCTAATCTGAGAGTAAATAACAGTTTAAATTTAACATACAACCTAACTAAGGACTTAAGTACATTTGAGATCTCCTATTCATTGTGCATAAGAATTAAGAGATGCAAAAACAAACAAATAAAAAAAACACCTTTCTGAAGTTGTTTTTAAGACTGGCACATTATTCACAATTGCAGACTTAAAACTGCGGTACAAAGCATTAATAATGATCTAGTTAACAATTTGGAAAAGAAATTATTTTCCCCATAAACTAGGTTTTATATATTTCCTCCAAGAGTTCAATGTTGCTAGTTTCAAAAGGCAATTTTATTCAAAATGCATGAACCTATATTTCTAACTCTGGTTGTTATTATTACTAAAATTGAGTGAACACATAACTACATGTTTGACTGCAAACTCCACAAAGGAGTAAGAAGTTAACTATATTAAAATAAAAAGTAGATGTTACTTTTTTTCTGTTAAGAGAGCTTTACCATCAATAAATCAAGAACTGAGGAGTGGAAGGGAAGTGCGAGAATTTTAGACAATATAATACTAACTCTATAAAATTTATATTATGTGCTGTACAGGCAGGAACAGCTAATAATTTCTCTTTAAATGAAAAGGGTGACTCTTGGAGCCTATGTATACATTTAATACCTTGAATTTCTATGTATTTTTTAAGGTGTAAATTATTTGGGAACTAATTCACTTTGAGCCAAGGAAACCTTTTATGCTTTCCAGGTAAGCCCTTAACTGGGTGGCCAGGCGGGCAAAGTTGAAAATTCAGTTCCTTGATCATACTAGCCACATTTCACATGCTCGGTAACCATAGGTGACTACTTTACTGGATATCACAGATGCAGGATATGTCCATCATCATAAGTTCTATTGTACTGCTCTGGAAAGTCCCAGGGAAGAGATTTTATATAAATACTTTCTCAGAACAAGTGGTGGAATTAATAGGGTCAAGGATAGGACAGAAGACAGAGCTGGGATCATTAGAAAAATAATAAATAAAAAGAATTAACAAAATAGTATTTGTTCACAAAATGACTGGTAAACTTAGAAACTAAATTTGAATAGGGCATTAAATTCAATTTAACAAAAAAATTTCTTAGGTGCTGAAAATAGATAATTAAGGATGGTTCCTGTCTTAAAGGATTTAATATCCTAGTAAGGGAGATACATTTAAAAATATTTTTTAAAATAATGAAGTATGTCACAAGTACCAAAATAAAGCAGAAATAAAATGCTCTGGAGAGGCTGAGAAGGGAGACCTGAATTCTGACTGAGGACAAGATGAGGGCAGAGAATCAGGAAATGTCCAGGGAAATATAGTGTGACACCTGAAAGCACTGACTCTGTAATAGATCCCACCACTTATAAGCTATACTGATTTAGGTGATTACTTAACTTCCCTATCCTCCCCATCTGTGAAGTATATTGACTACATTTTGGATTGTTATAAAGTATAAATTAGTTAATACATGTAAATGCTCTAAAAAGTTCCTTTATCATGGTGTTATTAGAATTAAATAAAATAATATACCAAAAGTGCTTAGAAAATTGCTTGGTACTGTATATATATAAGATGTTAATTAAGATATTTGCATTATCAGGTTTATCAGTTGTTATATTTCCAATCAGATCATTTTAAAGCTCTATTACAGAACCGTAATTAGTTACAGAAACTAGCATAGGCTTTCCTCAGTATTCACAGGGAATTGGTTCCAGGACCCCTATCGGATACCAAAATCCTGATGCTTAAATCCTTTATTCTGCCCTCTGCATCCGTGGATGCGAGACTCTTGGATACAGAGGGCCAACTGTAAATAGAGGCCTAATATTTCCTGTTTGCAGCAAGCTGGTCAATTAAAAAAGAGAGAGAACCAGAAAAGACCCAAATTTCCAAAATTTTATGAAGACATCCTTGCCTTGAGAGTCTGCAAATCTGTGATTAGAGTTGTGACTAAAAAAGCACCTCAGTACAGGAAATATTTTTAACAATGGCATCTAAAGCAAGTTTGGGTCAGTGAGAGACCAAATAAATAATCATGTACTGTATCTTAATAGGATTTCACTACCTTTTATGTATATGATAAACCTGCCTTGCTGGCACTGCCTGTTTCCCAACCCCAATACTTGCAATGTTAGATACCTGTTGCCTCTCTCTAGGAACAAGCTTCTGTGCGAAAGTTCAATCAATTAAGATTCTCTCCCAGGAATTTAGAATCCCAAGCATAGTCACAGACAGGACTGAGTGGTTTGGGGAAAAGATAACTGGACAAGTCCCACTGATGCCTGCTGCTGTTCTCAGAGCTTCCCAGCTTCCTATTGTTCCTGAATTGTTATTGCTCAATTCCGTTTTGGATTCCATGGGGTCATCTAGTAGACAATAAATTCCTTTTGCTTAAGCCAGACAGAACAGTTTCTGTTACTTGTATCCAAAAAAGGAAAGGGGGGAAATCCCCCAAAACTTAATATACTTCTTAAAGTAACTATATTATGTATATTCTCAGACCTCTGAGATTTTAATGAAAATAAATGAGAAAGGACACTTTTTTTTTACCATATGCATATGCTATTATGTACAACTGTACAAATGAGATCTAAAATTTATACTTTCCTTTAGCCTGAAGTATTATCACAGCCTAAGAGAAACTCTGCCTTTATTTTATTCTCCATAATTCTTCTTGCCAATTACCTTTTAATATATAGATTCATGCTTAAAAACAAAGTAGTATAAACAATAATATAAATGGAGCCACTTAACAATGGAGCTGGAGCTGCTATTAGAGCACAACTGCTTTGCACTACTTATGCCTCAAATCTTTGGAATGTTAAAACAGGGCAAAATAACCTTTGTCTGGGCCTAAAACAACACTGTATCCCAAAGAACTATTTGCAATAACAAGAAAGCAGTTATTATGACTACTGGACTGAAAATTTAAAACATTGTTTAGAATTAACATCACTATGTTATGTTATCTGTACCAACAGAAATGTCTTCCTCCTATTGATGTAACCATTCCCCTCTCCCTTCTCATAAGTATCTACTGCCTTTGTTTCCTAATCAGAACACTATTTTGACTTCTGCTGGAATCAGTAATTTCCCCAATAGCTAAACTTAATGATCTCAAATAAATGCTTGTTGCCTCCCAGTTTGACAAGCCTTTTTATTTTTAGGTTAACAATAACAGGTTGCTATTTGATAAGAATTAGGTCCAAACTCTTTCGCAAGGATTCAAGCAATTTCATAACCTGAGGAATTAACAACTTTTACCTTCATGTAACTCAATATATATCAGAGACAGCAGTCAAATAATCTGCAGATGCCCAAACATACCCTACTTTTCACCTTAACTACACCCCAACAGGATGTGAATCATTCCTTTGTCCAGCGATATCCATACTGTATACGCTACCCACCCATTAGTCACCCAGTAGCCATTTTGGTCATCAGATCAACTATTGTGGTATCGCAGTGCTTGTATTTTGCTTAATAATGGCCCCAAAGTGCAAAAGTAGAGATACTGCCCATCCCTAGGGAATTGGTAAATCCATATGTATCCACTGAAAATGGTATACTTACTGACATGTAATAATGTCAATAAAAGTTAATGTCTGTGCTTGTGGAGGTCTGTTTGCTCAGAGTAAATACATGTGTACATTTATTTAATACCTCACACAAAACAAAACCCAAAAAGAATAGACAAATATGGTAATACATTATTTCTATGTGATTCCCACTTTTATTATTATTTTGTGAACTGCCAAACTCTGCACTGTACAACAGAAATATAATGTGAATCACATAAGCAATTTCAAATTTTCTAGTGGCCAATATGTAAATTAAAAGTAGATGTATTCAGTGATTATGAGTAAGTGAAATGAATGACAGCAGTGTTGTAAGGGATGAGATGAAGAAATTGGGAATACTCTGTAATAAGTTACCACTAACCCAGAAGTAATATAATGTTATTTAAAATGAAACTTAAATTTACTATAAATGTATACTACTAACAATAGGGCGAAAAAATCAATTTTTTAAAGTATAACTGATATATTGAGAGAAAATGAAAACGTATAAAATGCTTAATCAAAACCAAACAAAGCAGAAAAGAAATAGGAAAAAAAAAAAAGAAACAAAGAACAAGGGCAACAAAGAGGAAATAGTTAACAAATTAGTCAATATTAATACAATTATGTCAATAATCACTTTAAATGTAAACGGTTTAAAAACACAATTTAAAAATAGAGACTGCCATAGTGGATTAAAAAAAAGACCTAACTACATATTATCTACAAAAAACAATTTCAGTTATAAAGACACATAAATTAAAAGCAAAGAGATAGGGGAAAATATACTATCCTAACACTAACCAAAAGAAAGCTGGAGTAGCTACATTAATTTTGGGCAAAGCATGCTTTAGAGCAAGAAAAATTATCAAGGATAAAGAGGGACATAATATATTACATAATAATAAAGGAGTCAATTCTTCAAGAAAACATAGCAATCCATAGCAATCCTTAATGTGTGCGCATTTAACAGTAGAGCATCAAAATACATGAGGCAAAAACTGATAGAACTACAAGGAGAAACAGATAAATCCACTATTCAGCTGGAGATTTCAACATCTTTGCAAATATCTATCAGCAATTGATAGATCCAGGCAGAAAATCAGTAAGGACAGAGCTGAACTCAACACCATCTATCCATTAATTAGCGGGATCTAGTTTATATTTTTAGAATACTCTTCAACAGCAGAGTACATTCTTCTCAAGCTCACATGGAATAATCACCAAGACAGACCACATTCTGGAACATAAAACACAACAAACTTAAAGAACAGAAATCATACACAGTATATCCTCAGACAACAGTGTACAAATCAGAAAAAGAAAAGCTGGAAATTTAAAAAAATATTTGTAGATCAAACATACTTCTAAATAACACATGGGTCAAAGAAGTCTCAAGAGAAATTTAAAATGAAAATGAAAATATAACATCAAAATTTGTGGGATGCAGCAAAAGCAGTGCTTAGAGGGATATTTATAACATTGAATGCATATATAAGAAAAGAAGAAAAATCTAAAACCAGTAACTTATGCATCTACCTTAGGAATCTAGAAAGAGAAAAGCAAAATAAATCAAAAGCAAGCAGAAGAAAAGAGAAAACAAAAATTACAGGAGAAATCAATGCAACTGAAAACAGGAAATCAATAAGGAAATAAAAAAATCAATAAAATCAATATATTTCTAGCCAGACTAACCAAGAAAAAAGAGAGAAGACATAAGTAACAAAAATGAAAGAGTGTTACCACTACTAATCTCACAGACATCAAAAGGACAGCAAAGGAATATTATGAATAGCTCTATGTCCACAAGTTGATAACTTAGATGTAATAAACCAACTGCTGAAAAGACACAATTCACCAAAATTCAGACAAGGAGAACTAGATAATCAGATAAATCTGTCTAGCAAAGAAATTCAATCTATAATGAATAACCTCCCAAAACAGAAAATAGTAGGCCGAGATTGTTTCGCTGATCACTTTGACTAATCATTTAAGAAACTATACAAGTTCTCTAAAATCTCTTCCAGAAGACAGAAACAGAATTACCCTAACACCAAAACCAGATAAAGGCATAACAAGAAAAACTACAGATTATACATCTCATGAACATAGATGCAAAAATCCTCAACAAAATATTAGCAAACTGAATCCAACAATATATAAAAATAATTAAATTCCATGACCAAGTAGGATTTATCCTGGATATGCAAAGTTTTTAACATTCAATGTTAAATTTTAACATTTAATAAAATTTAACAATTTTAACAATGTAATCTATCACATTAACAAGCCATAGAAGAAAAACCTTGATCACATAAATAGATGCAGACAAAAACACATTTGACAAAATCCAACACCATTTCCAACAAACTTATAGGGGAATTTCCTCAACTTGATAAAGAATATGAAAACTTACAACTAAACTTATACTTAGTGGTGACAAATAATATCAGAAACAAAGCCCCCTCTCATTACTCCTATTCAGCACTGTACCAGAAGTCTTAGGTAATGAAACAACAAGGAAATGAAATAAAACAAAATAAAAATACATATTGGGAAGGAAGAAATAAAACTGTCTTTGTTTGCAGATGACATGATTATCTATGTAGAGAATCCTAAAGAATTAAAACGATGACAATGACAAAGACAACAAAATTAGCCAAGTTGTAGGATACAAGTTAATATACAAAAGTTAATTGGCTTCCTATATACCAACAATGAACGACTGGGAATGGCAATTAAAAAACAAATACCATTTACATTAGCACAAAAAAAGTAAATTAAAAATATTTAGGTATAAATCAAACAATATATATATAAAATCCATGTAATTACAAAATTCTGGTGAAAGAAATAAAATAAGCAGAGATATTTCATACTCATGGATAGGAAAACTCAATATTATTAAGATGTTGGTTTTTCCCAGCTAGATCTATAAATTCAACAGAATTCCAAAGTTATTTTGAAAATATCAACAAACTGATTCTAAAGTTTATATAGAAAGGCAAAAGACCCAGAATAGTCAATACAATATTGAAGAAAAAGACCAATGTTAGAGGACTGAAACTATCTGACTTTAAGACACACTATAGAAGGTACAGTAATCAAGGCAGTGAAACATTGACAGCAGGAGAAACAAAGAAATTAGTTAATGACAATACAGAGCCCAGTAAACCAACACAAACATATTCAACTGATCTTTGACAAAGGAGCAATGACAATCTAATTGAGAAAGAATATCTTTAAAAAAAAAAATCCCTACATATCCATATGCAAAAATATATATATATCTTATGGATCTTACATCTTTCACAAAAATTAACTCAAAATTGATTATAAACCTAAATGTCAAATGCAAAGCTATAAAATTTCTAAAAGATGGTTTAGAACAAAGGAGAAAATCTAAGTGTCCTTGGGTTTCACAATGACTTTAGAAATAACACCAAAAGCACAATCCATGAAAGAAAAAAACTGATAAGTTGGGCTTCATTAAAATTAAAAATGTCTGCTCTGCAAAAGACACTGATAGAAGAACAAAAAACCACAGACTAGGAAAAAATATATGCAAAACACATACCTGATAAAAGAATGTATAGCCTCAATAGATAACTCTTAAAACTCAATAAGAAACAAACAACAAACACCCAACTAAAAACTGGGCAAAAAGATCTAAATAGACAGCTCATCAAAGAAAATATAAAGATGGCAAATAAGCATAGGAAAGATGCTCAGCATACAGCATTAAGAATTGCAAATTAAAACAATGAGATATGACTATAAACCTATTAGAATGATTAAAATCCAAAGAAAAGGCAGCACCAAATACTGGTAAGGATATGCAACATCAAGAATTCACACTTTGCTGGTGGGAATGCAAAATGCAACAGCCACTTTGACATACAGTTTGGTGGTTTCTTACAAATGCAAGCATAGACTTACAATATGATGCAGCAATCATGCTCCTAGGCATTTATCCAAATGAGTTGAAAACATACCTACACAAAACTTAGCACATGAATGTTTATAGCAGCTTATTCATAACTGCCAAAATTTGGAAGCAATCGAGATTTCCTTCAATGGGTAAATGGATAAACAAACCGTGGTACATCCATACAATGAAATACTATTCAGTGATTAAAAGAAACAAGCTATCAAGCTACATAATGGCAAGGTGAAAGCTTAAATGCAAATTGCTAAGTGAAAGAAACTAGTCTATAAAGATAATATACTACATTATTCCAGTTATATATCATTCTGGAAAAAGCAAAACAAAAGTAAAAAAAAAATCAGTGGCTTCTAGGGTTCTGGCAGAAGAGGAGAGGGATAAATAGGTGGAACACAGGTTATTTTTAGGGCAGTGAAACCATTCTGTATGATATTGTAATGGTGGATACATTATATTCATTTGTGAAAACCAAAACCTATAGATCTGTAGGAGTTAACTTGTACAAACTATACAAGTATAAACTATAGACTTTTGTTAATAATGTATCAATATTGGTTTGTGAATTTAAACAAATGTATCACACTAATGAAAGATGTTAAGAACAGGGAAAACTAGAGTGGGGGGAGATAGATGGTATAACTGAACTCTCTGTACTTTTTGTATAATTTTTCTGTAAACCTAAAATGGCTGTATAAAACAAAGTCTATTAATAAAAGAGAAAGAAAGAAATCTAAGCTAGCTATCTTCAATACTGAGAAAGCAATCCTTCAAACACAAATTTGGACCAATGATCAAGAATAATCAGATTATTAAGGAAAACAGCAGCAAATAAGAGGACTACATGAATATACATTAAAAAACTTTTTCAATAATGAGAATTTAAAAAAATAAATTAGGATCTTCAGATGTATTTAATTAGGTACTACTGCAAAAAAAGGCTGCTCTTAAAAAACAGCAATTAGCAATTATAAAAGACGTCAGTGGAAAATAAAAATTCAAAGGACTGGTTAATAAAGTCAAGATAAATTTCACAATATCTAGCATCCAATCAAAAATTACCAAGCCTGTAGAAAAGCAGAAAAATGATTCAGAGTGAAAATAAGTACATATTAAGAGAAATTGACAAATGACAAAATTAAAGTTATCATGCCAGTATTCCATACATTAAGCTAAAGCAAAGATTGAACATGTTAAGTAGAGACATATAACACATAGATTTAAAAATCTAAATTAAACGAGATGAAAACTACAGTATCTGATATGAAAAATCAATGTCTAGATGGTATTAATGGCAGATTCGATATTGTAGAAAAAGACTAGTGGCCTTAAAGACAGCAATAGCTACTATCGAAAGAAAACACAAAGAGATAGAAGGAAAAAACTGAGCTGTACAGCAGTGAGGTGTAGGACAATTTCAAACAGTCCATGTGTGTAACTGAAGTCTGGAGGGGTGGAGCAGTAGATATTTGAAAAAGTGTCTAAAAATTTTCCAAACTCCACATAAACATTATAAACTCACAGATCTAAGATATTCAGGAAATCCCAACAAAAAAGACAATAAAACTACACCAAAGCAAATCATAATTAGAATCCTTAAAACCAGTATTAAAAAAAATCTTAAAAGCAGTAAGAGAAAAAAGATACATGTGTACAGAAGATTTTTTAAAAAGGGTAACAGCAGTTTTTCCGTCAGAAATAATGCAAACCAGATGGCACTGGAGCAACATCTTTAAACTACAGAAAGAAGAAAACACATCAACCTAGAATTTTGCATCCACAGAAAATGTCTTCCAAGAATCAGGGCAAAAGTGATGGACTTTTCAGTCACAAAGCTGAAAAAAAATTTATCAGCAGCAGACCTACACTATAAGACCGGGGTTGCAGACTGGTACTGTTCTGGTCCGCAGTCTGTTTGGAACCAGGCCACACAGCAGGAGATGACAGGCAGGCCTGCAAGCGAAGCTTCACTTGTATTTGCAGCTCCACCCAGAGCTAGGCTAGCATCACTGCCTCAGCTCCACCTCAGGTCATCAGGCATTTGATTCTCATAGTGGCACCAGTCCCTGGTGCCAAAAAGACTGGTGACTGCTGCTATAAGAGATATTTTTTCAAAAACTCTGGTCAAAGAAAACAAAAGAGCAAAGTCTGGATGGATCAAACTGAGGAGGTAGGGTACCAGAAATGATAATCAAATGGGTAAATAAATATAAGAACTTTTTTCTTAGTTTTAAAATCTCTTTAAAAAGTAATCGAATCTTTACAGCAAAAACAAACAAACAAAAAAAAATGTATCATGAAGTTTATAACATATGAAGAAGATAAAATGTATGGCAATAATATAGCATAATGACCTTAAGAAAAGAAATGGAATTATGCTATCTTTAAGTTCTTATACTATATGTGAAGTGACATAATAGCCTTTTTTGAAAGTAGACTGTGATAACCTAAACATGTACACTGTAAATCCTAAAGTGACTAACAAAAACAGCAAAACAGTTACAATGAATAAACAAAAAAGAGATTAAAAGGAAACAAAAAAAAATAAAACCATCTAAAGAAAGGCAGAAAAGAGAAAAAGAACAGACTGTATGACAAAGAGAAAACAGCAAGATGGTAGATTTAAACCTAATTATATCAATAATCACAATAAGTGTAAATGGTCTTAGCATCTAAATTAAAGAGCAAATATTGAGATTGTGTTTAAAAAGCAAACCCAACTATGCACTGCCTATAAGAAACTCATTTAAAATGTAAAGACACAAAGAGATTAAAAGTAAAAAGAATGAAAAAATGATTATAGCACCAATCAAAAGAAAGCTTCAGTGGTTATTATTAACATGAAAATTGATTTCAGAGCCAAGTACACCAGGGTCAAAGGGGGTCATTTCATGATGATGGTCAATTTTTTGAGGAGATATAATTATAAATGTTTATGCATCTAAAACATATGAAGCAAAACTAATAGAACTGCAAAGAGAAACAGACAAGTTTATAATTATAGTGGAAGAATACAATACCTCTATCTCAGTAATTGATACAGCAAGTAGAGAAAGAAAATCAGAAAAAAGAAGACTTAAACTACACTATATTTTCAAGTGTATGTGGAACACCAATTTAAGACCACATTCTGGGCTATAAAGCTCTGCTCAATAAAAAAGATTCATATGTTCTCCAAAAATAATATAATTAAGTAGAAATCAACAACAGAAAGACATCAGGAAAATTCTTAAATCTTTGGAAACTAAATTGCATATTTCTAAAAGAAAAAACTGGTCAAAGAAATGAAAATGAAAATAATGAAAATAACTTAAATAATAAAAACTAAAATAAGACCTCTCCAATGTGAGATACCACGAAAGCAGTATTTATATAGTACACAAACTACTATATTAGAAAATGAAAAAAGATCTCAGAACAATTACTTTAGTAGTTACCACCTTAAGAAAAAGCAAATTAAATGCAAAGTAAGCAGAGGTAAATAATAAAGATTAGAGCAAAGATCAATAAAATAGAAAACAAGAAAAACAATAGAAATCAATTAAACTAAAACCTGTTTGTTTAAAGTAAAATTATTAAACCTTTAGCAAGACTGATCAGGAAAAAAAATCATATGCCTGGAATTTACTTGAAAATAATATAAGAAAGGAAAAGTGGGTAGCAATATAAAGCAAACAGGATTTATATGTTGATACCCACTAACACTGGCTGATAGGTATATGTAGGTTCATTATGCTATTTCACTTTGTGTATGTTTAAAATTTTCCATAATAAAACATGTTTTTCTTTTTTTTTTTTAAGATTTAGATATACTTCATATAAACTGTCTGAAATATGACCCCTTTTAGGTAAAATGCAGAAACACATATATACACACACAAGATGAGAAAGAGTCATATCAAATTATTAAGAAGATCTTTCTATGGAGCCTAATTGTATTGAAGGATGAGAAGAGTAAAAGAATATTCAAACTTTTAACTCTGTATAGTGCATTGTTTGTGTGTTTTTGTTTGTGTGTGCTTTAAACAATGAGTATAACTGGGTGTTACTTATGTAGTTAAAAAAATTTTAATGTATACTACACATAAGAAAATTATAAAATACAGAAGAAAACAGACTTTCAATAGTAAATAAAAAGGACTTTCTTTGTAACTGGAAGCCTCAGTATGTCAATTCTTTCTAAATTAATCTACAAATGCAATGCTATTCCAAATCGAAGCAAGTATATATATATATATATATATTTTTTTTTTTGATGAGGGACAGGGGTGAGAGGTAAGGTCCTGAAAAATACTAAACATAGGCACATAAAAATAGCCTTAAAATATTGAAAAGGAGAGTAATGAGGGACTTAATACTAATCAAAGTATATCATTATTAAAAAGCTGGATACTGGTAAATAAATGAAGTAAATAAAAGAGAATGCAGAAATGAGTCTAAACCCATCTGGTTATTTAGTAAACTATAATGGTAGCATTTCAGATACGTGGGAGAAAATAAACTGCTGAATAAATGGTGTTGAGACATCTAGCCAACTGTAAAAATATAAAGCTGAATTTCTACTAGTTTTCCAAATTTACTTCCAGAAAGATCAAAGTTAATATGTTCAAAATAAAACCATAAAAGTACTAGGAAAATGTGAGTAAATATTATTGCATTTCTGAGCTAGGACAGTATTAAATAAAAACCTGACATAATAAAAAAGATTATCACATTTAACTACACAAACATTTAAAACCTATGCAATGACCAAAAAACACCAAAAATATTTGTCAAAGATAAACTAACTGTCCTCAAATACTATAATTTATAAGACAATTACTATTCCTAATGAGTTCTTCAAGTCACTAAGAAAAAACAACCCAGTAGAAAAATGGTCTAAAGAAAGAACAGACAATTCAAAGATATATAAATGACCAACAGACATGAAAATATGTTTAACTTCATAAAAACTACAAGTCAATTAGATTTTGACCAGTGAAACTGTCAAAAGAAAAAAAAATTAAATCCTAGTGTTGATGAGAATATAAAAATTTGGTAACTATTCTGGAAGACAATTCAGCCATATTTATTAGTATTTTTAATGAAGTCATGCCCTCTGACTTCATTTCTTAAAATTTATTGTATAGAAATACTTGGAAGGAATACATAGAAATATGTATTTGAATGTTTATTACAGCACTGTTTCTAAAGGTGAAACTTAGAAAGTAAAAATACCCATTATTGGAGGTTGAATAGTGTCACCCTAGAAGATATGTTGAAGTCATAACCCCTGTATGTGAGTGTGACTTTATTTGGAAAGAGGGTCTTTGCAGATGTGACCAAGTTAAAATGAGGTCTTTAGGGTTGAAACTAATCCAATGTCTGGTGTCCTTATAAGAAGACAAAGGCAAACAGTAGAGAACACCATGTGATTACATAGGTAGAGATTAGAATCATGAAACTATAAACCAAGGAACATCAAGGGGTGCCAGTAAATGCCAGAAGCTAGGAAAGAGGCATGGGCCAGATTGTCTCAATGCCTCTAGAAGTGTGAGAATAAATCTGTGTTTTAAGCCACCCAGTTTGTGGTATTTTGTTAGGGTAGCCCTAGGGAACTAATACAATAGAGGTTAATAAGTTACCAGAAATTCATAAAATACAGGATGTAGTAATAAAAGGTATGCAGTAGGTACACATGGATGTGGAAATATATGAAAGATATAGCAATCTAAGTGAAAATGTTTAAATTAGTTAAGAGGTGACTATTCTATTACTAATATATTTTAATGCTGTTCACCTGTTTTTGGTGGTAAAATGTTTACTAAACGATGATGCTTAGAAAAAAATGAGTTAGAAATGGGAATGTGCAATGAAATTATTTGAGGTTATCTACCTTTCACTTAGTTATATACTCTTTGTCTCCACTGTGCAAAACACACGAATGCCAAGATTAACAGAAGGCTGTTCTGTTCTTTCCTGCTACAGAATCTCTGGCATCTAGAATAGTCAGAATGATAAATATTAAAGCTAGAAATATTGGTGTTATCTTGTTTAACCCCTCATTTTCAGATTAGGAAAATGAGGTTCAAGGAGGTAGATTCTTGTTCACATTCACAATTCACTGGTGGCAGAGCATGGACTAAAACCTAGGAACTTCTCTTTTACCAGTATCCCCCTATTTTCCCTCTTTGGTCAGCAGCCAGAGGGGCTGAGGCTGCCCAGAAACTCCCTAGTGTTGTTCCAGCTGCTGCTTAACTTAATTTACATATTCTATAATTAACTGACTTTAAATTGTTAAAATTAAGTTATCAAAAATCAAAACAAATATAAAATACAGTTCAAAATTTTACTTTAAAACCTCCCTGCCAGTAACAGGAAATCTAAAGTGAGTAATAATAATAATGACATTCTTTTATATGCTTCTCCAAACTCCCAGAATACTTTATAAGTGTCAGGCATTCTTAGTGCTATACATACATTATTACATTCTTTCCTAAAATCCTTGACTACCCCCCTTTTTTACAAATCTAGACACTAAAGCTCATACTGGTTAAGATATTTTCCTATATTATAGAGCTAAGAATAACAAGAAACAGGATTTATAACCCATGTCTGCTGGATTCTTCCCAATCTCCTGTGCTTTTAGTTCACTCTATAGGACACTTTTGTAGTCCTACCTTTTGCTTCTTTACTAGGCAAGGTTGCCTTTTATTATTTGTATATTCCCAATCCCATCAATTTTAACCTTTTTTTCTTTCACATTACTCAAACTGAAATACGTTCCCAATTCTAACTTCCCACCAGTAATTTGGGCCTTCATCAAGACAATGAATGATCCCTAGGGGCCCCTCTCCATCTTAACCTATTTAAGAATTTAGAACAGAAACAAAGTAACCATTGGAGTTACTGCCACCACCTATATTAATTCAACAACAGAATTATATCAGTTTGTTTTCTTAACAAATGAAGACTTAAGTCCAGATACCGTCTACATTAGAAATAAGTTTTAACAAACTAATCAAGCAATGAGAAATGCTGAATGAGCGCCTAAGGAATAAATAAGTTAACAATTATTATTACTCCATCAATAAGTATTCAGTGATCTGTATGCTACACTGTAGAAAAAATTATATAGAAGACTATATAGGCATGAGGTCTAATCTCTCAGAATTATATACAGGGTGAGGAGAAAAACCAAAAGCTAAAGAATACAAGAAAGTTCAAACAAGTGCTAAGGAGTTAAAGGAAATGAATATTAAAGTTGGTTAATAAAAATGGCTTCTTAAGTATCATTAAATCTTGAAGCAAACAAACCAGGTGAGTATGAAGGGAAAGGTAACAGTCAACAACATTACTTACCCTAATCCACTTGGACCACAGATAGTTGCAGAGAGCTAGTCTAAAATTTTATTTTTCTCAATCCTTAATTTCTAATTCAGGACTAGATATATTAAACTCAACTTGGCAAGATGGCACACATTCTTTACAGAAAATAAGTAAAATCAGACCACATGATGAGCAACAAAACCATAAAACAAGACCTGATAATCTTGTTTTTAACCGTTCTTCATCGTTCTAAGAAAATACTACCAGCTAATAAACTTATGCAAAAGTACAGAACATGTATTTATATATTACATATAACTTTAAATGAAACCTCAACTTTCACAAAAGCTATTTTTAAAAACTGGCAAAACAATAATTTACTGAAGATTCACCTCCTTGATAAAACCAATCAGCGATTTCGAGTCTCATTTCTATCTACGCATATTTCCATTTAATAAGAGAGTTCTACATATTTATCTTGCTGGTGGTTATACTTGCCTTTACAACAATTCCCTTCACTCACCCCTTTTATTGAAAGGGGATGCAATCCTATTGGAGTCTTTTTAATTGTCCTTGAATTCCCACTAGCACTGCCTTAATTCAGGCCCTGATCATATTTCACATCAACTACTGTAAAAACCTATCTGATCTCCTTTGTCATCTCACAATCCTTGATCCACCTTGTAGCGTGCCTCCACCTTCCTCCCTCAACTTTCAAAAACACAAATCTGATCTTGTGGTTCTCCACTTACTAGTTCAATGCTTCCTCAACTGTATCTCTTACATCTCTGAAATATATACTGTTATCTTAAGGAGTTAGAGAAATGCTGTACTAAAGGAACTTGTTTTAACTTAATTTAACCTTAACTCATAAAATATAGACCAAAAGCTTAGGGAAAACCTGTTAACATTTCCAATGTGCTTCAGCATCAACCCTACCAGAAAAGAGTGTACATCAGAACTGGTTCTTAAACTGTGATACTTGTTAGTCTTCTGTTAAGCCTGCTAAAAATAGAAATACCCAAGTTCCACAACAGACCCGCTAAACTTGAATATCACCTAGGAATTCAGCCTAGCCATGTGCGTTTGTAATACTCTCCACATGATGCCAATATATACCTAAATTTGAGAACCCAAGCAGAAACCTTCCTTGCTCTATAACATATTATTAGTAGGTCCCCGGACTTCCAAGCTGTTTTATACCTCTCATCAACCTGGGGTAGTACCTACTCATCTTAAATATGCAGGTATAGTTCATTCTAAAAAGTTTTTACTCATCCTCTCTTTTGATCCCCTAAATCTTTATAAAAATAATAGCATACACATATTTACATACAGTCCTTCTCACCCACATAGCAACCTCATGAGACAGTATCCCTATTTTAGAGACGAGAAAACCAATTCTAAGATAGGGAGCTTAAGAAACTTATCCAAAGTGATCATATGAATTAGAACCCTGGTCTGCTGACTACAAAGCAAAAATATTTTCCTTTGTGACATGCCACCTCTTACAAGTAACTCTGAAGTACTGACTTACTCATCAGTTTACATGTTTCCTTTTTTAGACACAGTAAGCTCCCTGAGGACAGGCATCAACCCTGGTTTCGACCTCTACATTTGTTTATCCAGTATGTATTTGTTGAGTAAAAGATACTCCTCGAGATTTGGCACTATAACTACTACTCTGAAAACATTTCGTGCTTAACAAATTTGGTCTGATCTGTAAAACTTATTGCTGGATTTTTTTTTTTAATGAAACCATGTGTTTCAGTACTGTCTTAAACTACAAAAATTGCATAGTTATCAAAAGGAAAAAAATTATTCCAAAAAATTAAAATATTCTTACTTTACTCTCTAATAACTAGAGACATCAAACATTAAAGTTAATCTTTGCAATAATTTCATACTAGAAGGGGCGGTAACTATAAATGTGTTTTTAAAAGGCAGACATTCAAAAGGTAAAGTTGATTAATAATAAAGAAATTGAGCACTGAATACAGTTTATTTGACGAGCCACTTACACTAACTAGTAAGCAACACTATCTTTCTTATCACAGTATTCTTCCACATTTGTCATTTACTGAAACCAGTAACATCACAGGTAAACACAAAGCAATTAGTCAGAGTACCTATGTGCCTATGTGTAAATATAATGTCCTTCCTGCCTAAAGTTAACGTGTTTGGTAAGCAAAACATAGCACATACAACTACCTCCTTTCTGATACAAACTACATAGCAAATGTAATAACCCAGCAAAAATTTAATTATTTTTCATTTGCTGATAATTTAACATTCAAAGTACTGGAGATTTTCCTAAATTGAAAATATGTAAAACTTAGTGCTGCTTTAAGAATCTTATACTTTAATTATATAAGCTTTCAGTATTCCTTTACTACCACTTTTAACAATAATAAGAAAAATACCATTCTAAAGCATGATGTAGTGGAAAGCTAGGCATCAGGAGTCCTCCTTTTCCAGTTCTGGTTACATTACTAAATTGCTGTGTGACTTAGGGCTCACTGGCCCAGTTTTCTCGTGTGTTTAAAACAGCTGTGTGAAAGAGGAGACTTAATTATCCTTAAAGTTGTTTCCCCAAATTCTGATTTTAAGCCACTCTTTTTAGTTCATTCCTATAATCAGAACTCAAACTCAAAATATGTTCTTTAAGGTCTAACTTCTGAAATGTGAAATACACTGGAATTGCCTGTAATGGATGATTTAATCTCCAACAGGATACAGACTCCTATAAAGTTAACAATTAATCCGGTAACTTTCCAGATATTGTATAATCCTAACTTCTTAAACAAACAAGTGTTGCTTGGTTTTTCTTAACACTGTTAAGAAAAGTTGTAAAACTACTCTGTTGACATTTCTGTAGGTGTCTTCTTGGGTTCCAGTGGCACATACTCTGCAGGTGCTAACAAGCAAAGAGGAGAGAAAGGGACCCAAAGAGCGTTTCAACAAACTGAACCATAGTTCAACCCTACCACTGCAGTAAGATGCAGACTGACAAGGCCTACACCACACAACAGAACCTCCCCACCCCCAGAAGTGCCAGCAGCCAATGTAATGAATGCTTCCGTCAACAACACATACTCCCCTTCCCACAGCATAACTGTTCGCTCCCAACCAGCCATCTGGGGTCGGAACAGGCCGCATAACACCAACCTGAGAATCATTCTCAGGCCCCAAAAGGCCAAGAACTACCAAAGACTGTGGTTGCCCTGCGCACGGTTGTGTGCAGGGCAGCACCTCCTCCCACAGATGCCAAAAAATAAAAATAAAAATGATAATAAATGAATAAGTGAGGAGGAGAGTAAAAACCAGGCCTGGGCTAGATCACTGGAGAAATAAATCCCGTTTCTCTGCAGTGAGGAACAGTAACATTTCCTACCCTCCTCTGAACCCATGCACTCGACACCATTCCCTCCTGCGATCCTAAGGGGGAAATGAAAACCATTTTCTGGTTCAATTCATTCATATTGGGGGGCTCCATTTCCCGACCTATGCCACTCCTGAACCCTCCGGCATTGTGAAGGAAGATATCCGCAGATCGAACGGTAGGAAGTGCAGCGAGGACAGGACAGGGGCCCGGTAACAAAGATCCAGCTGCTCGTGCAAGAAGAAAATCGCCTTGGGGCCTCAGTAAAGTTTGCACCAGCAGCAAGGGCGAGTGCCCGGTCAAGCAGGGTTCCAGGACAGGCCTGCTGAGGTGCCACTTCCCTGCTACCGGTCAGCTCCAGGCGGCGGCGTACGGCCGCCGCGGCCCGCACCTACGGAGCGGAGCCAGAGGCCGATGCGGGGCCGGGAGAAGGCCTGGCCAGCGGCTGGACAGGCCCCGCGCGGCTCGCACCTCCTTCCCCACTCCCACTTCCCGGCCCTCAAGCCCGGGCCCGTGAGGCAACATCGGCTGTGGCGACGTGAGTCGCGTCCACTGACCACACATTTCTTGCCGAGGAAGGTGAAGAGGGACTCGTTCTCCTGCGGGGTGAGCAGCAGGGACCCCACGTTGGTGACCCTCCGCGGCGGCGGTTGCTGCTGCTGGCCGGAGCTCATGGTTTCGCCGGTGGAGCTGGGAGTCCAGGGCCGTCTCCTCAGGAGGGTGGGCGAGCGCTCCTTCCCCCTCTCGGTGACAGAGGCGCGAGAATGGGAGTCAGAGGCGCAGCATCTCGCAACTCCTCCGGCGCGGGGAGAAGGCGGAGGCCGCGGCAAGGAGGAGCAGACGGTGGGCCGCGCTGAGAAAGCGGAGCTCGCAGCTCACGCCGGGCTCGGCTCTGGCCGGATGGTCGTTGTCCTCGCACTCCGGCGACTGCGCTAAACTCCCAACTCCTCCTCCGGCCCTCCTTCCGCGGCGGCGGCGGCAGTGGCGGCGGCAGCGGCGGCGGCGGCGGCGGCGGCAGCCGCACAATCCAACATGGCAGCGGGGGCGGGCGAGACCACAGGACGCAGGACGCGGGGGAGCTCGCCGGAAACGCTGCGGGCCCAGCCCCGGGAGGAACCCCCCGTCCCCGCGCAGCCAGCCTCGCCGCGCCGGCCCGAAGCTCCGCCCTCTTCCGGCCGGGGCGGGGGCTGTGATACCGGCTGCGGGACCGGTATGGAGTCCGGTGTTTCGAGTCCTCGGACCCGGCGGCTCTTGCCTGGAGAGAACAGGAGCTCGTCTCGCCGCCGAGCTGCCGGCCCCCGTTTTACAGACGTTCACCTTTGTGAAGCACTGTGCGGACCCAGGCCCCCTCCCCGGAATGGCTCTTATTTCTGGGGCGCGGAAGCCGGACGTTCACACCGCATAACAAAAAGGTCTGGAATCGGGAGACGGAACTCAAAAGAGAAGTGACGCGCTCCCCTGTGCTGCTCCCGGGTTTCGGTCAGAGCCGCAGGTGCCTGGGCTTTCTTAAACTTTGTCCAAACTTCAGGAGTGGGAGTGGAGGAACAAACAGGCCTCACCCAGTGTTGTGAAAGAGAGATCTTGCTAATGAGTATTAAAAAAAAAGGCCTGGCGTCTCACGGAGGATAAATGTATTTGTAATATTTAAATTGAAGATCTTTTAAGAGCCCCGAACACGTTTCCCGCTCGCCCCCCACCCCCATCCCCTCCGCGTCTTGTGAATTGAACAATATTCTTTTTTTCCCTTCTCGTCTTTTGTTTCTCTCAAACCCAAAAAACTTTGTTTTCTTCTTATCCAAAGTGATTGTGCCCACTTTGGATCGTCTGTCACATGGGAAAATACATTATCTGATTTAATCCTTAGAAATAAATCTCAGGAATTAAAAAGAAACTAATATGCCTCAGAATATTGAAAGACACCTAAGATAAGTTACCCTTTGTTCAGTAAGTTAAATACTAAACAACATAAAACGAAGTTTTGGAATATAGAAATGATGAGTACTGCTCACAGCAGTAAATTAGAAAAACCATTTGACTAATCCGATAAATCAGCATTTATTACATAAACTTTAACCATTATCTTTGCTAATTATTCAATTTCAATAAAGTCCTAGATATTAAACTTAACGATATCTATCATATGCCAAATAAAATTTGGCAAAACTACTTGATTTTAACATCTCTGAAAGCTTCCAATACAAATCTCCGATATACGAAACCGTTATCAGTGCACTTTGAAAACATAATTTAAAATTAAAGCCGCCCTTAATGAAGTTAAGTAGGAATAAATGTACAAAGGAAAATAAGATAATGTAGTCCTGGGGTCCTCATAAAATAAGAATATTTCAAAATTAAACTTGATTAATAATGGTAGGGAAAAATGATTTTAAAAAAGCAAGTGGACTTTGTATAAAATAATTAGGTTTAGAAAGGCAATGGTAGAAATGTGAACCTGGCGTTTCCTCTGAATCACAGAGCTAATAAAATAAACCTAGAAGCTAAAGCAGTTTGTCTCCTATCAAATTTGAGGTTTGTATAATTTAAAACTACAGTAACAGTGGAAACCATTACAAATTCTTGAGAAATGATGGATCCCTAGTATTTTCAAACCAGTGAACCAAGATAATAACAACTGTAGGCTTTAGATAGGCCTAAGTTGGAGTTCTTGTTCTGCCACTTATAACTTGAGGACTTTGGACAAGTTGCTTCTCTCAGTCTCAGTTTCCTCATCTGTAAAACAGAAAATTTTTATTTAATAAAGTTATAGTATAAATAGAGATAATTAAACCTACTTAGAAATTCTAAAACCTACAAAGATAACATATGTAAAATACCTGCTACATCATGGATACTCAAATATTACTTGTCTGCCATTGACCATCAATACCTATGGTCTGTTCGGCCTTCCCTTAGTTAAAGATTCAAGAGTTGAGTTGAAATGTGTATTCTTACCTTTGTTGTAACTAATCCTAATACTTGGAAAACTGTACTTCATATTTAGAACTTATATAATTCTCAAAGTATATAGTAGTGAATTTAGAATATCATTCCTTTGTTAGCAGAATTTCTAATTAGGCTATATATTATGCCATATAGGCTGTGTGTCCCAGTATGCAAAAATTACAAAGCTTTTTAAGACTAGAAATCTAGAGACAGATTCAGTTTCTGATTAATAAAAAACTATTTTTATATTAGAATGCCAGCTTTTAAAACTTGTAGTCCCGCAAACTGTTTTGAAGATGATGAAGATTTAGAAGGAAAAAAAGAAGCTATGGGAGGATGAGTGAATGGACAGTATCTATGAGTTAAGGACCTCTTTTTAGCCTAGAGTATTGTTTTAATTGCTTTATTTTTCTTACAGGAAATTTTAAATGTCTTATCTATTTCTAAGTGAAATTTTCTATTTGCCCTGGTTTGTTCATTCATCACCATAGACTTTGTTTTCTCAAGCTGAAACCATTTCTTTAACTTTTCCTCAAAATTTTAAACATGGCATTTTGTCCACAAAATTGAAATTTTAGTTCTTATTATCTACTCTGTTATTATTTTTGCTTTTTATCTGGGTTTTTTCCAACTCCTTAAAATGTGGAAAATATAAGCATGAACACTATATTGGAAATATGACTTTCTTCGGATCATGTGAACAAGCAATATTTGGGATTATCCCCCTTATCATGCATACAAGGATTCTATCTTTCCCTGTTCTTCCTGAGACCTTATTTGTTTCAGAAGTTTTAACAAGTCTTTTCTTCCTTTCATTCTTGATAGCATATTCTCTCTGGCAGAACACAAGACATCTTTCTGTTTTCTTAGGCAAGTTATTTTCTTATCTCAAATTCTTTTTACCCAGTTTGAGATATTGGATTTAATCCAGGAAATAAGAAGGATCCCTAAGGATTTTATCCTCATGTACATATGCTGTATTATGAATATAACTAAGAATAAGGTTGTTCTTAATGTTTAATTTCTTCCACTCTACTTTTCTTGACTCAATTAAAATTTATTCTGATACTTTAATTTTCTTCTTTGCTATGATTCTTTAAGGTAAAGACCTCGTTTTAACAGTAGGGTAGCTTATTTATGGAAATGAGGGCATATTTTCAGATGCATTCCCTGCTGTTATTATACTTTGCAAATTTCTCCTGCCCTGGTCCTTTGTTAATCCATTTTTCTCTACAAATGTCATTGTTTATGTGCTGTTACAAATCCTCCGAAACACTTCCCCTTGCTAATATTAATAATTAAGCTGTAGTGACACCCTTCATTGTAGGAGAATGTAGAGGCAGCTGTACCCCCTTGACTATTACTGCTTGACTGTGGCTAAAGTGAGTTATGGAGACAACAGCAGCAAACCTGGACATGGCAAGGGGATGAATGTCACTTCTCTCGTGCAACCTCAAAGTGTCTAAAATGTACATGCTGTAAAATATCTCTGCATGATTTTATATAAATGTTGCATAAGGCAGTGTTTAAGAGTTTGCCTAGTACTTGTTTTCCCAAGTTAAATGTTCCATGTTTTATTTTTCATCAACTAAAATCTTGAAAAGTAAGCTACCACACTATTTTTCATTCTCCCTTTTCAATTTGAATACAAGTTGTTTTTTTTTTTTTTAAGGAATAGATAGCTTATTTACAACCCATTCTGATTTCATATTAATGTTAGTGAAAAATTGAAGTCTTACTCATGCTAGCATATTACTAGTGATAGTTAACTACCACTCTATGGCATAATCCAGATATCTAATACGTACCTTTATGCAAGAAATGATCTGAAGAACTAAGTACGTTATTAAGTATGTTATAGTTCCAGGGTGCTACTTACTTGTCTTCACATCTCTGCTCTTTAATAAATATTCAGTGCCTCTCAGTTTAATTTTTCCAAGTGAGGGGGGAGAAACATTATCTTCTTTATTGTAATGTAATCGGGTCAATTTATATTACAGATGAGTAGGTAATGTGGATACTTGTGATGATTTGAAGAAGTCATTTGTCTTTATTACTTCACAGAAAGTGTTGGGGTGAAGAATGTGGTCTCTACGATTAACTTTTTAAAAACTTTTTAATAAATTTTTAGTTTTATAAAAGTAATACATGCACATAATTTAAAAAATAAAGTAGTACTACAAAGTTTGTTACAGCAAAAAAACAGAAGCTCCATGCTTCCTTCTCTGTCCCTATTTGCCCTACCCAAAGACAACTACTTTGAACTGTCTCTTCTGTTACTTACATATGTATTTCTAAATAATATACTGAGCTGCTATGTACTGATTGATAAATTTAAAGCATTATCTATTAATTTCCTAGTGTAAATAGTGAGGATTTCTTCCTCTTAAACTACCACTCTCCCATTTCTTCTCCCCCAATATAGGTACAGCACAATTTGCATCTTAATCATTATCACCCAGAACAATGTGTATAATTCTCTAATGAGTCAAGTGTTGCATTATGATTATATTTACATTCTGGTACCACCTTAATTTTGTTGTTTTTTACCCCTCAATGATTACCTCAAATTTTCTTTTAATTTTGAATTTTTTCTAAATTCTTTCACAACTATAAAATCTCATCCCATGCTTTTTTCCACATAATCAAATGTATCAGGAATCTGTTAGATCCACTCATGTTGTTTTTTGTTTGTTTCTTTTTTAAATCAGAAACCTTCCCCCAGGACCCTCTACCATACTGTGTTAATCTAAGCTATTGCTTTCTTGGCAACATGGCTGTTTAGGATTTCTCTTAACCTCTTTTCTGTGTTGTGCCCTATTTTTTGGATCCCATGTTATCTATCTCGGTTTATTCCATTGTTTGAGTAATGTATAACCACTAGTGGCTTCCCTAGAAAAAAGTACAGAAAGTAAATTTTTGACACCTTTTATATCAGATTATATCTTATTCTAAATCTCATCCTTGGCTGATAGTTTAACAGGATATAAAATTTCAGATTGAAAATCAGTTTCCTTCAGAATTTGAAGGTTTTATATTGATTTTTAATTTTCAACATTGCTGTTGACATATATTATTTTGATTCTGATCTTTTTTGACTTTTTATTATTTCTAGAAGATTTTAGGATCTTTTGTTTGCTCATAGAATTATGAAATTTGATGACATACCATAATGGGATCTTTTTACATTCATTGTACTGGTTTTTCTAAAGGCCCTTTCTAAAAACGTATGTACTTTAGTACTGAAAAGTTTTCTTCAGTTATTATTTTGTTATTTTCTTCATTTAGTTTTTCTCTTCTCTCTCTAGAATGATTGTCGGTCAAATGCTAGACATCCTAATTCATCCTCTATGCAACTAGAAACTATACCCAAGTTTTACTCTGGACTTGCTCCAGTGAGCTCTCATCTCTGGACACAGACTCCATAAATCCACTGCTAAAGTTGAGAACTAGAAACCAGAATCTCTTCTGGAACTCTAAAAGCTGTGTATTTCTGCTACCACCTTTGCCAGGATGGATTCTTCGTGCCACCTGTTTCTTTATGTCCTTTGAAATCACAGTTGCCCATGGATTTGTCTGTTTAAAGTCACATACCTGTGCCTTAGCTGCAAGAGAGCCTGAGATTTCAGGTTCAGCTTTAAGGATCTACAGATTCATAAGGTCAGAAGTTTCCTTGAACATAGGAAGAGTATATGTAGGTACTTAGTAGCTAGTTAATTCAGTTTAGGAAAGGATGGCAATAGACAGTAGAAACTTTAGGAAACTGAATGTGTGGGAACAGAAAAATAATTTTTCTTCTACCATTCTAAGTTTTTCTGGCTGGACTAATCAAGTTAACATGAGACAGATAAACAGGAGAAGATGATCGAATTTATTATGTATATACACAATGGATTTCATAAGAATATGAGACACAGGACACATTGGGCAATTGAGGTCTTTATGTCATTCTGGACTAAGGAGAGGGAGGCAGGGGTCTGGGATTTCAGAGAATAAGCAGGCCGTTCACAGGTAGGTGAGAAGAAGCAAACAGTTGGTAAACAAATGCTGGCTGGGCCACCCAGAAACAGTGGGACATAGGGTACTCTAACAGACTTTTCTTGGTTTCTTCCTGTCTGCTACATTTAGTTTATATGTGATGGTAAGGTGATGCTCCCCTCCTATAAGCAGATCTTGCTATGTGAATTCAGACGGGTAGGGAGGAGGGTCAAACTTTCTTTCTGAGTCTTTGTTTCTTAAAAATAACCGGCTAAAATAATATCCCAAAAAGCATATTTTGGGGTGCTTCCCTTCAAATGACAGGAAATTTTTAGAGACAGACAATAATATATTAAGCATAAATAATACTTGCTTTCCAATTTTATCAAGGTAATAGCATTTTGTGCACTTCATTACATACGTATTACATAAATAAAAGGATTTTAAACTTAGTCTCAGAAAGTAAACAGTCTATTACATTTTTTTTAAGTTTAATGAGAACTAGCAGTGTTATTTTTGTTTGTTTCCTCCACAGGAACTAGGTTTTCTCTGGAAAGTTAGTTCTGGTTGAATGGATTGGTACTATAAGTTCATACACTTCAATGTCATTTATCTATGAGTAGCTGTTTAGGCAATCCAGTAAAGAAAATTGTAGTATGCTATTTTAATATACAGATTTACCATTTGGAAATTATAATTACTTCTTAAATGTCTGTCTCCCTTATTAGCCTGAAGGCTCTTTGAGAGCTGTGATCATGTCTTATTCATCTTTATATCTTCTTATTCTTAATATTGAACCTATACAATGTTAAGTATGTATTTGTAGGTCAAATGATTATTTCTGATTCAAGGAACAATGTATTTTTCATGAACTACAAAGATAGACATGCTCTGAAATCAAGTCAAGAAAACTTATATTCTTGTACAGATTCTTCTACATAGTACTACACATGTGGCATTCTGAGCACCTGCAGAGAAAATACAACATGCAGAAATCTGCCTAAGGAGAGCAGGGAGAGGGGTCATGGCTAACAACAATAGACAGGAATGGCCTCCACTTTAGATGGCCCAACATACTCAAGTCCAGAGGATGAAGTAGATTTTTTTCCTGAGCAGGCTTAGGTATCCAGGTCCCCAGCCTGCAAGGAGAAATGTGGGGCATATTGTTAGATATTTCTAAGAGTAATAGGATGCAATTTCAAGAACAGCAAATCAAGGCTTGCCTTAGTCTGGGAAAACAACTCTGGTAGCAAATCCGGTACCCAGGAGTATTGAAGAGTAGAGTGAAAACAAGAACCAGGACAAAAATTCAGACTGGCCACACCTAGGGACTGGAGGAAATAGACCTGTTCTGAAAATGTAGTTGCCCTTGACTGACCAATAGCAGTAGCATCACCTGGGAACTAGTTAGAAATGCAAAATCTCAGGCCCCACTCAAATCAGAAACTGACTCAGGAACCAGGAACACTGTGCGTAGGACTCATCAATCTATTCTTTAAAAACCCTCCTGGTGATTATGATGACCTTCAAGAGGACGTGCAGGTAATTAAATTTACCTCCACCAATAACCATTGTTCTTCCCCTCCCCCAGCATATAAAACATATAGCATTATACAGACTGTATGTGAATCCCGTTGTTTTTTGGAGAGGGAACTCATAAAGACCACTGGGATTTATTCTTGTCAGCTGAAGGCCTAGCTAGGGTAGAATGTGTAGGCACAATGTGTTCATTGTTTACACCTGGCAAAACAGCTGCTAGGGCAAACGATTAATTGTTCTAATTTGAGTTTTAATATTAACTGGCCATGTCAACTTGGTAAAGTCAAATTTTGAATCCTTCCATTTACTGACTTGTGAAATGAAAGAAATGAATTAATGATTGCTAAGGTTTTTTTTCAGCTCAAAATTATATAATCACATTTTGGAGGGGATTTAAGAGGCATCTAGCATTTAAAAAAGGCAATGCATAAGAGAATATAAACAGTTATTTTTTTCATTATTAAAAATATAATTTTGGTATTGTAACAATGAACACATACGCCTTATAAGCCCTCCTTTATTGGAAGAGGGGGTGGTAAGAATTACAATCCTCTGAAGATAAAAATTCTACTTTTTAAAATTGCTTCCTCAGAAAGGCATGGGTAATTGATGACTCTGGTTTCCTGGAATTATTGATCTAATACATATAATTTATATTCAACTAGGTTGTATACTACTTGATAATTGTTAAATGAGTGGTGACTCTAAATTCTTAATGGCTAATAGTTGATATTATTAGTTTTTTTAATGGATGAGGAAAACATTGAACACTCGGATAATTTAGCCAGTCAGTGATCATGTTGGAATACATTCTTTATTTTTTGTTTGAGAGTCATTCAGCTCAGTATCTTTACTTAGAGTGTCAGAGGTGGAGGGGACCTTAGTGATGAATACAACTTCAAACTCATTTACCTATTCCTGGATGATGGCAAAAATGTATAAGAGGATATATGGATGTATTTGTTTTCTTATATAATGACAGGTATTGGATAAATGTGTCTATAATTTCATGAAGAGGCAGGATAATATAAATAATGCAGACATAGACATACCTACATTGAAGACCTGGTCTACAGTGGTCAGATTAACCTCCCTGTACCCCAGTTTTCTCCTGTGTAAAATGGAGATAATACTTATCTTTTGGGATTGTTATAGAGAGTAAAATTGAAATAATGTGTGTAACAGCACCTGCTGCAAAGCCTGGAACTGAAAGGTTGTTTAGTAAGTGGTTTTTACAATTAAACAATGAAATAAAACTAAAGTTCATGGATCTCCCACAAAAAAGATTTTCAAGACTGTTAGATCAAACTACTCGGCCATATTTATACACATAATTATATGTATAAACATGTATAGCCTAAAAACCCTGTAGTGTATAGAACAAGTTTTAACTTATTTCCTTGCTCTGTTTTCTCAGTTCTTGAGTTTCCAATATCAGAAAAATATTTTACCCTCTCATCAATAATTATAAATTTTCATGCTATTTTAAGATTGAATCCCTAAATCTTAATACTAGATTATTGAAAATAACTCCTTGTTTAATTGTAACTATCTCCAAAATCTATTTATTTGTCCTTCTCTAGAGAGTTAAAAAAAAAATCATAGTGTTTGTATTAAATCAGTTTCCCTAGAAGCAGAACCTAAGACAAGGATCCAGGTATACATGATTTATTGAGGGCTTGTTCTTTAGGAAATACTCAAAAGAATAAAGCAAACTTCATAGGGAAGAGGAAATAGTCACGCCAATGAGACATCAGATGCCTTAGATGAAGTCTAGCCTTAGCTTGATCCACAGAGGATAAGACTCTGGAGAATAAGTCATTCTACAGAAATGTCACCTTGACACAGAGGATCAGTTTTTTGTATGTCATTTATTACACAGTCATTGGCTTTGGGAGGAGGGAGTGTTTCGGGTGGTGTCTCTCATTAGCTAAAGGCAGTGCTAAATCTCTAGAGAAGGGAGCAACTGTGAGCCATTAGCAAGCAACACTGCCAGCAGCTGAGAGCAAGGCTCATGGGTTGGTCAGGGGATTGGAGGAGGTACACCAGCAATGTAGTTCCTTTTACTGGAGGGTTTCTAAACCCATGATTTGTCCTTTGTACTCACAGCATGCCAAATGATCATTTCTAGAACTACACCTGTTTGAGCTGAAATCTAGTTCACACTCTGTTTGCCAAGTTGTGCATTGCACTCAACGGAGACGCCTTTTGCTAATTTCCACAAAAGCACTGAGTAGACTAGTGACAACCCTGAAGCATAAGCTGAAAGTGATGGGCTTGAAAAACTACTGCTCAGCAGGGCAAAGAAGTCAATACTGACAAATGTTTAAGGGAAAATAACGTGGATACAAATCGTCCTATCATCAAAGTTCAATAATTGTTTTTCTCTTCTTGGTTATCACTCAATCTTGATTTCACTTACCACCAACAACAAAATTATCATTTAGTCCCTAAAGCATCTAGAGGCTTATATTAGTTTAGATTCAGATTCTTGTCTTTGGCTCTGACTCTGTAGTGTGTGAGATTTCAAGAAACTTTGGCAATCAAAAACCCTCAGAGGTACTTGTATTAGTCATGGTCCAACCAGGAAATAAATCATAAGTATTTAAGGTAGAATGAATTTAATCCAGAAAATTGTTCTCACTGGTGACAGGGATGCTGAAAAACTAAATAGACAGTAGTAACAGATGAGCAACAGTACAAAGTCACTAGAGCTGGCCCAGTCAGTGGAAGCTGGGACTGCAGAAGAGCAAATCCGTCTGAGGGACCCTCTCAGGAAAGAGGGGAGAAATTTCCTGACTTCTCTCTCCAGTCCTCCAGTCCTGCCTGTGCCTCTTATTGGCTGAACTCAGCTGGCAGTTAGCGGATTTGGATGCTGGGAATTTTACCGTGTAGGAGTCACACCCAATACACAGCAGAGCAGAGGAAAAGGGGAGGAATTAGTTTGATAGCAAATTCTCAAGGATGGGTGCAATGTTATTTGCTAAAATAACCTTAGAAGGTTGATTTTGTAATCAAAGTTCCCAGTCCCTATATCCTTTACAGACAGCAGCATATATTTATTTCCAAATTCATTTTCTCTTGATTGTACTTTTCCCATTCAGAGTTTCTGCTCATTACTAGCTTTTAAATAATTTACCTATAACTAGATTCCACATATCATCTTTACTTTTCTATATTTTCCTATAAGAGATACCCACTCATCAAAAGCTAATGTCCATGTCCCTGAGAAGTGACAGCCCCATTTACATTTTGCGACCTTGCCCTTTAGCCACAGAAGATTGGACCAGGGATGAATTCCTGATCTCTGCTGGACCAATCAAATTTGTCTCCTGCGAATCATATTTTTATTTTTATTTTTTTAATCTTATTTTATTATTTCAAGTATACAGTACATTAGTTAGACATTTATATGGTTTATAAAAGGATCCCCTTGATTGTTCTTTCTCTCCTCTGGCTCTCCATCTAGCCATTACATTAATGCAAACTGTATTTCCCATGCCATGCTCTCCATCCCCATGATCATCCATCAGCTACTAATTTGTAATTCTTTAACCCTTCACCCCATTCTCCCAGCTCCCCATTTCCCCTCCCTTCCGTCTATCACCAGATTGTCCTCTATATTTGTGAGTCTATATTTAAATATATAAGTGAAATCATATGGTATTTATTTTTCTCTGTCTGACTTATCTCACTCAGCGTAATAACCTCTAGGTCCATCCATGTTGTTGTGAACAGTAGGATTTCATTTTTTTTTAATGGTTGATCAATATTCCATTGTATATATGTAACATAACTTCTTTATGCAATTGTCTCTTGATGGGATTTTGGTTGCTTCCATATGTTGGCTATTGTAAATTGTGCTGCTATGAACATAGTGGTGCATAGACCTTTATGGATTATTGTTTTGGTTTTCTTTGGATAAATACCCAGAAGTGCAATTGCTGGGTCAAAAGGTAGATCCATTTTTAATTTTTTAAGAAATCTCCAGACTGTTTTCCATAGTGGCCCTACCACTTTGCAATCCCACCAACAGTATATAAGGCTTCCCTGAGAGTCATATTTTTAGATATTAGTGTATGCTAATTGCATGAACTAAGCACATACAAATGTCAGGAATGTGGAGTGCATGAAAGAAGAGAAAGCAGTTCACAGAGAGAAATAAGAATGAAGCAGACTCATAGAAGCAGAGATGGGAGATTACATGAACCCCAGAAAAGGAGACACAAAAGAGTAGCTTGCATCCTACTAGTTTTCTCATTCCTAGTTTTGGTCTTTCAGGGGGCCGGTTTCACTTCCTGCTCTTGGATTCCGAGAAATACTCTAATATCCTCCATAAATTCCTCTCTTTTTTTTTGCTTATTAGAGAGGGTTTCTATTTCCTGCAGAAGATCTTTGATTAAGTTAAACTAATTTGAACAAATGGTTTAAAAATTAAATTACATATTTGCTTTCTCATGTTTCCATTTCTCCTCTTTTTAAGATAATTAGGAAGATATAGGCAGTGGGTATCGGTACTTTTTTTTCACCTGGACACCCTTCATACTGAAGCACGATATGTTTAAGGTACATTCAATTAGACTGAGACTTTGAATCGATGGAAGAGGAAAACTCTAGTAAGCATCAAAAGTGACGTGGCATGGTGACAATGTTCCTCTGTAATAATGGTATCTACATGTACACACATATTAATGTTCTGACACGTAAAGAGAATGTGTCATCCTGTCACAATTTCCTGTTTTAATACAGGTCTATACAACATTCCAGGCTTTCTCAGGCTTTCCAAGGACCATTGGATTTACTGTGTCATAAGGGACAATTGACAGACCACTTCGCTTCAGCGTGAACTTACTAGAGAGCTTTCTTTTACTCTTGGCTTTATTCCAAGATAGCAGTTTTGAGATAATTGGATAAATAGGCTGAAAAAGGTACTCTATTATATTTATTGCCATAAGTATCTAAAGAGGTCCACCAAGCCTCATTGTTACTGGAAAGACACGAAAGGAATAGAAACATGTCTTTCATTTTGAAGGAGGTATTTTTATGTGTCCCCCAGAAATATCACTGAGGTATCAGGGATATTTGATGGCATTTATGTCCCCTAGCATTCATTCATCTGATCAAGGGAACTGGAATACTTACAACTTCCTCATGTACAGGCCATTTCAGTGTTATGTTATTTTATGCTATGAACTAGCATGATATCAAGTAGAATGAGAAGATGGTCTAGGAGAGCTGACCTATGCTTGAGAAATGAGCTGAACTGTGAGCCTCACAATATCCTCCAAATAAATTCTCTTTTGCTTTCACTATCCAGCATCAGTTTCTGTTGTTTGGAACTGATTCTGAAATTTGTCCCCTAAAGGTGTTTATAGGTGTTCAGGGAAATTGAATTATTTGGAATTGGTTACCTGGCTATGATGACACAATATATAGTAAAACTGTCATTCATATTCTAAGATGGGAATAGTAATGGACCAGCATTACATTATTGCCTCTGGTTATTAAGATCTAGAATCTACTTATACAAATGGATAAGGAAGATGAGGTACATATATAGAATGGAATATTACTCAGCCATAAAAAGAATGAATTCTTGCCATTGCAACAACATGGATGGACCTAGAGTGTATTACACTGAGTGAAATAAGTCAGAGAAAGATAGATGCCATGTGATTTCATTTATATGTGGAATCTTAAAAACAAAACAAAACAGAAACAGATTCATAGATACAGAGAACAAACTGATGGTTGCCAGATGGGAAGGGGGTTGGGAGGATGAAATTAAGGAATACAAATTGCCAGTTGTAAAAGTAGTAATAGATATGTAAAGTACAGAATAGAGAATATAGTCAATAATGCTATAATAACTATGCATGGTGTCAGATGGGTACTAGACTTATTGGGGTGATCACTTCATTAGTTATATAAATGTCTAATCACTATGTTTCACACCTGAAACCAGTATAATATTTCATGTCAACTGTAACTGATAAAATTTTTAAAAGATCTAGAATCTACTGAGATTAGAGAATGTTTTAGGGCAGAGTTCAGCAATTCAGGGTTCAATCTTGCCTGTTTCCCATCTTGATAAATAAAGTTTTGTTGGAACACAGCCTTGTTCATCTTTTAAGTATTGCCTATGACTGCTTCCATGATATAACAGCAGAGCTGAATAGTTGCAACAGAAACCATATGACTCACAAAACCTCAAATATTTACTATCTGACCCTTCAGAGAAGAAGTTTGTTAACCCTCGCTCTAAGTAACTGCATATCTTTTGGTTATCAAATAATAAAAGTATAGGGAATTCAAGAACTATGAGATAACACTGGATAAATTAACCAGAAAGAATGACAAAATCTAGTTGAAAAATTTCTACCTCGCAGCATAGCCCAATACTCAGGGACATACTGCAATAATAAAAAAAAAAAAAAAAAATCTATCTTGAACAGCTGTAGGACAGAGACAGCCCAAAGTGAAGCTCCCAATTTTATACAGGATTGCTGAACTTATGACTTATGGATTTTAGTATCTTAAATACCTTGTAATGAGGTAAAGGATGACTATTAAAATTACTTATAATAAAGACATTCACTGGCTATTTTATTGTAAATTTCTCACAAGAATTATTGAACTTAGGATGCTACTTTTTTTTTTTTAAACAAAACAAACAACTGGAATTCCATTCCAGTGACAATAAAAGTAATTTGAGCACCCATTAGGTGTGGCATCTCTGTGTTCATGCGGCATAGTGCTTCGCCCTTCCTAAAGCCTTCTGCTTTGCTGTGCTCTGCATATCTGTAACTTTGCCATATCGATGATGTACCTTCTTCCCTATATTTTAAATATTTCCTTCTTTATTGCCTTCTTCTGATCGATATATAAACACGCTCAAGTATCTCCCAAATTAAAATAAAAATGACCTTGATTGTTTAGTTACTAATTTGTATTTCTTCTCTTCACAGTCAAACTTCTAGAAAGAGTAATTGACACTCATTGTTACCATTTTCTCCTTTTTCTTTTACTCATCGAGCAATATGAGCTTGTTTTCACCCAAAATTTCAATGACTAAGTTTACCAATGTCTTAATAACTATTAACTCCCCCCCAAAACATTGATAAGTTATTGCATATTACATTTTAACATTTTTTTTTTCTTTACAGGCTCTCTACCATCAGTCAAAAGACTCTCTCTCCCACTTATGCAATTGCTCTATTTTCTCCATGTCCTGTGCACCTTAAATATTGATCCTCCCAGAGTTCTATCATTTTGCCTCTTTTCTTTGGCCTTGAATATAGTAGGACTCCTAACAAGATTTAGTGAGCAGATTAATTCTAAATTGTTAATCCTATTTATCAGATATGTAAACTAGCATTTACTAGGCACTTATTACATGCTGGACATTTTGTTGAGTGATTTTGATACATTCTCATTTAATTTAACTCTTTCTTGCCTCATCGGAAGTATTAATAACACGAATTTTCAGATTTAGACAACTTGCACAAGGTCAGTGAGAGAACTGGATTCAAACCTGGATCTTTTGACAGAAAGCCGATGGCCTTAACAGTGATACTATTCATGTCCATGACTTTTACCGTCACAAATATCTCTCCAGACCTCTCTCTCATCAATAGACCTCTCTCATCAATATCTCCAACTGACAAGCTCCTCAGAGTCATCATGTACAAATCTGAACTGGTGATCTTTGTTCCAAATTTTTCCTCTTATAGTATTCCTTATCTTGGTAAATAACATTTCCCATATTCTCTTTTCCAATCAGAAACCTTGAAACCATCCTGTTCTCTTATCTCTCACACCATTCCTATCCTGTAATCTCTAGTTACCATATCCTGTCAGTTTTACCTCCTAGGAAATCTCTATCTAGCACCTCTTTTTCATCTCTTCTGCTCCTCCCCCAAATTAGTCCCTTTTTGACTGCCTAACTCGTCTCCCTGTTTTCAGTCTCACTGCCTTGCCCCCATTCAGCCTGCACATCATTTCCAGCAAGCAAGAAGCTGATCATCTTACCTTCTTCACCTTAAGTTTTTCAGAGGTACCTTGTTACAGGATAAGATTTAAGTTTCTTACTTTGATATATAAGGCCCTCCAATACCTGTTTCTTCCAACCGATTCAGTCTCATGTCCTGGTAACCCCTCTCCCTGCCCCAACCCATCACACGTTATGCCCCATCTGTACTTGTAGTTGCCTAAACATTTCTCACATCTATTCCCTTTGCTTCGAATGTCCTCTCCTATGTTTCCCTAAGTTTGTCTGCATAGCAAGCTTATCTTCAATAATCAGGTCAAATATTCACCACTTTTGGGAAGCCTGTTCTGAATTTCCCAGGTGAGGTGCCCCCTTCTCCTCAGTGCTTGAAGTTGCAATGTGCATGCAGCTCCACTACAAATCAGAACAAATTAAACTCATTTGTACTTATTTGACTCTACAAAAAGGATTCTGTATTTTTCATGTACAAGATCCCTCACAGCTTAGCAGAGATTCTCAATAAATATTTGGTGACTGATAGAAGAAACAAAGTGGAGAGAGAGAAAAGGAAGGAAGAAAGGAGAAACAGAAACAAAAGGAGAGCTATTTGGAGTTCTAAGAAACTGCTTGAGATTCCTTATAATTCTCTATTAACTATTCTTCTAAATAATCTTGGCTCTCCCGATGCTAAATATTTGAAATATGGCTGAGACTTCTATGGATATAAATGCTGAAGCCACCCTTTGTGGCAGGTAAATTTCTTCAAAATTCTGCTCTCTTCATCGAATGATCTTTTGCCAGGTACAAATTTCCTCTCCAATAATACCTTTTCATTGACACTCCTGATACATAAGAATTTCATAAGCAAAGGAAACAAAATTTCCTTTTGAAAGTGTCAATGACTGAAAATGATTGAAATATATGCAGTGATTGCCCAAAAATAATAAATAGTCTGTCCAAATATATTCCACTGCAAAAAGTGCAACATTAAAGACTTAGAAGCTAAACATTTTAACATTTTATTCTGCCTTTAAAATATATATTCATAAAAAAGATCTTGTTAATTTCTCAAGAAAAAAATTAATATATATTTTTCTGGAAGTTCTTGCATTTTCTTTCTTTTGAGTTAACAAAGCTGTAAGTGACCAAAACAAAACAAAACAAAACACAAATTGTCACTCAGAGGGTAAAGAAAAATGGCAACCAAGAGGTGATATGGCCTATATAGAACAATCTTCCTGTCTAACCACGTTGGGGCAGGGGGAGAGAAGAAGAACTATGTCAGTACAGGTAAAATGAGAAAATGACAGCGTACAATTGTCAGGGATACATATCTTTTGGGATTTTTGCAACTCAAGGGTATTAGGTACCTCTTCATTCTGTGAGAAATGTGGTAGGAAAGGGGAGGTCTGATCTCTTATCCTAATATTTTGTCCTTCAGTCCCTTCTTAGTTTTCAAAAATTTCTCAGATATGTTATCTGCTAGAGAAATAGTTTGTCTTTTCAGAATTAATCCATTAGAGGGGAAATATTTATTCACGTAAAAGAAAAATAATTTTTAAATATTCAAATTATTAGAAACTGAAGCTTAAAGAAACAACTGCCTTTGTAGTTCATCCTTCTGTAGCCAGCATTTCTTCTACTCATTCACTACCAAAACTGTACAGGTCTTTATCTTAGCCTTCATATTTATTTAAACCAAGGCTGTGACTGAAACTATTTTATACCTAATAATAGCAAATAATATATCTTCCTGCTTCCTCAGTATAGCAAAACATTGTCCCAAGGAAGTCTATTCTCTAGATACTCTCTCCTGTTAAGTCAGGTTTTCATTTTTTATCATTTCACACTTCCTTAAGCTATTTAAATTTCCTTCTGAAGATATGCTTTCCAAGGCCAACTCCTGATGTTTCTCTCATTTGCTTGTTGCTGTTGTTCCATTATATTACTTATTCTTTCTTCAACAAATAAATTCTTAAGTTCCCACTCTCCACTTCTATTCCTATGGTTCCTAATTGAAAGGGCCTACTAAATTTGGATTTCTAATAACTTATATTCTGTTCTTAGTGACATTATGTTGATATCTTAATGATTATGAGAAGGTTCCTATTAGTTGCTACAGAACTCTTTGAATTACAAAAAGGCCTTTTTAAAAAAATCGTCAATAAAGCTGCCTTTTGTTCTCTTGATTTTCAAAGCATGTATCTGCCCTCAATTAGAAATACAGAACACCAGTACTCCAAAACCACCTCACACAGCATAAACCATATATTTTTTTGCTATTCAACTACTCTCAAAACCCAGTAAGATATGTGGGATTTAGAAAAATCTTCAATGGAAATGCTCTCCATTAAAACCCCTAGGTAATCTAACTTTTATTTTTGCATTAAATTAGATCCCTGGAAGGCTACACAGCTGTACCACATTAACTTAAGACTCTTATGGAATCAAATGCCCTAGACTATAGTTCAAAAACTCTTTTGACTTTAATCAAAAGTTGTTGTAAGAAAAAATATTATAAATTCACTTTTATATTAATGATACAATTATTGTTCAGGATGTTTTTCTTAAGTAATATAAATGAATAGTTTCTGGAAAAGTGCTGAGTAAGAAATTTCTTTGTGGAATCTAGTTGGAGAGAACAGGCTCTCCAGAAGCATTGGCATAATTTCTCTTTTCTCACGGTAGTTGTACAATAAAGTACTTTTCTTTCCCCAACTCCACCTGTCCCACCTGCTCCACCTCAGGCTGCTAGGATACTCATAGCAAAATATGATGCTCAATATATCAAGGCTTTCAAAATTTTAGATATTTGCATGATATCTTCATGATGTTTGCCATTTCCTCATACTTCCAAAAGATAATTTATATTCTAATTTTAATCAAATCATTCTTTTTACTTTAAAAAATTAATTTTTTAAACAACAGGTTTATATGCTAGCTTTATTTTTAATTCACGTTGAAATAAATATTAAAGAGTAAAGTAAAAAATTATTTGCATACTGCTTGAAATCCTCTCATATACTATTAGTGTTATACCTATCATATACTGAAAAACATTGAACTATATTAACCTTTAGGATTGGCTTATATTGCTTCCCTATATTTGGTTCTGATTTTCTATTTTATAACTTTATTAAATGCTATTGTTCCTCAAAATATCTTTGCTAAAAAAGACTGGACCACAGATGGCAAAAATCTAAATGCAAGTAGCTTATATAAAATAATAATTATTATTATTATAATTATAATAATTATTATTGTTATTAATTGAGTCTATGGTTCTCTTAACTGAAAGGTCTAAGATAGACCTTTTATGGCTTAGCTGGGTCCAAGGCTCAATGATGTCAGTAGGCCTTTGCCTTTTTATTTTTATTTTTTAAGAGTTTTTAGTTACTTGAGTTTATTTGAGCCAAACTAACAACATGTGGCAAAGATCTCAAATGCTTTCACGTCTCGCCTTTGATTCTCCACCTTTCAGCTTTATTCTATGTAGCCACAATTCTTGAGCAGGCTCTCTCCATGTGCTGGCTCTCCGCAGCCAAGACTTATCACCTACCAGTTTAGGATTAATTTCAGGAAAAAACAAATTAGGTCCTCTTTTCTAATAGCTATAAGTCTAGCTTTCACTGCCCTGCCCAGCATCATGTACCCATTACTTTACCCATCACTATGGAGTTTACAGTGTTCCGATTAGTAAAGTTTAGATCATGCACCTGGGGGAGATGGGTCATTTCCACTCATACCACACATACTGTGGACAGATAGTTTCTAAAGAGAAATGGATGTGGTTACCAGCTGTAATGAAATCAATAATGTTTATGTTCTCTGCCCCAAGTCCATATGTTACAATCCTAACCCCCAATGCGACAGTATTAGGAGGTGGGGTCTATGGGAGGAAATTGGGTCATGAGGGAGGAGCCCTCGTGAATGCAACTAGTGCCCTTTTAAAAGAGAGTGCAGAGAGCTCTCTGGCCCTCTTTCTGCCATGTGAGAATAAAATGAGAAGTCAGCACTTTGCTACCTGAAAGAGATCCCGCCTGCCAGTCAACCATGCTGGCACCCATCTTGGACTTCAGTCTCCAGAAGTGCAAGAAATAAATTTCTGTTGCTTGTAAACCATCCAGTCAATGGTACTTAGTTATAGCAGCTTGAACTGACTAAGACACCAGTGGGAGGGGAAATGAGTGCCAAAGAGGCAACAACATCAGGTGTGTGCTGCAAAGTAGGGTGGCAAGGGAAAAGCAAGACACCCAGTAAAACTTGAATTTCAGATAAACAATGAGTAATTTTTAGTATAAGTATGTCACATACAATATATGGGATTGCTTATACTAAAAACTTATTTGTTATTTAACTGAAGTTTAGACTTAACTGGGCATTATACTTTTTACCTGGCAACTCTACCATAAAGATATGTAAATAAATTCAATTAAAAAAAAGAACAAAGCATGTACAATGAAAGTTAACTTTAGAGGAATGAGACAATAAGTAATCACATATTAGTCAACTACTTAATCCACCCAGAATCATAGGTATTGTAAATATTATGTCACTATCATAAAAAGAGCATACTTTTAAATTAAATTATTATTATCAAAAGAAAAAAATTTGAGTGATGATCTCAATAATTCAAACAATCTGTCCTCACTCTATTTCTATAGATTTAAGTTCTACATTTTCTATTTTCTGGTTTATTCAAGGTAAGGACCTATTTTATTAATATATTTTCACTTATTTAGCACCCTTGCATGAATGAACTATGAGGCATTTTGGCTACATTTATTGAGCAATGGATGCTACAGTATTTCCATGATTCATACTAAGACTCTTGGTTTCTCATGGTGGTTTTGCTTATGTCATCTGACAGACTTGTGTAAGGCAGGCAGGTTCATCAGTGTTCACCACCCTCATTTTAGTAATAGCACTTCAGTTGTCATTTGAGGAGCTACATCTTTTCCTGTTGTAGGTAGTCTTGGTAGAATTGTCAGTCCAGATGTCCTGTCATCTTTGAACAGTGGGTATGTGACCTAAGCCATGCCCATCAAATAGTTCCTCTCTGAAATTTGAGTTTCAAGAGGAGTTACTCTGTAAGCAAAATAAGAGCTGATTCATTCTGTGGAGATTCATAGCTGAGAATATTGTCCATTAGTTCCTGTTGCCCTTGTTTTTGTCCTGTATAAAGTCTCTGTGAGCTTTTTTGATTCTTCTAGTAATTCTTGTGTGTGCTAATATCTGGTTTTTTTTTAGAGACCCATAAAGCTTTCTAAGTGGAGAGCATATAATTTTGATATTTTAAATTGTATTTCATGTCAGTTTATAAATCTGAAATAAAAGGTCTGCAATGTAGTCACAGTAAAAGAAACACAAATGATTAGTTTATTACCTATGTCTGTTTCATCTTGCTGTTCCTAAGGAGAATTGTGGCTTCAAACAAAAGTATCTACCTTAATTAACCTCCCTTATTGCTTCAAATACCTAGTATGTTCAGTGTAAGGCTCTTAGGAGGATACGAAGATTAGGGATATAGTTTCAGACTTTAAAGAGTTGAGGAAATAGGTTAGTTTCCATAGGAAGACAGCTCCAAGATGAAGTTGAGTACTTAGTTTATGAGTGCCTATGGGATCTACACCTGTTGAAGATGGGGGAAAAGAAGCAGGAGTAGGCAGAAGGAGAAGCTGAATTGTAACTCAGACCCAAAAACAATTTTGGCTCATCCTAAGAAATGCTCTAGAGTTAAAATGGTCCTGCAGAATATTCCCAAGATCACATCAATTAGTCATTGGATGTGCCCCATCAATAAAGGGTTTGTATAACTTTAGGTGAGGTGGTTCTCTATAGTCAGAGCAATCCTTGAAGGGGCTGGCAGCTGAAAGTTATCTGCCATCAGCTCTGCCAGCAGCTGTGGTAACAATTCCTTTGGGAAGGAGGATCTGGGTGACTCATTGCAATGTCCACCACAGTTAACAATCTAGTGCAAGAGGTCATGAGTTGCAAACTTTACATATTATGTAGTCCTTTTGCAAAGAATCTCACACAGTAATAATCACAAATCCATTTCCATATGGGAAAGAGATTTGAAAGAGGAAAAAAAAACTTGATCATTTACTACTGTAAGGGTAAATGTGATATGCAGACTTTGGATTTCATAAATAAATGAAATTTCCCTTAAAATTTGAGATGACAAATATAAGGTTATCAGCTTTTATTTTTACCAAGTAAGGACTAAAAAAATAGTCATTAAACAGAGTTAGTATCAGTATAAAGGTCAACAGTTTAAATGAAATAAATGTATCCTTATAAAAATTTGCCACATTGTTCTTACTTATTTCATTATAGACAGTTTGTCACCAATAGTATGTTTGTGGGCTGGTGTTTGGGAACCATTGCCATAAGTGAAATACTAAAAACAAAAAACAAACACAAAAAACCAACCTACTGTGGAAGTTCCCTGTAGGACACCGGGGAAGACTGTAGAAAAGGTAATATTAAAACTGGACAGTTCTGGAAAGGTAGGTAGCTGGATGAGTCAGGGAAGAGGTTTCAGGCTGAGTGAACAATGTGGTCAAAGGTGTGGAGACTGGAAAGAATAGAGCGTAATCGCATAATGAAGTGTGATGCTGCTCAGGAGGGGCATTAGTCATGTGGAGGAGTGACACTAGGTACACTGGAGTCCGAATATTCAGTAGACAATGTAGAACTTTAGTAGGTTTTTGAGAGAGGAATTTACATCATCAAATTTGTGCTTTAAGAAAAATAATTTATTAGTGAATAGGTTTCATTTATGAAATATGCTTAAAATTATATAGTGGAGATTCTCCGTCTTGTTATGAAGCTACTGTCATAATCTGTAAAATGTAAAAGGAAGACACGAATAAGAAATGTGGCATTGAGAATCTAAAGGAGGAGATGGTTGTGGTGAATTTAGTAAAAATAGAATTAATGGGATTTGGCAATGTATTGAATGTAAAAGCTTTAAGTAAAGGAAGAGAAAAAGAGAGTGGTAGTTTCATTAATAGAAAAAGAGAGTGTAGAAGAAATAGATTTTTGAAAAAAAAAGGTAAGGCCAATTGCAGACATCACGAATTTAAATATTCTCCCTTAGGAAGAGAAGAAGGCTAAAGAGAAAGACCATTTCTAAAAATGCTTTTTCTCTGTTGTCTGAGTTTGAGTTTTTGTTTGTTTGTCTTGTTTGTTCATTTGTTGTTTTCACTTTTATGTCCCACATAAGAGTGAAATCATGTAGTCTTTGGCTTTTTTGTCTTACTTATTTCATTTAGCATGATATTCTCAAGATTCATCCATGTTGTTGCAAATGGCAGGCAATAGTACGGTTGTTACCACAGGGAAATGGGGATGGGGGGAGGTAAAAAAGGGTAAAGGGTCAGATATACTGTTACGGAAGGAGATTGGACTTTGGGTGGTGAACACACTACAATGTACAGATGATATGTAATATATATTGTATATATGAAATGCACTATAGAATTGTACACTTGAAACTTATGTAATTTTATTAACCAATATCACCTCAATAAATTCAATAAAATAAAAAATAAAAATTTAAAAATATAACTATTTAAAAAATAAAAAAATAAAATATTGTTTCTGAGGAGTATTTTATATGAAGAAAAATTTTAATGATGTAAGACATGAAAAATTATAACTATCTAGCATTGTAAAAAATACAAAAAAGATTGAAAAAATAAAGCAAAATATTATTAGTTTAAAAAATGCTTTTTCTCTATTTTTCTGATTAATATTCATCTCTGCAGTCATAGGATCGTCTTGAAATGCAAATTAGATCTTTTCACAAGCTATTCAAAACTTCTTCAGTATCCTCCATTCCCCTTACAATGAAGTCCAGCTCATTAACATTCTTTAAGGCTTTTCTTGACATGGTTCATGCATATCTTATCTGCCTCATCTCTTGGCACTTCCTCCCTGAAACTCTTTAGTAACGTGAACATATGCTCTTTTACTTCTGAGTCTTCTGATGAACTTTCCATTCTGACTCTTTACTTTGATATTCATTATCTTCCTACCTCCTTCACCATCATTTTTCTAGCTAATTCCAACTCACAATTAATGTTTTGGCTTCAGCCTCACTACTTCCAGGTAATATTATCTAGGTTAGGTCTTTCTTCTATGTGCAACTTTACCATAAAGTATTGAAAATACTTTTTTTCTTGTCCATTAGTCCTTTATATCCTTGTCTTCTTGATTTTATGTCTCCTCATCTTTTTAAGAAACATGGAAAATGTCTTTTACACTCTATATGCCTAGAAACTAGCTTAGTGCTTGTTACACTTTAGGTGCTAAAAAAGCACTCATTAAATGAATGATTGAACAAGAGGACAACTCATCAAATATTTTATGAAAATAATTATAAATCTTTTTTAAGTGCCATGAGAATCCATATTTTATGCTCCATTCCAGGACTACAAATAGAAAATAACCAGCAACTTCATCATTAGTCTCCAACCAGATCTAGACTAAGACTAAACATACAAGAAAGAATAAAGTCACTTTGCTTTGTACCATGTCTATGTCAACCAACCGCAAAGAGTCAGAAGGCATTGGTTACAAATAAAAGGCAAAGATTTATTCCAGGGTCTTAGGATTTGCAAATCAAAAACACAACTAGACAATGCCCATAGTGTTACAAAGAAGAAAGAAAAGCTGAGAGTTCTTATAGTAAAAAGTACATTCTTGAGAAGAATCAGCCCTGTATTCTTAGCCTCTGACTTAGTCTGAGATGGTAATCTTCCAGATGTCCAGTGATCTGGATAATGGTGGTCTGGACACCTGAGCGTTCTTTTCTAAATTCTCCAAGGATGCTATCTATAGGATTTATATATGTATCTCCAGGCATCAATGCACAACTGAAAAGTTCAAGTTCCCAGACTAGTAAAAGAAGAAACAGAATGGTTTTCTCATGCCTCAGCCTACTTATTTTAGTAATTTAGCAACTTGACTATAGTGACTCTATTTTATTTTTTCACTCATTCCTCATATAAAATGCCAGACTTTCCAACATACCCACCAACCCTCTAAATTTTAGACTTTATAACCCCTATAATCGTATGATCCAATTCTTTAAAACAAATCTCTCTCTAAACAATGTGACAGAGATTTGGATTTAGTCTTCTTAACTCCAATTTCTGGATTTCTTTTTTTTTTCTCTCGATTAAATAACATGTAGAAAAGCTTCCCCCCATCCACAACCCTTTTTCATCACTCTTCATAGGAATCCTTAAAATAGAAAACTCCCGTAGGCAACTGGTATAATGGGAAGCCCCTAAACCAGAAACTGGAAGACCTGCAGCTTTGAGTGACTCCATTGAACTCAAATTTGCAGGGTCATGCTGATCAGACTACTTTATTCACCTGGAACATTAGAAAAATTGAATCAGATGAGAATTTCTCAGGGGACACCCAACACTTACTATTCTATAATGCATTTTAAATAGGAATTAACTTACAAATTTTTAATTTATATAAAAGTTTCATGGAAACATCTACTTCATACAGTAAGGTATATTTCTATATGTGTTCACATTTGAATTACTTCAAGTTGCATGTAAATCCTGATATGGCAGGAATCTCAGCTTCCAACTGGACTGGGTCTACTGCCCGGATATAGGCACCTTTTAAAAACTGGTAAGACAGCCTAAGAAGAGCCTGATTCGTATGGGTTGATTGTCATGAGGACCTTTATTTTGGGCTCTAGGAAGTCTGAGGAAGATTGGGCATGGAAGCCTGGGAGCTGGAAACAAATGCTGTAGAAGGAACCTGTTTCTTTCCTGATCTCTATTGAATCAGAATATCTTGGAGAGAGATGTTTTACCTGGAAACTAAAGAAGCTATTTTCATGAGAGAAGACAAAGATTGGAAGAGGGATGTTTTCTACATAATGGAGACACACTGCCATGCCTACACAATGAGTTGTTCCTGGAATGTAGTGCCTCTACTGATCTTTAAACTGCAGACTTGGGATGCCCTGGGAGACACAACTTTTGACAGTGATGATGTATTCCTTTAAGATATTTTTCAATTGAGATTGGTAAGGGGATTAATTGGGAAACACAGGCAAGACATTCCTGGAAACTCTGAAAAAACTACTCTGGTAAAAGAAAAATTTGCAGCAGATCATTGTCCCATGAAGTGCAAAGGAGAAAAACAAGCTCAACAAATTTGAGTAATTGTTATTAATAAAAATTCCTTTGTATCCTCAGAATTATGAGATTAAAGAAAACTTGGATTAAATTTACAAAAGGATCATATGGATGCAGTTTCTAAACCATGCACTGCCATTGTGTTCTTTTTACGAATGAAAATTTCCCATCATTATGGAATAAAATTTGTTCTGTGTGAAATGGTAGCCACTGGCCTTAAGTGTCTGTTGAATACTTGAAATGTGCCTAATCTGAATTGAAATTTTGTATAAATGTAAAATACACATCGATTTCTGAGACTTTAGAATACAATTTTTATTTTATTAGTAATTTTTGTATTGGTTATATGTTGAAGTAACATTTTGGATCATTAGGTTAAATGAAACATATTACTAAAATAACTTCACATGTTTCTTCTTACTTTTGGAAATGTGACTACTAGAAATGTAATAATTACATGCATGGCTTGTATTATATTTCCATTGGAAAGTTCTGATTGATAATTAACGTATGGGCACTAAGTCATATGCCACTGATTTTACTTTTTAATTTATTCATGCAAGTTTTTAGCCTGATAAAATTATGAACTCATTGAAGATAAGTTCTATATTTCTAGTTTTTATTTTTCCAGGTGCTTAAAGCACTGATAGCATGTGACAATTTCCACTACATGCTCAGTGACTTAAATTGATTTAAAAAGACCATTTATTTCCATAAACTGTGGGCCACTTTTAGATTGTGTCCTAGATAAGTGTATTTTGATTGTAAACAGAACCTTGCATTGTTATAACAAGTATTCAGTTAATAAAATGTGCTAATGAATAACAGAATTATTTTAATTCCATCATAAACACATTTTTCCATCTCCTCATTTTATATTTCTAAAATGGGAAATTTAATAAAGGCATTAAGGCAATTTTTTCATTAGTATGTTTATTTTCTATAAGCCGCTAATAATTTAGTATTATTGAGAAAAATATTAGCCAAATTTCTGAAATTCCAAATTATAATTTTTATTTTAACTACATATTTTGAAATAATTTTCTACAGAAGACTCAGAAGAATAGTACAAAGAAGTTTGGTATACTCTTCAGATTAATCAATTGTTTACATTTTGCCACACTTTATTACTCTATAGCTATTATCTATTTATACATATTATTAATTTTTTCATGAATCGTTTGATAGTTAGACATATTTCTTTACCCCCAAATATTTCAGTTAGTATTTCTTAACAAGGATATTCTTTTATTAAATGACAGTACAATGATCAAATTTGTGAAATTTAACATGAATTATCTATTACATATTAATTATTTTATTAATATAATAAAAATATCCAGTTGTCTTTATGTTATTTCCCCACAAAATCCAAGAGCATGCATTTCATTTAATTACCATGTCCTTTTTGATGGTCTTTAACCTAAAACAGTTCCCCAGACTTTTTTTCTTTTGTCTTTCATGACAGTGATATTTTAAGAGTTTGGGCCAATTATTTTATAGTGTGTCCTTTGATGTGAGTTTCCCAGTGGTTAGATTCCTGTTATAAATCTTTTTTTGACAAGACTACAACAGGAATGACGTCCTGATCTTCTTTGGCATCATGTAAGGAGAACACGAGGTTAGTTTCCCATTTTTGTGATGTCAGCTTGCTAAACATACTGTCCACTAGGTTTTTACACTGTAAAATTACAATTGCAGTAGTAAAAAATTACAATGCTCTATATATTTCTAATTTTATGAATTTGTAATTATATAAATTTGTAACCATAAATAATTAAAAAGGGATATATTTTGACAATCTAAATATTCTATTCCTTTTCAAACTGTTACTCATATTTTTAGTCTACATTGTGATTCTTATTTGAATTATGACTCATATTCTTCAACCAGAACAATATATTGCAACAAATTAAATGCAGACGTAGATATGAGAATCAAGAGGAATTCTATCATGTAGACTTTAAAGAGATTTGCGAAAATATAAAACAAAGCCACTCTCTCACCAGTTTATTTCTGTTTTGGAGAATAAACTATTTACATACAAATATGTTATTTATGTTCATGTGTTATGGGTTTATAATTCCACATTTCAATTATATTTTATTGTTATTTTAAGATAAATTGGTATTTAAAAAAATTCTTAGTTTCAGTAGAAAAAATAGTTAAATATGTTTACGATTTAGCATAGTAAACATTAGTAGGTATAACACATTAATTGAAGTTCTATTAGATCCTCAAGTTTGAGAGTGTAAAGGGATCTTGAGAACAAAAAGCTTGAGAACCATTGTCCAAGACCATACAAAATGCTGGCATCAATACTATGATCTGGACATTTCTCAGAACACTGGCAATGAGTGGGTATTGGAAATGAGATTCCTAGAATAAGGCGACCTTTTGGACAAGAGTATTTTAAGTATAGACTTGTGATTTTTTTCACAGAAAATTCTTATCTTTAAAGGTATGTAATATAATGTTGAGAGGTGAAATGATATGTCTAAAATTTGCTTTAAAATAATACAATGGAGATAATGGTGGTGATGATGGGGAGGGTATAGATGAAATGGAATTGTGCTATTAATTTTTGAAAGTGCATAATTGATATGTGGAAGTTCATTATAAAATTTTAATTTGAGTATGTTTGAAGATTTTCAAAATAAAAATTTTTAAAGTTTCCATCTCTAGGTAAGCTTTTTAATGGATAAATTTAGGAGAGAATCAAGCTTAAATGCCTAAATTCATAATTATTTTAAACATGTTAATTGTAATTTCTTGGATTTAGGTAATACCTTTCTTCCTGAAAAGTTCAAAATGGTTTTCCTTGGCTAATTTTGACAACATAAATACTTGTTATTTATTTCTTTGACCTTTTGAAACATCTTAGGGAAGTCAGCAAGAAGTAAAAATACAATGAGTACACATCAAACACTGTCATACAATTGTCAAAACAACAAAATAGTAGTTTTATTGTATTTTTGTAATGAGCTATAACGTAGCATATGTTGCTTGAATGCAGATTGTGTAATTCTCATTAAGAGTGTAGGCCCGAAAATCAGATAGACCTGAGATTGATTCTTGGCTCTGCTACTTTATACCTCTTAAAATAACATTAAGGATAGTAGAAATAACATACTAACAAAGCCGATATTTATTGAGATTAACATGTAACAAATTTTGTGCTAAATCTTTACATTAGTTTACCCATTGAATCCTTGCAATACTATAAGTAATTTTGCTTAGTAAATAACCTATTCCAAATCATATTTTGTAAGGAGTTGAATAAGAATTCGAAGCTAGAGTTCTGAGCAGCATCCTTGCTCTTGTGCACTGCATTCCATTGCCCTATTTTACCAGCTAACTGCCTTGGGAAGGTTATTTAATCTCTCTCAGCCTTAGTTTCCTCTTTTATAAAATAGTGATACAAATAGTAACTACTTCACACGCACAAGGATGATGTCAGATCATGTATGTCAAACACAATATAGTGGCTCACACATAGGAAAATAAGAAATGCCAGCAACTTTTATTCTCATTATCTACTTTTATTCAATAAATAGTAAAGGTTTCTTAGAATCATTACTTAAGAATATATGAAATCACTTGAATAGCCAAATACAAGAGATTCAAGAGGTTCTAGGACTCACTCCCTAATATGATAGTATTATCCACATGTAGCTACTGAGAATTTGACAATGTGGCTACTAAGAATTGAGATGGGCTGTAAGTGTAAAATACACGCCAGACTTTTAAGATGTAGCATGAAAAACTGTAAAATATTTTATTAATATTCTTATATTGATAATATATTGAAGTAATATTACTATGAATATATTGAGTTAAAATATGAAAACTCATTCCACTTGTTATTTAAAAACATTTTGTAAGTGATGGAGCATTTAAAATTACAGAGTGGCTCTCATTATACTTCTATGGACAGTGCTAATCCATAGACTAGCAGTTCATAAACGGTTACTTCATAAATGGAGACTCACTTTCTCCCTCGCACCAAAGTCTGAGATACTGCTGCCTTTCTGTATTTGAAATAATTTATAATGTGGTCAATACCCATAATGTGAAAGAAAGGAGAGCTTGTTGGTCTGCAAAATCTTAGTATTTTGGGTGGAATGGCCTCATGGCTAGAAACCAGCATTTTTTCCAATCATCTTTCCAACTGCTAAGTGAGAAATTACACTGTGTATTATTCTTTCCTAACCAGATAACTCTTATCTTCACCTTCATCATTCAAATTATACTGTTTCAGGGAAAGAGATATAAAACTGGCAAGGATCCTTGTGCTAGAAAAGTAGAAATGCATCATTATGTTTAATAGTCTTATGATCTTCCTGTTGCTGTTATTATCAACACAAATACTGATATTGGATGTTTATTAATATGCAAATAATTTTATACTTTGATAGTTCAGTTTTTTCATAGTGTATCCCAAAAGAAAACTAACCCGAAAAGATTAGAATGACCATTCCTCCCACTTTATGCCTACCGTCCTGGCATAATTATCAACAGCTCTCTCTTTTGTTCTTAAAAGTAGCCCAGTTTGAACAATAACTTACATGGTCATCCTTCATAAGACCCTCATTTATGAAATGATTCCTCGGTCAAGTAAGTTTGGAAAATGAGTCACACTTCATCCTCCTATTAGATATTGCAACACGTACTAACATATGAGAAGTCACATAATAAAGAAACTTGTTTAACAGTATTTAACTCAGTGTTTCCTAAATTTACTTCATTATGGAACCCTTTTTTTCCTGCAATACATATTAACATCCCACAGAATTAAACTACGTTAACTGTACTCGGAATTTTTTCAAGGCCAGATTTTTGACTAATAGTTTCAATTATTTTTTATAATTATGCAAATAAATATAACATTTTTAATATAATAAACCTCTTTGTCTTTTTCTAGAGTGTAGCAGTGACATGAACAGATAACCTGCTTAAGGAAATGTTTTTCTTTATTTGTGATCAAGAAATCTGAGTTTCAGCTCTGAGATTCTGATTCAATTTAGTTAATTTCAATAAATATTCATTGTATGCCTCTTATACACCAAGCCCTGGTCTGGTACTGATAATAAACATGAATCAGACATGATTCTTATCCTCGAGTTGCACATAAATATATGAATTGATCTACCTCTTCTATAAAGGGACTTTCCTCTTATTTTGGGTGATTGGTTATCTTGTTGTAATTGTATTTCTAGTTCTTGTCACATTTCCAAAATTCTATAAATGTTGGAATAAATCTAATTCCACTATGTTATGTTAGTGATGGCACACACATGATTGTGTTAAGTGCTATAACACAGAAATATAGTGACATTAAAATATAATGAGATAACTGCTCATTTTCCCCAAGGTCAGTGAAAAGGATTTTACTGAGAAGGTGCTATGTGAGTAGAGAAAATTAAAATGCTGATAAACACAAAAGAGGCAGAAGTATTTCTAAGCAAAAATAATTGTTTGGACAAAGAATCAATGACAGAAAAGGCCATGTTTTATACTTCTGGGGGTAGAGTAAGGTGATGGGGACAAATATATGTTTAAAAAGATCATTGGAAACCAAATATGAAGGCTTTTAAATAGTATTTAAAAATCTTGAAGAAATTACCTATGATTTTCACTACGATGACTCTATAGCATAGATGAGTACACTTCAGTGTATGACAGCCATGTGTTTATGATATAAAGAGGAACTTTCATTGGTGTGTTAAAACTCTACTAAAGAAATAAAATACGCTGAGTCACCACTGTGCACGAGAGTTTTGTTGCTATCTTCTAATGAAATGATTGTCATAAACTGTATATAAGCTTATCTTATTGTTGTAGCAAGGACTTCTGCCAGAGGTACCTGGCTGATGTGCGTGTTGTGTGTGTGCGTGTGCGCGTGTGTGTGTGTGTGTGTGTGTGTGCGCGCGCGCGCGTGCGTGTATGTGTCCATGTAATAGCAAAAGAATATTCGTAACAAGATTTAATTCTCTGCTTTGAATGTTAGTTTCCCATCTGTACAATAAAGATCCTGGTATTTTAAAGTATTTCCAGCTTTGATTTCCCCCCCAATTTTTTAATTAAAATAAGAAGAAAAAACTAAAAGGAAAAAAACACATATAAAAAAAAGTTGTCGAATGAGTTCAAACTATTTATAACCTACATATTAGTCAGAAATTTATCACAGTCTTTTTGTGTACTGCATAATAACAGTCTCATAATAGATTTTAGAAATTCTTGGGATGTCAGTAATTGAAAATCTTACATTTTTCACCAGTTGAGAAGCTGCTTAATTCAACTAGAAAGTGTGACATAAGCCCCACACTGACCTCACTTAATGACCAGCCAAATAAAAACAGAAGTTTGGAGGTTTCACAGCTGCTGACAGAGTCCTTGGAAAGAATTATTTTGGAATATTCTTACTGTTGCTAAAGAAAGAAATTAAAGAGGTCGGAAATCAGAAACCAGGAAGAAAACAATCTTGTCAGCATCCAAAACTGATTACCAGAGAATTACTTTGTGGTTAAAAATCCAGTGTTTCAGCAACTTTATGTAAGAATGTGTATCCCAAAGGACTTTTGTCGCATGTGTTTTGCTACAAATAAATTTGCTTACCTTAACTCTATAAAGAGTTTATAAACCACAACTGCTTGGATTTCAATTTGCCAGTTTTCACAACTACCAACTCCACTAGAAACCAGGACTCTTCCAGGATGTGAGAGGGACCTTGGCAACCACAGTGTCCAATTATGTGATTGTCCCTTTTGTTACAGTTCATCTTTTAGAAGAGGTCAGATAATGAGCTGTGGTCTCCACTAACAGCAACAAGGAGCCTGTTATGGTTGCATAAGGACCCTTATATTGAGAGTAAAAAAGGAAAATGTGGTATTTTTCTAACCTAAACAAGTTGGATAATTTACTTTTATTCTTTCATTTGCTTTGATATTTGTGGCATAAACAATCATTGAAAAATTAAATATACTGATTTCTTTGGACAAACGAATCTCTCACTTAGATTAGAGAAGCACAGTGCCCGGGAAAGGAGTAGTGCACAAGTTGAGATAGAGGCCCTGTGATCCATTTTCTATTTATTTTATTATTTGACTAGCCTTGTCTAAGGTAGGTTAATTTCCTCAGTCTCAGTTTTAACATCTTTAAAGTGGAGATGATGACACATATCATAATAATGTGGGGATCAAGAGAGATTGTGTGTGGCAAAGTATTTAATTAAAACATAATTTGCTATACTGCCTCATTTCCCATCCCTCCCATGAACACATCTTTGTTTCTCAAAGTTTCTTGAACTCTGAGCTAGATTAAGATGTGGGTCACATGGACACTCCAGCTGGGTGACAACCTCTAAAAATGCTGTCCAACTCTGTATTGTATTGAAAATATGTTGCCTGTGAAGAGATTCAGAACAGGCATCTCTGTGATATGCCACTTTGGCACAGGAATTATTTTCAGCTGAAGGCATTTGAGACTTTGCAGGCTCACAAGAAACTTTTACCTCTCTCTTAAAGAATGTAAACTGGGGTCTTGCCCATAATAAGAGTTATCACCAGAAATAACATATCTATAGGGCAGGGCAAACATCTAATTACTGAACATCTGCTCTTCTTATCGTCCTGTGAATGACCCTCCTCCCCTGTGTAGCCCCAAGGCACCTTACCTCATCCTTAGCTCAGAATTCCACATATACTTCATTTTAACTTTCTGTCTCTGAACCTCTCATGTGCCCAAGGTCTCTGACGTTCCATGTATGTATATAATTAAATTTGGTCATTTTCCCTTGTTAATCTGTCTCATGTCTATTTGATATTAGACCAGCCAAAAAAACCTAGAAGGATAGAAGAAAGTTATCCCCTCCTTCAGCCACACACACACACACCAGAAAATGTAGGTATCTGCCTGCCATACTTGGCAAAATGTAAAATTTTGGTCTCACTTCTGCCCAAAAGGGCAAACCCTTGAGCGGATTTAAAATACAAAATAAAACTCTTCTTGCTAGAGTTAGCTATCTATACTGAGCTTCCTTGCAAACAAGCAGTTACAAACAGCCAAAATTCCAAGGTCCAAAATACAGGTTACAATGCTGCTTAATGATTTCTCTTTTTATTTAAATTTTAATTTGTGAATATATGTCCAGCAAAGTGGCCATGTTTTTTTTTTCAAGACATTGACTATAATTTGACGAATAGAGGTTAATCAGTAAAGAAATTTATTTCTGTGTAAAATGTTTATTAATGTAATTTTCTATTACCTCTAGGTAATATTCAACAAGTAGTTTTTGTATTTTGGTTAAAAGAGGTGTCAAATTATTTGCCTGTCAATGATGCTCCGCTTTTCTGGCACTCATTATACTTTTTCTGCATATTTTTATCTACTCACATTCTGTCTTTACTCCACTTTGTTTACTTCATATCTTTTGAGTTGGTTTAAAAAAATTGATTCCTCTACGATATCTTCCTTTCACCCTTAGTTCCCTACAGGAAATTATGATATTTTCTTGATTGTAAGATATTAGCTTTTTTTTTAAATTAAAACAAAACAAATAGAACAGTAAAGATATGCATCTGTTTTAAGACATGTTCCAATAAATAAACACGAAAGTGATCAGACAAGTTTTAAAATCTAGGGAATGTGGTAGTTGCTTTCTCCTGCGAGCATCTCCAGCACATTGTACATTCTCTGAAGGGGATATAAATTTGTCCCATGAGACTTGAGTGAAACAAAAGTCATGTTACCTTATTTTGAAAAATCAAAATAAACCTCACTCTGAACTCACTTATCAACATATTTAATTTTAATCACTAGAGAGCCCTTTCTTGAAGTTGCTCACGGTTCCCAGGGAGCATTATATAGTTCATCCTATGTCATTATGGAAGAAAATATCCTTGACTTGAGTTTGTTATAGTTGCCTAGTTGTCATACCCAATTGCTCAAGTCTATGTGGCTTACCTGAAGGTGGACTACTCTGTTGTTTGTGTATAACCCTTCCTCTATGCTCAGCTCAGCCCAAGGGGTTTCTCCAGGGCTTGAAGTTCACAGCAGTAGATATTGAGCCAACAGACACCTATAAGTATTCCTTATCAGAGGTCCTGCCACTCCCACTGGTATTCTGCATGGGAATAAGACCCAAGTCACTACCCACCTCAAAAAATCACCTCTGGGGCTTAGTCACCCTCTTCTTCAATTCCAAACAATTATCTCTATCCATTTTCCTTCTGGGATAACCCAGTATAATCTTCTTCTGTGGGCATGAATCCAAAACAGTTCACGTTTCCTTCTGAATAGTTCTGTTTGTGTTTATTGAGTGAGGGAGGGACAATTAAAATATCAAGAGAGAATAGACCTCACTTTTTCAGGTGCAAGGTAGGACAGATCATTTATTTTACTATGGTAAACTGACATCAGGGGAAATTAAAAATAACATCAAACAGCAATCAGTATTTACCAGTTGGTTTGGTGTGTCTATTCACTCTCTCCCAAACGACAGTATATTGAGAGTAGGAGCTATATTTTCTTCGTGGATGTATGCTCAGCACTCAACATAGCACTAGTATGTGTTATCAATCAATCAATTTTGGAGCAATAAACTGAGTAAATACATTGTGGATTATTATTCTTGTCTTCTAGGAACTTTTAGATGCATTAAAATATAAAACTGGCTGAGTAGACCTCAAGAACAAACCTCTGTTCTCCAACCATACCGTTTTGAAGGTTTCCCCCACCAACGTACAAAGAATATTGCTTGTCAGATATGCTAAATTGCAATTTAAAAATTCTAGAGTCTAAAATAGATGCCAATTCTGTTTTTTACCCTTGGAAAATCATCCTGTCTCTTTGTGCCATTCTGTTCACATAATGTGAAGTTAGTAACGTTTTGTGAATTTAGATGAAAAGTACACACTGTTCACTGAGGGCACAGAAGTATCTTTAAAAATGAAATATTTGATGGGTACACAGATATTTGTATTTTGCTTTTGTTACATATTTGACAGTGAGTTTACATCACTAATAAATATCAGAAGATTTCATGAGAGAACAAGGAAGCACTTTGGTTACTATATAGTCACCAGCATGCATGTCAAAACCTGTGCCTTTTTGCTATCTCTGTTCATAAAATTCCCTCATTTAAAATACCACTTTCAGCCAATTTTCAAGCTCAGAGCTAAAGCTCTATGCCAATATTTTGCATTCCTTCATTATCTAATGAATATTCACCATCAAACCACTGTCATACATAGAAGATTACAGTCACTCTGATAGAAATTACATATAGGATTTGTTATAGTACAAATTAGAAAAGCTTAAACTCTAGAGAACAAAATTACCTATGAAGGTTTATTTATTCACCATGCATTTATCAAGACATCTTAGGCAAGGAGCTATAGCAGGCCCTGATGAAAACTAATTTATCAGTAACTGCTACCCTTAAAAAGATTATTATTTTTAAAGGTGTAACCAACGCAAACACACAAATAACTATAATTCAAGACATAAAGTGGTGAATACCACGAAAGAATCAGAGTCAAAGAGGTAGTGACCACTTTCAGCTGGAGGAATTAGATATATCATCTTACAAGTGTCCTTAAACTTTGCCTTAGAGAATGGGCTACGTCCATTTGGACAAGGAATGACTGGGAGGAAAGGCATTCCAATGTACAGAACGCCCTGAGCAAAGACACACAATCAGGCCACAACAGGCAAAGCAGCTATCTTGAACAATAGCAAACATTCTTGTTTTACTATACTTCCTACTTGGGAATAATATGTATATATTTCATTGGAATAATGGAAGATACTATTATAAAACATGTTTTATCATTTGCTACTTTATGAACATTTAAAAACTGACCATTAAACATCACACAAACACATATGTATTTACAACATGTGATGAGTTCTATGAAGGAAAAGAATAAAATGTTTTTAGAACACCTAGCAGGGAACTTGATTTGGCTGGAGAGTCAAGAAAGATTCCTGTAAAAAAAAATTGACCAACAGAAAATTTGTTGAGAGTAATATATACTTTTTAAAGTTATTGTGATTGCTTTCCACATTTTCCTTGTCAAAGTTAAGTTCTTCATTAAGGACAGCTATTGTATTAGAGTTTTCCAAAGAAACAGAATGAATAGGATATATGCATGTGTGTAATGTGTGTGCACTTGCATGTGTATATGTGCATGTGTACATATACGTATATGTATACTGATTTAAGTGTTAATCACATCTAAAAATACCTTCAAAGTAGCGTCTAGACTGGTGTCTGATGAATCAATTGGGTACTATAGTCTGGCCAAGTTGACACATAAAAATAATCATCATAGTTATCATGAGTCATAAAGACATGGAACTAATTAAAAGAAGGAAAACAGTATCTTTATTTGTTTATATAGTTCATTATAGTTTTGTAAACTTTTCTGCACATATAATGTTAAAAAGCCTGCAGGAAAAGAAGGGAGTATATCACCAACAACAGTTTCTAATGGACAAATCTAAGGCACAGACAAATTAAAATGTCTGAAGGTCAAGGAGATAGAAGTGGCACAATTGGTGTCAGATTCGGAACTAAAGTCTTCTGACTTGCTATCTAGTGATCTTTCCATTGCATCATCTACAAGTGTTCCTAGAAGAATCCAAATTCCTATAGCGTTTATTTTCTGTAACACTATCTTGAAACTTAATTAAAATACCTTTATTAATATATGTTCTATCTCTTCAATTAAATTCTAAGATGTGCCTGTTTACAGATAACCCTGTTATGTTCTATATATAATCAAATACCAGTAAGTATTTTTTAAAGAATAAACTCTGGGACACATCCTATTTATGCTGGGTAACAATTTGTTTACATAGCTTGTAGTAACAGACTCCTTGAATTAATTTTCAAGGCGTGTGATGAGGCTGTGCTGCAGTGCTTTTTGTGAGACTGACAAGTGTGAAAACCTAAGTTTTTCATATTAAGAAAGGCTTATGAGTTGTGAAAACATGGGCAAGTTGCTCAACTTCCTTAAGGACTCATTGATTTATCTGTAAAAAGAGGATGGTACCAAACCTCATAAATGTGTTGTGTGAATAGAAAGGGGGTTGCTATATATTTAACAGATATGAATAGTTTCTTGACAAAGGTGCAGGAGATGTCATGGTTCTTTATTTTCTAAATAAAGCCGTCTTCTAATCACAACTTATCAAGGTCAATGATAAGTCTAATACTGGTTATTACTGGGGTTATCCTCATTGAAGCTTACAAAATCCTTGGGGCTTACATTCTGTAGGAAAATGGGGAAAGGCCTGGTTCATGGTTGATAGAGAGATAGCCATTTTCCTCCTTGGTTCCATATGGTAGCTATAGGCAAAGCCACTGTTCACACAGTTTTCACAAACGTGGCAGCCCAGCCTTCTAAATTCTCAACAGTAGCTGAGCACTGTTTCTTTGCCATATTCTGGAGATGATCTCCTTGAGTGGGCTGGCTGGTATCTATTCACAGCGTTCCTCTCTGCTGAATGCTTAGCCACAATAATTATTTTATTGACTGAGGGCTTTGAAATGAGTTCTAGTAACTCTCATTCTGAGGATAAGGAACATCTAGAACTCAAGGTCGTATAGCCCTAACATCATTCTTTGACTGATTAAAAACATAATAGAAAAAAAAAATCAAAATACCGATAAATTTCTCAGTAAATCACACTGTTGCAGAATCAAACCTCTTAGCATATGTTAATTGCTCAGTATATGTTACTTTTTATCATTATTCTTTGGAACACTATAAATGCTTTTTGATTATGCTCCACTTAATCTTCCATACCTCGAGAAGCTTTAAGGTTTAGCGGGGAAGATCTTGGCATTTGGAGTCAGAGTCCCGGTGTTAGTTCTTGGCTCTGCTATTTATTATTTCTGTGTAAATTATCTTGCTCAGCCTGTTTTTCTCCTGCACAATTAATTGTGAAGATTAAATGCAAATAACCCATATAGCCTTAGGCTTCACCTGCTAGGACATACAAATATTCCACATTTATAATAATTTCCTGAATCTGGTGTTTTGTTAGCAGCTTCTCTCCCATTAATTTATTATTTCTGGTGGCCTCATAGGTGAGGTTTACCTGTAGTCCTTTTCTTTTTCACATCCTCTGCTCTTTCCCTAGGCTGCTGATCTCACACTTCTCTCCACCTCTAGCCAATAGGAAAACCCCTTTAGAGTCACATGATTAGAGACATTATAACAGTTTGGCCTCTAGAAACAGCTCTATCACTTAGGTCTCGGATTTCTCCTTCTATAGCACACTCAGGAGTAGGGGGCAGAGGGCAATGCCACATCCACTGCTCCCTCTGACATTCAGTCAAGCTACCAGCTCAGGCCTGACTTTCCACATCTCAGAGATTCTGAGGTCCCTTTCTAGGCCAGCCTCCTTCAGTAAATCTCAGTGTTCTAGACTGGTTGTGGAAGTCTGCAAACAATATGTGGCCCAGGTTTCAGTTCCTTATACAGATATCCTGAGCCCAAGCAAGACAGGGTATGTGTCCGTATCTGCTCTGGTTTTTTAGAGCATTCTGTAATGGTTACAAAGTCCCTGAAATGTTCTGTAACAGGAAGTTGTGCTATCGGGGGCATACAGACAACCTCATGTCATGCTCCAGCCTTGACTTGGTCCAAAATATTTCTTAAAGCAACTACTGTCTGCCACACAATAAGCTCTCACTAAGTGTAATTTTTTTTTTTTGCTTAAAAACAATATGATGTATTTGCTAGACAGTTGACTATGAAACATATTTTATCTTTATGCCAAGATAACTATACAGTGGTTGCTTAGGATGAGAGGAATGGGAAATGAGAGGGAGGGTGAAGGCTAAAAAACACAAAAAAATAAAAAAAATTATAAAATCAAATAATCTGGTTCAAAAGTCTAGATTCTTAATTCCTGGTCTAAGCCACAGAAGCCTACTAACTAGAACCGTATAAAATATACACAGTTTTGATAACCACAGAAGAAAAAGTCAGGTGAAAAGAATCCCCGTAAAAAGCCCAACTTAATGAGGATCGATGATAAATCATGGGTAACATGTTGTAAGAGGTTTCAATATCTATTTGCTTTGGCTGTTCTTGTACCCTCCCTTATTGCAGACCATGTCTACCACTCTCTCACTGCTACTGAATATCACAGATAAAGCTGGGGAAAAATGTCAGGGTGAGATTCCAGAACACGTTCACTATGTTACAGAACAAGTTTTACTAAGTCAATCTTTCAAAAATGGCCAAATAGATCTCCAAACTAATGGCTCAAGGAAGCAATCTTCAAGTTCTGAGGAAATAGCTGAGTAAAGAGGACACATATACTCGAAAGCTGAAAACTTTATTTTGTTGCCTTGGTCAAAACGTCTCACTATTAATTTCTAATACTGGTAGGAATGACAAGGGTGCTAGGCAATACATCTAACAAGCGCAGGGGGCTACTTGGCAGGCCTGACAAACTCAGAGACTGAAAATCACTACACAGGATGATCTGATTACAATTCCTAGCTGGGCAGGCCACCGCCGGGAGTCATGTCCCAGACCTGTAACTTCCTTAGCAAAGGTCAGCCTTTATTGTAACTGAGCCCTATCCACTGTTCTCATGCATCTAGGATAACATATCTGTGAAATGTCAGAGTAATATTTTTTTCCTACCCTTCTAAGGCACAACAGCTGGCGCCAGGGCACAAAACCACAGAATTTCTCACTGTTATCTTGTTCCCCACATACCAACTCCATGTGCCATAAATGTTAATAATTAACTATCCTGTACCCACCAGTGTAAAAGAAGTACGTGTTTTTCCATTTTGCTTTTCATCAAACCCCCAGAGATTCCCCCATTTGGCCTTCTCCCACCTCCTTAATCTACCACCAACGGATTTCATGTAACACTCCTTTGATTCTAATGTATAAAATAAACTTCAAACTGCCATTTTCCAGAGCATTTTCTCAATCTCAAAATTTTGCTCCTTGGCAATCGTTATCAGTTTGGTTCAAATAAACTCATAAAAATTTTTAATAGGTTTGGACTTTTCTTACTTGACACTGACTAGCCAGGAAGTAGGTGTGAAAAAGGGCTCCCTAGGGTCCTTTACTAATAAGTACTTAATGAGTTGAAGGCTATACTCCGTGACTTGAGCTTGCATGTATAAACTTTCTAAAATTACCAAGACAGTCAGGTTAGTTCTTTGATGATTATAGTTTCAGGTTGTAAATAACTCTCTCATCATTGCCAAAGGTCACTTTAATTTACCTGGATTTCATGTGAGCAGCAATCAATGAGAAAGAGCAATGTGAACAGTCACACACCCTCTATTCATCTGTTTTCTGAGAAAAGGATTTCATTTCTAAGATCTCAGTTCCCAAGCTCTCAAAAAGTTTTTGTTTGGAAACTTGATTATATCCACGACAATAATAATTTTTCAAGTGCCCACAATTATACATTCCTCAAGAATTTTTCAAATTCTTTTATTCTCACCCACCAGATGGTGCTACTTCCTAACATTTCCTGAAGACATCAGCTTCTGTAGGAAACTTCTTACAGTAGGTTTTAAATACCCTGTATTCCTATTCAAATTTGTAAACTTCTGTTATTCAAGACCCTGCAATGGGATAAGGAAGTCAGTAAGCTTCGAAGGGCTCCAACAAGCAGTTTTTCAGTGATAGAGAGCTGTCATGCCTTCTACTTGTGATGGCCAGGACTTCTCTGAGGGTAAAACACAGTCTTATTTGAACTAAGAGAATTATGGAAAGAAGAGGAGAGTGAAAGTAAAGGGATACATTTCTCTCTGTATTTTTCCCTCTCTGGGTTTTGGCTATAACCTAGAGCTGGTTGTTCTTTAAGTGAGAAGAACATGGAGAGGGGAGAGGTACTTTTTTGTCCTCCTTCTCACCATTTGAGATTCTGGGAGGAAGCTCACATGCCGGCTGCCATATGTCAGTTTGAAGCACAGTCACGTAAAAATGAACCGTGGCCCAGTGGAGCAAGACCCGAAGATTTAGCTTTCCTACACTGCGTTCGATCCTGTATGGTATAGACTGACTCCAAGTTATTGAGCATCTGGCTGGAGAGCTTTCCAAAGGGGAGTACCCTCAGCAGAAAGAGAGGCCTAGTGGCCAGTATTTTAGAAGGTATTTGGGCCAGATGGGAAGCCAGATCTAGAGCAGTCAGCTGGACTAGTGGGAGGTACGTGAGATCTAGCCAGGAGGTGATCACTACCAAAGCAACCGAATCAGTTACGTCCACCTTAAACTTACATCCAGGGTAAGCGACATCCTGGTAGATAAAGAATATTGCATTAGAAACCAGATAAGGCAAAGGACTTTCCATTCTGTGTGTATGGAATTCTCCCTGCTGCCATGAGGTTGTATAAGATCCCTGCATGCCACTACACGAAAGGACACCATCCATAGCGTGCGAGGCAGAAGAAGAGAGGAGACGATATGAGAGACAGAGCACTTTTATTCTACAGAAGAGAACATTATACTTTTTTAAATGTTGGATTGGATTAAATTTAGATGAAATTGGATATTTAGTTAATTTTTTTCCTACTCAGATATAGGGAATTCAAACTGAAGACCAAAGTAGCTGTACACAAAATAAAGTAATCACTATATATATATATATATATATATATATATATATATATATATGTATATATGTATGTATATATGTATGTATATGTGTATGTGTATATATATACATGCACATATATATAACTAAAACTTATATATAATATATAATACTAAATATTCATATATGTTTAATACTAAAATTTATATAACATATATATAAGCTCTGGAAGTACTTTAATTTATGACTGTTACATACATAAATGAATGAGCATGGTACTCATAATAAGTGCTTAATAACTATTAAATTAATGTTAACTTAAAACTTCCAGAATCCATGGCATCTTTTCTTGGCTATTTAAGAAGCATATCAAATTTAGTATGTTAAATAAAGAACTCTTGATTACCCTCAATTCAAAATTATTTCTTCCTTTTTTTCCCCCCATTTCAATAAATGGCCTTACCATTCAGCCAATTCCCTCAGTTTTTTAGTTTTTTTTCTCTCTCTCCTTTTATTCATCAACATGTAATCCAGTGGGAAAGCCTGTGACTTTCTTACTAAATATGTGTTGAATCTATTCTTTATCTTCACCTCCATTATCTAAACTTAATCAAAACAAACTGGATTTCTGCACTTCACTTCCTAACAGTTCCCATCCATATTGTTCCCCCGCCCCCAGAAGCCAATGCACACTTTTAAAAACATAAAAGAAATCTTGTCAATCCCCTGCTTAAAACCCTTTGATTGACTTTCTATTGCTCTTAGAATAAAATCTAAACTCACTGGCTTTTTCAAGAAAGCCTTACATGATTTGGTCTTTGCTTGTCTCTAATTTTATCCTTTGCCATTGTCCTCCTTGCTTCCACAGCTTAAGCCATAATCCTTGATATTTCATACAGAACTCCTTGATATTTCTCAATCATGCCAGGATTTTTGCACATACTCTGTGTGTATGGAATTCTCTTGCTCTGGATCTTTGCAAGGCTAGCTCCTTCAGAATCCACAGATCTCATCTGAAATATCACTTTAAAAAGACTTTCCTGACTATCTGTTATCCTTTATTGAATGTTTATTTCCATTATCATGTTTATCACAATCTATAACTATTTTGATTTCAAAATTCTGCTCACCTGTTTGTTGTCAGTGTCCCCCAGGTAGACTATCAGCTCTGTGGTATCAGGAATCTTGTCTATTCAGTTGTTTCTCTATCACCTAGAACATTAGTGGTACATAGAAGGGCTCGATAAATATTTGAAGGGAGAAAGAAGGAAGTAAGGAAGGAAAAAAGGAAGAAAGAAAGATGTAGGAATAAATGAATGTTCTTGAGTCCAAACCATTAATGAAGTTTATTATGATGAATGTAACATATATTAACCTATTTTATGCTATATAAGTCGATAGTAATCCCTTTCTTATTTAAAATAAAATTTGCTTTATTGAATTTTTATAATCATATACTCTGAACTAATTTCACAAGAAAATTTATTAATCTTCATTATTAAATTGTTCTACCAAATTTGAAACACAAATGTGTCATGTGGTAGTGCAATTCCCCAAATATTTCTAGCTTTCTTCCTTTAGATAAATGGTAGAAGTGTACTTTCTGTTCCCCCTTTTTTTTGTAAGGTGTGGCCAGGTAACTAGTTCTAGCTAATGAGTAATGAGTTATGAGAGAAGTGGTGTTCATTATTTGCAGATTGGAACGTGTAATTACTGGTACAAAACCTTTCAAAGATTTCTTCTGCTATGGGTTTATCAGATAATGTTATACTCATATTGCTGTTTATTATTATTTCTTCTTTAGATGGTATAAACACTATCATTTTCCCCAATATTTATTAAATTTTGATGTATGTATTTTTTGCTTTATTTTGTAAAGCCATTATTTCAATCTATTGAAATAATGAAATCTATTTTTATCAACTCTTTATCATTCATTTATTCATTCATTTAATAAACATCTACTATGTTATCAGGCACTCTTCTATGCATTTGAGATAGATCAGTGCACAAAACAGACCATGATGTTCAACCTTTTGAAGTTTGCGTTCTGAAGTTGTAGAGAGAGACAGTAAACATAATATTTAAGTAAATTATGTAGTATGTTGTAAGATAATAATGGCATGGAAAAGAGGAAATGTAAGAGAGAATCAGAAGTCTGGGGTTTGGAGGAGATTCTCAGAGTAGGCTGGGAGAGCCAAGTACAAGGAAAGTCTTGAAAACAGTGTGGGACTGAGCCTCGCTGACGTCTGAGGGCAGAGCATGTCCAGCTGCAGAGGATTAGCTACAGCACTGATTCCCCATGTTTTTGTCTCAGGACTCTTTCACATTCTTAATATTTTTGAGAACCCCAAAGAATTTTCATTCTATTTTTGACCCTTTTGATCCCATGAAAGGATCCTGAGGAATTACAGAATCCCTGGGCTATCCTTCGAGAACCACTGAGCTGGAGCAAAGGTTCTCAGGAAAGCATGTGCCCGGATGGCTGTTGAGACCTCGAGGATGATGGGGTGACTTAGGGTGATATAGGGAGGAGTTGGGAGAGAAAAATCAGAGAAGTAACTGAGACCAAACCATGTAGATATATAAGATATGTAAGACCTTAGTTTTTACTCTCAGGACATGCGAGATCATTTAAGATCTTTGAGCAAAAGAGTGGTGTAATCTGTCTTAAGTTTTTAAGAGAACACTATAGTTTAATGTTGCAGCTAGACTAGAGGGAGCAAGAGTATAAGCTGGGAGACTTGTAAGAGGCTACTACAATAATTCAGATGAGTCATCACATTTATCGGTTAACTCTAATTACAGCAATAGACTCACTGCAAACTCCTTTAGAATAGCTAAAGTATGCTTTTTCTTTCTGACTGGTTTACATTCAATGCATTCTCTTCTCTTGTTTTCCATCACAGCTTTAGGTAATGACATTTTTCTTAATTTCACATTTCCTTTAATTTTCTTGTTAAAGGCTAAAGAGAAAAATTTATTTATTTTCATAGTTCCTTTTATGTCAATATTTTCAATTCTTTACTCTTTTATCAGCAGGCTCATTTATCTAGAACTTTAAAAAATGTAATGGTTTGAAAGGCTGTTATGAATCTTTTTGTTAATGTTTGTGTTAATCGTTTTTCATTTATTCATTTTGGTTCCATGTTTTTTGTTCTTGTATCAGACATACATTTCTAGAAATGAATGTCTTGCATTTAAAACTAGGTCTTTCTTTGATTTCAATTCTAATGTAAATGTTTTTCTGAATTTTTTTTGTTACATGAATTTATTATAAAGTAAAAATAGAGGTTTCTTTTCTTTTGGTAGTTAGAAAAATCAAATAAGTCTATCATTTGCTATGATTTAATTAGAATGCAGTGTCTCCTTTTTCTGCATTTGAAAATTTTTCTAGTGTAATACTCATCCATTTTAAATCTCAATGCTATTTTGAAATATAATTTATTATGTAAGTTTGTTCTCTACATCTCTTTTAATTACCAGATCTTTATGTCTATTTATCTATTTTAATTACTAGATTGTAAATTCCTTGAAGAATAGGCTTCACTAATTTTCCATTATCTACCACTCATTTCCTTAATCCTTATTGGTTAATGAGAATGTGATCAATTTAGGCATTTATTCATATTATTTCTCATTCACTTCTGGTTTCCATACTGATGCACTTGAAGAAATTTTAATAAACCTAAAAAAATTTAAACTGTTATCTTTTTAAGTTAAGTGGACTTGAAGGGCGGGGGTAGGCATAGCATTGGAATTTATTAGTCGAGACAAGGATTTTTGATCTATTGTCTAATCTACAGATCTTAATATTCTCTCAAAAATAGATGAAATATTTTCAGTGTATTCAGCTTGAACCAAAGATTGTATAAAGCCTTTTGCTTCATGCAGAGAGCTAAAAATGTGCAAATTGGTTTACTGAACATGACTAAAAATTTTACAGTTAAATTTTTTAAAATATAAAAACCTGCTCTTATTTCTAAGCAGTTTAAACTAACGCTCATATATAAATGTCACTAATTTTATTGCATGTTTGATTTTATAATTTTTTTTTTGCAATTTCATATTCCTCCATTTTTGAGACTAAGTAGAAACTATTATGAAACTTTTTATTTTTACCCAGACGGCGTCCTCCCCCTCTCGTTCTCCCAAAGGAAGAGAAGACCTATCACTAATGGCAGTTGCAGAAGCAACAGCAGGAACCAACTTCACGGCCAGCAGAGAACACTGGACACACCCTCTCCTACATGTGGTTTCCCTGAGCTACGCATTCAGAGAAACTTTTTTTGTAATGAACTATAGGAATAATCCCGAAAAGTAGTCTTTGAAATTTCTACTTTTAGTCTTACGCTTCTTCCGAGTTTACATAGGGCAATTGCTACGTTTATAGGGTGTCCATATAATTTATTGTCTAAACTGGTACAGTTTTGAGAATTAAAAGGTGCACTACTAATTATCGCTCGAAGACATGGGTGTAAATTGTGACCGTTCCCCAGCAAGCCAGAATGTCTGGTCACCAAGTATAGATAGGTGTTAGGGAAACACTTTTTTTTTTCCCCTCTCAATGGTTTTTGTGTCCTGGAGGGAAAGGAATTTCCAGAATAGTATGGAAAAAACAGATTTATATTTCTCTGCTTCTTCTTATTTTCCCCAGGGGAGGAGGGATGACTTTACTGATTGATGAGATGGGGAGAAGAAACAGCATATAATCTCCAAAGCAATCAATGTAATGCTACTCCTTCCCAAAATAAAGATTTCCCCAGATGCTCGTGGCAGAAGTATCTGATATTAAATAAAATATTTTTTTTGCTTGATAATTCTAATTTTAAATGTCCATATGGACTTTTGGAAAATTAAATTTAAACATATTCCTCTCTTTACCACAGCTCCCTCTCCTGTAAATTTTTTCATAATCCTTAGGTAGAATTTTTTTTAAAGGAACGTTTTCTTCTCATTTTTATGTATCATCGAAAGATGCCTTCTCTGTTTCTGAGAATCTTCTAATGAAATTTAAATTGAGCTCTTCCCTTCTTGCATTCACTAATGTGATTTTTTAAGGTAATAAACATCTATTAATTAAATAATAAATCAAGTTTTATCTATTTTATTTTGTATATTCTGATTACACTTATTATTCATTTAAATTTTAAAATTTAACCAAAACTCTAGAGCCCAAATAGGGAAGTTGAGTTTTTTTTTTTTATTAGACACTTCCCTATTAAAAAGTACAGCTTATGTATGTATTACTTTTCAGCACTCTATAGATCTTTCTATGGCACTGAATCTTTAATTTTAAAGACAGAAACAAAAGACACTAAAGGAAAAACTATATATTAACAGATACCTATTTTTAATGGCTTGAAAAAAAAACAATGGTTTAGTAAATACTCATGAAAGATGTAGTAACATTCCAAATATATCTTTTAGATTATGAAACATCTATAATGCTGAACTACTGTATTAGCCAGAATTGCCCTTATTTTTAAAATCTGTCAAAACCGACCCTGCTGGTATTTTAGGACTAAGAGACACCAAGCTCCACACTTGATTATTTACTATGACCTTAAATCTAGTATCAGTCTTTCCTCTTAGCTCTTCAGGGGTAAATTCGATTGAGCGCCTGAAGTAGAAAGGCCTGTAGCATCCAGGCATCCCTTCTTGAAAAGGAATCCACCTTCTATTCTAGCTGAAGAAGCTCTAGAGAGACAGTTCAAGAGGGCACAGAGACTGTACTGGAGCCTGAGGAAGAATGCTGCCTTCACTAAATTGATTTACTCATAAACCCCTTTATATTTTGTAACTGCTTACTGAAGGTCATTGGCCAGCATCTAATTGCCTCAGCAACTAGTCTTTTCTTGGTTCTCATCTACAACAGCTTGTCATTGCCTTTCTTAAAAGCCATGGCCCCTCGTTTTTCAGTACACTGTACCATCTTTACAAGTCTCTCATGACTTTTTTCTTTCTGTTATTAGATATTTTCTCTCCTTCAATTTTGAGGCTATCCTCGAAATTCTATCTTCAGATCTCATCCCTTCTCTGCAGACAGTTTCCTCCTTCGTGGCTATTGTCCCCTTAAACAGAAGATTCTCAATTCTACACTTTCATAAAAATTCCTAACTGCCTACTTGGCATCTACATCTTGAAATATCTACACCTCAAAAAGCAAAGTCTGCTGTCACTTGGACAGGCTTTATGTCTTTCTTGCTCTGTTTCTTCTTGCCATACCTTCCATCTGGAATCCTTTTGCAATTTTGGCCTGTTCAAATTCTGTGTATACTTCAAGCCTTAAATATCACCTCCAGCTCAAAGTTTATCCAGATTTTTTTTTGCCCACATTTGATGTCTTCATGTTTTGATCTCATGGAGGCATTCTGGATATGTCTAACTTATGGAGCTGCTTTTACTCTATATAATTTGTAAGTTATTTATATAACTGTCTTATACTATGGTTTACAATTTACTCCCACTAGGGTATAGTATAAATGTTAAGAAAATGTAGCTTTCCCTTTCTGTAACTGAGATTATCCTCACAAGCTGCCCCCCACTGGATGTGAATAAAGCACCATAGTAAACGGCATATACAACATGATGCTGTTTTTCTAAAGAAATGTATGATGAGTGTGGTTATACACGTTTCCCAATTTTACCCACCACTGAGGATAAATGCTTCACCCCAGTGGTCTGAGACCCCTCCTGTGTAATTAGCAAGAAATTCAACCTTTTGCCCTAATTGCTTTCTTCAATTTTTACCTTGAGGAGTCCTAGAAAAAAAAGAGACGATTTTCATTTAATCAGCACTTTGCATTCCTTCTGCTCAAGTGTCCATTGCTTTTACTTTATGATACATTGTCACAGTCTGCTAAAGGGTTTTGTCTTAGCCTTTTCTGTGGGAGTACCAACCTACTCCAGACTACTGAAAACAATGCTCTTGGCCTCCAGGTGGCTGGAAAGCTTGCTATTTCTTTCAGTTCCACAAGGGAATTGTGGTTCCCCATGGCAGTAGGAAAGACAGTGCTTTCTTTTACATTGCAGCTCTCTTTTATCCCGATCATGCAAGCTCTTGAAAGGAGGAGTCACAGAGGGTACAGGAGATGGTCAAACCCACTCTCACACTGTACTTGTTCCCTTCAACCTTTAGACACTGAAGCTCAGTCTCCCTACACTTCAAGGATGCTACACTCCTTTTTTAACCCCCTCCACTAATCTCCTTCCAGCCCAATCTTTTCTAGAGAGCCTGAATTTATGTGACAGATCTTAAAATTTTAATATACGTTAGGATGCACATTACCCCTGTTTCCACTGTCCCCATTCTATGCACACACACATACATATGTTTGCACATATGCACACACATGCTTGAGCACACATTGGACTTTGAGTTTCTTGGGTTTTGGGCATGTTTTGTATTCACTTTTAACATCAAGCACAATGCTCTGAATATGGTAAACGGTCAATGCTTGTTAATTCTGAGTGTTTGGATCTCTATAAACATTGCTGCAATGGACTGAATGTTTGTTTGCCTCCACTCTCCAATCCATATATTGAAATCCTAATCCCAAAGGTGATCGGGGTCTTTTAAGAAGTGGGGCCTTTGGGATGTGATTAGGTCATGAGAATGAAGCCCTTATGAATGGGGTCAGTGCCCTTATAAAAGAGACCCAAGAAGGTTTTCTTGCCCTCCTTTTGCCATGTGAGGATGTAATGAGAAGAGAAGACAGCAGTCTGCAACCCAGAAGAGAGTCCTCACTACAACCTGACCATAGACTTGCCAGCCCCCGGAACTGTGAGAAATAAATTTTTATTGTCCTTAAGCCACCTATCTATGGCACTTTGTTATAGCAGCTGGAACTCACTAAGACACTTGGTTTAGCAGAGATATTATTAATCTCTTGTATCAGTGACTCTTACTAGGCCTTTTAATTTTTTTACCTTAAGCATAATGACTTTACAGATTCTAAATTGAATACATCCTCCTTTCCAGTGACAGGGGGTTTTCCTAAGCATGGTCTCAAAGAAAAGCTCTTTTTTAATTTCCTGCATTTCTTCCCCAGGTTTTGAGAAGGTGAAGATAGGAGAAATCAGCAGAGACAGTGCTGTGCAGTAAATGGCAAGGTGAAGAAGACACAAGCCCATTTATTTGGGTCCCTTATATCTCAATAAAGATCAATACCTTGTCTTTGAAATGGTCTTGCACAGTTTTGAATTTTCTTTTTAATTATGTTTTCTAGTTGTTTACTGCTGATGAATAGAAATACATCTGACTTTTATATATTTATCCTATATCTATCTATCCATTGAACTCTATTATTTTAAATAATTTGTAGGTTCTTTCAAATTTTCTACATAAGCAATAATGCTGTCTGAAAATGGCAGTTGTACTTTCTCCTTTCTAATTCTTATGTCATTTAAGAATGGGAGTGAGTAAATGGAAATATATTATTGTAAGGTTATTACATTTGTCAAGTATGAAGTGTAAGATGCAAAATGAGAAGTGAGAATTTAAAAAAGAGAAGTAGAAAGTGTCAGGTGTAAAATGTAAAATGTGAGTAGTGACAACATTGACAGAGAGCAGACTTTGATAAGTTAAGTAATCATATTGATAGTCCTAGAATAGCCATGAGCAACATAATAAAAAGGTATAACCAAGAAGTCAGTGGATAAAATAAAATGGAACAACAAAAAATTTAATTAACCTAAAAGAATGCAAAAAAGGTACAATAGATTAACAAAAAAGATAAGATAAAATGAAAATAAGTAGCAATATCAGTGACTAAAATCAACTATATTAATAATTACATTATGTACAAACAGATTAAATATATACTTAGAAATTGTCAGGCTGGGTTTAAAAGCAAGGCTTAACTATATGCTCCTACAAGAGAAACATTTTTGATAAAAAGACAGGTGGATTAGAAGTAAAAGAATGGGAAAAGGTAAACAGCGCCCTCTTATCCAAGGGATATATGTTCCAAGACCCCCAGTGGATGCCTGAAACCATGGATAGTAGCAAACCCTATATATACCATGGTTTTTCCTGTATATACATACCTGTGACAAAATTTAATTTATAAATTAGGCACAGTAAAAGATGAACAATAATAACTAATAATAAAATAAAATAATTACAACAATATGCTATAATAAAAATTAGGTGAATGTGGTCTCTCTCTCATAATATCTTATTATACTTTACTCACCCTTATTTACAATTTTACGAACAGAAGATTTCTTACAGTATATTTTAGCAACTTCAGCATACAAATTTTTTCTTTCCTTTCTAAGTTGAGAACTTTCACCTTTTCACTTAAAGGAAGCACTTTACAGCTCCTCCTTGGCATATCTGAAGTGCCAGCATTACTACTGGTACTTCAACCATTATTTTAGCAGTTTGTAGCCATTATTAAGTAAAATAGTACTTTGAAGCCATTAGTAAGTAAAATAAGGGTTACTGGAACACAAGTACTGAACAGTGGATCTGATAACCTCACTAACTAATAATCAGGGAGAGCATACAACATGGAGATGCTGGAAAAAATGATGGTGCATGTCCAGAGCAGGACAGTGGGAGATTTCATGGCACTGCTCAGAATGGAATGTGATTTATAACTTATAAAATGTTTACTTCTGGAATTTTCTGTTGAACACATTCAGATCTTGGTTGACCATGGGTAACTGAAACCATAGAACGCAAACCCATGGTTAAGGAGGGTCTACTGTATTATAAAAGATAAAGAGGGATAGTGCATAAAATTCAGGAGCAATTGCCGGAGCCAGCCAGCTAAGATCGAACAGTTCCCAAGATGGGGAGTGAGGATTGAGAAAAAAAGAAGAGGGAGAGAGACAGAAGATAGAGTCGGGAGGGCTAACAGTGAATCCTGAGCCCGAGTTTATTAAGCACAGCATATTTATACCCTAGAATGTGCATGAGAAGCAACACCCACTGATATGCAAACAACTTCAGTAATGAGCTTATCCATTAAGCCAATCTTTCTCCTTTAGTAATGAGCTTATGCATTAAGCCAATCTTCCTCCTTCAGTAATGAGCTTATTTATTAATGAGCCCACCTGCCCTGCAAACTTCTAGCTTGCAGGCAACTTTAACCCTGTCTGTGGGGCATTCAGCAAGAATGGCTCCCAACAAACAATGAACCAGGAAGACATAGCAATCCCAAGTATATATCCACCTGAGATATTGTGATTTATAATAAGAAATATATATTTGGTCTTCATTTGGCACAGAGCTCCTAAAATCCTTTGTATTACCTTTGATGAGTTAAAATGTCTTTTGTTATGTTAATGAGGTGACTTTTCACTGTATCTAAGGTTGAGAGGCAAGTTGCCAGGAGAACCAACCATAGGATTAAAGGGTTGAAGCTTTCAGTCCACCACTTTTTAGGGAGCAGTTACAAGATTTTAGGTTGGTATAAAATCATCAGCCTTGTGTTCCTTGTATTTAGGGGATGGAAAGGGACTAGATTGGCTGAGCTATTCCAAGGAAATCCTTTTGTTGTTGTGCCTATTGTTGTTCTACAGTTACCCCTGCTCCTGGACTTTTTAGGGGAAACATAATATCAATGTTATTAAATCAGTTTAACAAGAAGGTCATTTGACTGAGCCAGCTCCTATGCCATAGCAGCCTATGTAAGCAAAGGAAAAGCTAAGCCTACAAATGCCTCAAGGTTATAAAAACAAAACCTAAGAACTACCAATCACAAACAGCTGAGTAGGCATTAATCCACAGTCAGTCAATAATATCCTTACTTTGCTTCTGCCTTTTCTCTACAAAGTCTTTTCTGTAGCACCTGTTAGTGGAATGCTCCTTACCACATCTAATTTGGTGCTGCCCAATTTGAATCAATTTTTGCTCAGAGAAACTCTTAAATGTTTTAATATGCCTCAGTTTATCTTGGACAGTTTATGTAATATATATATTTTTAAATTTAAAGCTTATGTAATAAATAGCAAATTTTCTACTTATTTCTGGAGAAATTATAAATTTCATATGCTTTTTAGAGGATTTTTATTACTTTTCTTGTAGAGAATTTAAATAATTTGAATTTGACCTGGCTTGTCATTTCATTAGATATTGGAAACATGAGCAAATTTAAGCAAAATTTAACTATTGAGTTAAATCTATTTTAATCAATCTCTCTCTCTCTTTATTTTTTTTAGAAAACTACTATTTCTCTCTCTTACCTCTTCCTTCTCCCCCCTCATAAATAACCTGCAGATAAAAAATAATCTGTTAAGTAGAGAACTATATGATTTCACTCATACGTGGATATCAAACTGAAAGTAGCAAACAAACAAAACAAAAAAACTCATAGACATAGACAACAATATAATGGTTACCGAGGAAAAGGGGCTAGGGATGGGTAAAAAAGAGTAAAGGGGGTCAAATATATAGTGACAAAAGGAGATTAGACTTTGGGTAGTAAACACACAATGCATATATAGATAAAATACTATAGAATTGTACATTTGAGACCTATATAATTTTATTATCCAGTGTCGCCTCAATAAATAAAATTTTAAAAATCTGTTAATGCTGGATGCCTTCAATAGGGCTCTTGCAGGCACACCTTGAGAGAAAATTTCATCTTAGCCGGGATTGTCCCACAACACATTATAAGAGGCTCTATGTTGTAGATAGAAATCTTTGTTGGTTTAAAGTTATTGTAAACACTAAATGCAATTTTTTTTCTGGATCTTCGTCATATGTAAAAAGTATCTGTGGAAGGCATCAGTCATTGAGTGGAAAGAATGAAATCCCCAATTACACATGAATTTGGACTCTAATATATATATAGTCACATACACACATGTATATATTTAGAATCATCTTAATTGGTACGCATTTCAGTAGAAGAAAATGTATAATGGAAAAAAAACATCTTTCTCACCTTTTGACACTGTCCTTAGCAGAATTGAAAACAGGGCCCACAGAACTCTGAATGCTATTGCCAAAATGATGTCCTCTCTCCCTAATACTTCTTATTACAAAATATCTAAGATACCAGTGACAAGTAGGAGGTTATAATTGGAAGTGATTATTTACCTCCCTTTAAGAGTCTGTCAGAACTCATGTCATCGTGTCTTTAATGCATAAAGCTGCAACTCTCAGGTTATTTTTATCACTTGTATTTTCCTCTCTATACCCTCTCATAGAGCTAAATTCCCATCACTCCTTGACCTGGCAAACCCTGTCATTATGTCCTCTGTAACTTAAAATCTGCAATCAAGAAAATTCCCTAGATCATACCTTTCCTTTCTGAATAGTCTCTTTAGAAATTCTCTTTAGACTTCTGCTTGCTGTAAGAGAAAACTGTCCACTGCTTCCCCTGCAGCATTCTTTTTAGCTTTTTTAAAACTTGTGGTAAAATAAACATAACATTACCATTTTAACAATTTAAAGATATACCCTTCAGTAGTATTAAATATATTTACATTGTTGTGCCATATCTCCACTACCCATCTCTAGGACTTTTCCTGCTGCAGCCCCTTTTTTAAAATTTAAATTAATTTAGTTTAATTAGTTTCGAGTATACAATACATTGGTTAGACAGCTATATAGTTCATAAAATGATCCCCCCAACTGTTCCCTCCCTCCCCTTATCCTCTATCTAGCCAACATATTAATGTTAACTGGATTTCCTACGCCATGCTTCCCAATCCCATGACCATCCATCAGCTGCTAATTTGTACATCTTTAATCCTTCATCCCATTTTCCCATCCTCCCAATGTCCTCTCTCGTCTCTGTCCATCACCAAATTTTCCACTATATTTGTGAGTCTGTTTTTGATTAGTTTGTTCTCTTTATTCCTTAGATTCCACATGTAAGTGAAATCATATAGTGTTTATCTTTCTCTATCTCAGTTAAATACCTTCTAGGTCAATCCCTTTCCTTTTAGTCTGTGTGTCTTTTAATCTGAAGTGAGTCTTATAGGCAACATGGAAGGGTTTTATTTTCCTTTCCATTCATTCACTCTATCTTTTAGTTGGAGCACTTAAATCTTTTCTATTTGAGGTACTTATTGATAGGAATGTAGTTGTTATCATTTTTTATTCCTGTTTTTGATACATGTTTTTTCTTCTTAAAGAAGTTCCTCCAACTTTTCCTATAATACTGGCTTGGTGGTGATAAATTCTTTTAGTTTATTTTTTTTTCTGGGAAGCTCTTTATCTGTCCTTTAAATCTAAATGATAGCTTTGATGTATAAAGTATCCTTGGTTGTAGATCCTGGGTCTTCATCATCTTGAATATTTGGTATCAAACCCTTCTGTCTTGCATAGTTTCTTTTGAAATCTTATGGACATTTCCTTGTAGGTAACTATTTGCTTTTCTCTTGCTGCTTTTAATATTCTTTCTTTGTATTTAACCTTTGGAATTTTAATTATAATGTGTCTTGGTGTGGGCCTCTTTGGATCCTTGGTTTTGGGATTCTCTGAGCTTCCTGGGGTTTTATGTCTATTTCCTTCACCAGGTTATAGAAGTTTTCTATCCTTATTTCTTCAAATAGCTGTTCAACATCTTTTTATCCTTCAGATATACTAATTAGATGGCTATTTAAACCCTTAATAGTGTCCCATATGCTCCTTAAATTATTTTTATAGTCTTGGCATCTTATCTCTTGCCATTCTGATTGAGTGTCCTTGGCTTTCCCATCCTCTATATAGGGCATTTGATCTTTTTCTTCATTCACTTTTTTTTATTCCATTTAATATACTTCTCATCTCAGATAATATGTTCTTCATTTCAGACTGGTTCCTCTTTATAATTTCTACTTCCATTTTTATGTTTTTTTTTTAAATCTCTTTGTTGAAGTTCTCTACACATCCCAAAAGTTTATTGAGCATCTTTATAACCAGTGTTTTGAATTCTACATCTGTTAGATTCTTGACTCCATTATATCAGGATCTCTTTTCTCTTCTCTCATATGGTTTCTGCTTCTTTATCATCCCATTTTGGCTGCCTTTCTGTGTATGTTTCTATGTATTAAGCAAAGCTCCTAAGTTTCCTGGTCTTATTTGTGTGGATTTATGAAGTAGGTGTCCAGTGGCATAGTCCTGAGAAGGGTTCAGCTGCAGGCCAAATTTGGACCAAGCCTGTGCCCCTCCAGAGGCACATGTTAAGATTCAGCAAGCAATCCACAGATACTGTGCTTATAGCTGCCTCAAAAGGCCACACAAGAAACTGAGGCCAGCTGCCTCCAGTGTGAATCTAGGCACTGCTCAGCAAGGAGCACCTGACTAAGTGAGGATACACCTGGATGTGACTTGGGTAAGGCTGCAAGTTGGGAGAGGTGGGGTTTCAAGGAATCCTCTGGGCAAAGCGACCTCTGTTATCCAGTTTGATTACTTCCTGGCTCTGGCAGTGCTGTGTCCATGCACTGGGAAGGGGGAGGGCTCAACAGGGAGCAATGGATGCCACCAGCCCTTCTGTATAGAGCGGGTCTCACCTCAGCCCTCGCTCCAACAATGTCTCCCTGTAGTCCCTAGTGCCTCCTGTGCACAGCTGAATTGTCACTGATGTTCAGAGTGAGCAGGTTCCTCATGCAAAAATATGCTCGGGGACAAGGACGCGGCCCCTTTAAGAGGTTTCTGCTGCTGCTGCAGCCTCTTTCTCACTCAGCCAGGTGGGACCAGGCAACCCTGCATTTTCACTCCATTCTACCTTCTGCCATTGCAGCGTAATTTCTTGGATTTCTCCCTAGTTATATGGGTTGTTCATCTAGATCTCAGGCAATATTTTCTCACTGCTGCTACTTGTTTCCATCACAACTTTGATTTGGTTGCCAGAGGGATGAACAGAGCCTCTATCATCTACTCCATTCTTCTCCCTCCCCTTTGCAGCCCTCTTAGTTAATTGATGGGTATCTTCTCTCCCACATTTCACCTCCATTGGCTAGGGAAGAAGGAAATATCTTCTTATTGTCATTTCGGATCACTGCCTTTCCATTTGCAAATTATTGGACAAGCCGATTTATTGCAACAACTGATGTCAGATTAAACTAAATATTAGGCTAAATCCTTCAAAGTTGCACTCATATACAAATACCTATTTACATGACCAGATTTTAACATTTTAGTCACTAAATTTATAAAGGTAAATTTGAAGTTTAATAAAACATTAACCTTTTTCTTTTTCCTCTGACTTAAACCAGTTGAGAATATATCTGCCATGTTTCACTTCAACAATCTCTTGCTAAGTACTTTCTCCCAAATCCAAGGCAGCTGCTGGCCCCTTCAGGATAGAAGTGGGGATGAGTGACTGCAGGGAGAAGCAGGAAATGTTTACTTGACAGGCATAAATCTATAATTGGCTCCTTAAAGCTGACTTTTGTCTTGTGAGAGCTTCCACAGCAAAACAAAAGCTTAGAAGACAATAAGAAACTTAAAAAATATTTATTTCACACTATTTGATGGAATTACTATAATATATTTAACAAGTTTCTTATTGATCATATATGTACACTATTCCTAGCTTTTCTCTATTGCAAACATAGCTCCAGGGAACACGATGTACCCCAAACTTTTCTCTTCATTTAAATAGACTACTTTTTAGAGACATTATAAATTCACAGAAAAATTGAGGAGAAAATACAGAGGGTTTCCACATACACCCTGCTTCCATACTCGCACAGTCTCTCTCACTATCAACATCCTACATTGGGATGACACACTTGTCATGACTGAGAAATCTTCATCGACACATTGTTATCACCCAAAGTCTATAGTTTACATTAGGGCTAACTCTTGCTGTTGTTCAGTTCTATGGGTTTTCACAAGTGTATAATGACATGAATCCACTATTATAGTATAATACAGAATAGTTTCACTGCCCTAAAACTTCTCCAAGCTCCACCTGTTCTTCCTTCCCTACCTTTTAACCCTTGAAAACCATTGATGTTTTTACTGAGTATATATATTTGTATTTTCCATAATGTCTTATAGTTGGAAGACTTTTCAGATTGGTTTCTTTTACTTAGTAAAATTCACTTAAGTTTCCTCCATGTCTTTTTACGGCTTGGTAGCTCATTTGTTTTTAAGGTCCAATGTCTGGATGTACCGTAGTTTATTCAGCCATCACCTCCTGAAGGGCATCTTGATTGCTTCCACACTTTGGCAATATAAATAAAGCTCCTATAAATATCCTTACACAGGTTTTTGTGTGGACATAAGCTTTTAAGTCATTTGGGTAAATACCAAGGAACACAATTTCTGGGTCATATTGTAAGAGTGTGTTTAGTCTCATAAAGCTGTCAAACTAGCATTCAAAGTGGCTATACCATTTTGTATTCACACCAGCAATAAATGAGAGCTCTTGTTGCTCTACGAAGTTTGGTGTCAGTATTGCAGATTTTAACCATTCTAATAGGTGTATAGTGGTATCTCATTGTTTTCATTCATGTTTTCCTGGTGACATGTGATGTGGAGAATCTTTTCATATGCTTATTTGCTATTTTATATCTTTTCTGAGAGGTGACAATTCAGATCTCTTGCCCATTTTCTAAGCAGGTTGTTCATTTTCTTATTGTTCAGTTTTAAGAGTTCTTTATAGAATTTGGGTTGCAATTCTTTATCAAATGTGTTTTTTCGCAAATATTTTCTCCCAGTCTGTGGCTTGTCATCTCACTCTCTTGATATCGTCTTTCCCAGAGCAGATGTTTTAACTTTAATGAAGCCAACTTATCAATTTTTTCTTTCATGGTTGTGTTTTTGGTGTTGTATCTAAAATGTCATTCCTATGTCCAAGATCATCTAGATTTTCCCCTATGTTATCTTCTAGGAGTTTTATAGTTATTTATCTTACATTTAGTTATCTAAAACTTTGCAACATATAGAATTGTGTTGGTTTCATTGTTGTATCTGTAGGCCAGGTCATTGCCTGAGACATTTCAGATATGCAATAAAGATTTATTGAATAAAAGACAAGTGTATGTATATATGTGTGCATATGTATGTATATATATTGTAAGTCAGAATATTTAGATCTAGTTTTATATTCTGAATAAAAAAATGGCTAGAAAATAGAATAAAAACTCAGCATAATTTTAAACATAATTAAATACAATTTTGAATTCTATTTTAAAATGCATAATATTCATAATGCATAATTTTATTATTATAGTAGAAGTTTATTATGAAATGCATAGTGAGGACCAACATAATCCCAAAGTAATAAGTTTTCCATAGGCTGGTGACAATGATGTATTGTTTAAGTTTACACACAGAAAACATAATTAAAATCTTCTAGAAAAGAAAACCTGTAATTGGGTTTTATTTAAACACAATATTTTGAATTTTTAGTACTTTTGTTTCTAAAAAGTTTAAAGTAGTGTGACATTTAACAAAGGGTCTTTCCAAGGATGTCACAACTTATTAAATGTATATACCCATAGTGTATACATATCATCATGACAAGAGGGAGTTAGAGAGTAGTGTTTATGGATAATGGGTACTCTTATATTTTTTCTGATGACAAAGGAGAAGGTTTACTGTTATTATTTTTTTTGGGGGGGTACATGGGAATCACATGAACATCTCATGGTTGGAGATAAGTAAAGAGGGTGGAGCCATCGCTGGTGACTTAAGAGATTCATCTGGTGGCAACACAGATTTCTCGTGAAGTCAACTGCCTTAATAATACCCAGTTTATTTAAAAGAATAAATTATTATTCATAGTTGATTTAAAAATTCAGTGTACAGAAAACTTGTGACTTACTCAAGGTTATGCAAACTTGGGGTGCTATGTGGAAGAGTTAACATATGATTTTATTTGGTGTCTTTTTTTGCATTTACTATTTGAAATAAACAGCAAGGTCAACATAAAAAGTAATATATAACTCCTGAAGAAGACATTGAGTTTATTGTATCAGAGAAAAATCTGTGATTCCTTTATTAAAAATAAATGCCATGATAAAATCATTTTGATACATAACTTTAACCATACTGCTTTTAGGATGAGATCTTGGAGTGTATAAATTATTAGACAGTCCTTGTATTCTAGGAAGATTCTTTGGCAGTTGTTGGCTCAACTCACTATTTAGAATAGACTTAAAGAGTTAAGTTTCATTTGAGATTTAACAAGTGAATATACAGTATGATTTTAACTATGGAGTTAAAGAATAGAGTTTTAAGCTTATTTACCTGAGAGAATATAAAAGCACCAAAATCCATAATCAACAGCAAGTAAATATCATAATGATCTGTTTTCTATTTCAGTCTGTGCTAACAGGGTAACTGCTGTCTTTAAAAAACAAACAAATGAACTAACCAAACTTTGAGGTCAGTGCATTTCAAACAGCAAGCAAGGTATTACTGATAGTAACGTTTTATTTTTATTGTTGAATTTAATATTTGTTCAAATGCCAATATTTGTTATTTTCAACAAGGCATATTCCTGGAGTCACTTTTCCAGTACTCAATAAGGGGATATGACAATCAATTCATATTTTCTTCTCTAGTTCCCTTTACAACCAAGGGTTTGTCAGTACAGAATGGTTTAGGTCAATGTAGTCAAAATTACAGAAAATTGATATCAGAACAGCTAGCAGATAGTGTTTGCATAGCTGAGAATTTGTGTAAAAATCTTACTTTGGTTTTTATTTACTGTATTTTTTTTACATTTTCAATTTTTTTAAAAAAAGCCTCATTTTCTTCCTTCATTCAGCTGAAACTATAAATTAGGCCTAGATATCCATAAATCTCACAAATCTTTTAAAAACTTAGGTCTACCACTTAATGAACAGCTTAAACACTACCATGAATTTACATGATTTGCTATTCACAGTGCACTATAAAACAAACAGGATATTTGATTCTATCATGTCTAATGTTTTTTTCCTCCCCTTATTTTTAAGAAGACTGCTATAACAGTGAATACTACAAGGTAAGTGTCATCCAGGGTGGTGTGTTTAGAAGTGCTGCTGCTCTTAATCGTATTTAGTCCTTCAGTCCTCAAACCAACAGTACCCCAGGTCATTAAGAACCAACCTTTCAACATTTTCTGGGTGGCCCCAATAATGCAGTGTCAACACTTCTTCAATGTGGATCTGAATCTTCAATTATTTAATATTACATCAAATCCTTTAGAGACTCAGAGTGAATCAACAATTGCCATATTTTATCCAAATGAGTTAGGATATTATCCTTATTTCTCTCAAAATGGAACATCCCTTAATGGAGGGATTCCACAGAACATGAGCCTTTCTGAACACATTAGGAAAACGACTAATGACATCGCAACAGTTGCCCCTTCTTGGAGATCAGAAGGTCTTGCTGTCATTGTCTTGGGAAAGCTGGAAACCCCATAGAGACAGAAATTTGGGCAATAGAATAATATATAAAAACTACTCTCTAGCCTTCACTAGGAATCACCATCCTGACTGGTCAGAAATGAAAGTGAAAATAATTGCCCAACAGGAGTTTGAAAATGCTGGAAGGAGTTTATGAACATTACTCTCACAATGGCTTTAGAAATGAGACCAAAACATTTATAGGGCTTTTATCTCTATCCAGACTGCTACAATTATGCTTATAGGATAAAGCCACATACCTATACAGGCAATTGTCCTAATGATGAGATTTTCCACAATGACCAACTGCAGTGGCTGTGAGGAAAAAGCGCACTTTATACTTCAATATATTTGGAAAAAATATTGAAGTCAAGTTTGAATGCTTTGAAATTTGTTCATTATTGAGTTAGAGAAGCCATGAGAATTGCTGAAAGGGCTAGACATGACTATGTTTTGCCAGTTTTTATTTTTTCCAGACCATTTTATTTGCATAGTATTGAAACTTTGTCACAGGTAAGAAAAAGTACAGTTATTTACATTAAAAAATGTACATTTAGTAAAATGACTATATAAAGTGTTTGAAAAATGTTTTAGGTTGCTTACTTTTCTTTAATGATAGAATGCTATTCTATGATAGAATGCTATTCTATCATTAAAGGTATGTATTTTTTCAAATGTCAAGCCAATTTTGAAAAAATATCACTGACAATTATATATTTATTTTGAGGTTTTAGATAATTCTTACAAGCTTTGCATTTACAGGGGTTTCCTGCAGAACAGTTGTTAAACTTGAGTTAAATCATGTAACAGACAGAATAATTTAACCAGGGAGAAATTTCAGAATCAGCTAGCTAATGTAAGAGAAGCAGCAATTTTCCAAATCAAAAACATACAGAATAGAGATTGAGTAAATTATTAACCAACAATATTTTTGTTATATTGCATTTTTATGTTTTATGATTTAATTATGTTTTGATTAACTTAAATAACACTCTTGTTCAAAAAGAACATAGATTTTGTTGATTTTATCTTTAGGAGTTTGCATACAATGTGATCCAGTGGTTAGAGTCAAGGCATTAAGACATATTGTCCTTAGACTTAACACAGGAAGGAAGCACAAAGATGTGGTGGGTATGAGCTTGTTTGGGAGATAATGAGTTTGCAGACACTTGAAAGTGTTTAAGCTTTTGTTAGATTGTCATTTAGATAGGACATAGTTAGAGAGAGTCAATCATTGGTTGGGTGGCTAGATAAGAAAACCCTTTAAATTTCTAGCCATACCTGCGAGCACACAGTTCTATCATTCCAGTACTCAACACAGAAGCAGGGCAGCTGGATGAACAATACACAGCTTACCTTTTAGATCATTTGCTTTGAGATATGGGCATTTAAAAGCAGTATCAATTCTTCCTTAAAATTTTCAGAATAAGATATATTGATCCAAACATTGTTGATTCAACTTGACATTTCTGTCATTGCAGAATTCTTCAGTATTATTCAAAATGGGATTTTGATTCAGTCAATTTTGGAGAAAAACAATCATAGCATCATGACAAAAATTTGGGAGGATCTCGCAGGTATCAAATTTACTCCTCACCCAAATGTGAATTCTTTCTTACCTGACTTTTGCTTTAGCACTTTTTGATGGGGCACTCCTATTCCAGAAGAAAAACCACCATTTAGAGACCATATTAATTCCTAGAAAGTTTTTGAGTATGTTGAGTGTACTGTACCTCTGGATAACTCTACTTCTTGGTGTATCATAGATAACTCAAATTCTTCTTTCAAAAATTGGGTATTTGAAACAATCAGTGATACTACCAAAGTCTTCTTGTTATGTTATTTCTCAAAAAATAGCTCTCTCAAGTCATGTCACTTTTTCAAATCCTTTTGAAGAAAAGACTGGGTTATATTTATTAATTCAGAAATTATTCATTATATGCCTGCAATGTGTCAGACATGATATGTTATTAATAATAATAATAGAAAATAATAATAATCCGTGCAGTCAGATAGTTTGTCTTGATTGAAAATGAGAGAATGAGATTAGGAGCATTTTAATAAAAGCATTATTTATAACCTTCCCATTTTTTATACCATAAGACTTTTAAAGTAAATTATGTCTAAGTATCACCTCTGAGCTCTACTTTAGAAATCAACACCTTACTTTCCAAAAACTATAGAATAATCTAAGCATTACTATATTAAAGAATTTTAATACTTTTCTTATTGTCTTCCATGTGTCCCATATTAACAAACACTACGTATATTTCTCACCTATTGTCTAAATAACATAACTTTTCAATGAAATCATTTAAAACCAACTCTGCTTGATATTTTCTCTAGAAATAAGAGACTTGATTTATGTTTAAGGAATGTGAAATTAGTATAATGAAAGAATGATTTTCTTTCTTATTGTATTACTTAGACAAATTTTCTCTAATATTATTGGAGATTTCCTATAATGCAGGGAAACTTCGCTGTGGCATGGCCATTTTCTGTCTAATCTATGAACACTCCACTTTTGCACTGGATCTCTGACTTTCCATACCTTGCAGGGAAGGATAGAATGCAGATTGCTCTGTCAGTTCTCCCCTCTATCCTTTATCTCTCTCAATTTCCTGCTTCTTTGCTCTTGGTCTATACTCATAAAAGTAACCCACTCAGTTTCTCATCTTGGTGAATTGTAATCTGCTTAATCATCCAATTGATGAATCACTTCTCTTTCCTTTATTCAATAGGTAACTGAGACTTGCCTATCTTAATTTCCACATAATTCTTCAATCTGTCCCCTCTGTTTTACAAGAACTGACATTGCCTTTCTTAAGGCCCTCATCACTTTTTACTGCACAGTTTCCATCATCTAATCGTTGTCCCTGCCTACCATCTTGATTTTCCCTTTCAATATGTTTTTTACATGACAGCCAAAAATATCCATCTAAGTGTGGCTTTCCCGTACTAAACCATTTTTGTAATTAAGTCCTAATACTTTAAAATAGCATAAATGATATTTTTATATTTGATTCTTGCTTATCTACAAAAATTCAAATGCCTTTACTTCTCCCCAAGTCTCCTGTTTTTACCATAAGAGTTACCAGCAGTACTCTGGATGGACCATATGTTTTCCTACATATGAGCCTCTGCCCTTATTCTTCCTACTGGATATAAAACTTTGTTCTCTCTAGTCTGATGAATTTATACTCATTTCCAAAGATCTATCTGAAATTTATTTAAGAAAGCCTTCTGAAATTTATCCAAGGAAGACCCATCTGAAATTTATTCAAGAAAGACTCTTCCATTCATTGATATAACAATTATTTATTGGACCCTTATCTCATGGTAGGCAATTGGGATAAAGAAGTGAACATACTAAAGCCTCTACTTTCAGGGAGCTTAAATTTTTGTGGGAAAATGGACAAAAAATAAATAAACAATGCACATATAGATTGAATGGTGATAAGTGCTGTGGAGAACAACAAAGCAGGGTAAAGGGATCAGGGAGTATGAGAGGGCACTGAAAATTTTATACAAGGCTGTCAAATAAGACCTTTAAATGAGATAATCTGAAGGTAGAAGTAGTAGGTCATGAATATATCTGAGAAGAGCATTCATGAGACAGGGAAGAGCAAAAAACTTTCAGTGAAAGCAGGTTTGGGACATTTCAGGACATCAAGAAGGTCAATGTGGCTGATGAGGGAGGAAGAGTGAGGAGAGTGAGGAGCCAGGCAACCAATTAACTTTATTCAAACTATGAGTCTGAGTGACAGTAACTTCAAAAGAATAATAAAGAGAAATTTCTGGAGAAAAGCAGGTCAAATCAAATATAATATCTACGTTTTATTTTTTAGAATAAGTACACACTTAAAATGAATATTAATAAGAACATTTATTATGGGATATTGCTACAATGGTCTTGAGACACCAATATTTTATAGCAAATTGGAGAATTTTGTAATAAGGTCAGATGGGACATGGAACACACACTAATGTGGAATCTAAATAATGCAACCATTGTATTATTATCTGTTTGTGTTCCAGGGATTGAGAATTTCTAAATAATACAAGTGAACCCAGGATATCCAGTCTTTGGGGTGAGAGAGATGCATACTGAATGCTGTAGAGTTCAATTTCATCCAAAGTATCTCTAGGGCTCTTGGAAATTCATTTAGCAATTATTACTATCAGAAGGTAAGCCCTGTTTGATTCCTCTAAGACAGAATTTATACAGAAAAATCTTTGATTTGATATTTGTTTATTAAAGTAAACCATATCTAAGCAATTCATTTCTAGTTTTTAGTGCATAGCAAGTCATTTGAAAAATTCACTGACCTAATTATAATCCTAATATAAAGATTATCTTCTTTGATAAAGACTCAAAAGAGATTATAGTACCAGGACACCATTTCCCTTCTCGGTTTAGGAGAGATATTTTCCTCTCTGACACCTTCCAAATGTTGCACTTTTATATGTACTTCATCCTGGTATACATATAGAGCTTTCATAGATAGAACACACTCAGATTCAGACTTCATTTGTTTGTCTATTAATTAATCATTTATTCAGTCATTTTTAGGAGAAGTAGAAGGAAAAGAAGCCGTGAAATATAGTAAGCTAAATTAAGGGTTGTCTGCTAAGTTTTCATATTTTCTTGGTCCCCTACTGCACCAAGACTGCAATTACCTAGTAATTAGGTCCTCATTTCAAGTAAGAAATGTTTTTACAACTATTAAAGTTGCTACTAACCATAGTAAGTAAAAAAGAATGAGTCTTTCTTTCTTTCCACTGACAAATTTTTCAACAGTATTATATCAGGGTTTCTATGTTCAATAAATTCCATAAAGCATGAAAATATTTTCATTTTGAAGATGAAGAAAATATGATATGGATAAAAAAGAGAGAATGGCCAATTTTACCCAAGAATTGGTGAATACATAAAGGATAGGATACAACCACTGCTTTCCACCATTTAAACTTACAGTGCCTCCAAACTAATCAGGGTTTAAAAGAAGGTTTGAGGTGGATGCAACAAAAAGGATGACATATAGAAAACACATGAAAGAAAATAGGAAACATCCCAATTATATTACCCATAAATAATCATTTAACCTTTTCTAAATAAAAATGTTAAATTTCACTTCATTTAAATTTATCAGCAAGCAAAAGAAACTAAAACCAAATGAACTGCCATATTTTTTAATAACAGATTCTTTAAAATTTTGGTTTGTAAAAAATCTGCTAAGTTAAAAACAGATTACAGAAAACTTTGAATTTTTGTTCTAATTTATTTTGACTTACATAATTTTGGGTTTACAAACTATAATACTTAGTTAACTGTCTCATAAAAATGAGAAGTCATCAACTATATCTCATCTAAAGACAAATATACACACTTTTTTCTTAAACATCTTTTTTAATGAAAGATCAAAAGTTAAACTATTCCTATACCTATGATAATTCTCTGAGAGACATTAATAAAAGATGAGTCTGTAAGCAAAATAGCTTTATAGATACTACAGATCACTGTGTAAATGAAACACACCTACTAAGATGGTAGGTAGTACCTGTGTGAATCCTCTCTCTCCTGAATTACCTCATCAATGACATTTGTTGTCTAGGACAGTGTTGTTTCTTACCTCCCATTAATTGCTCAAAAAATCACAGCACCCTTTACTTGAACACAGATTTTTGATCAGATATTTAGTTTTTCCAGTTTCTTAATTGTTCCACACCACTCGTTTTTAAATCAGAAGAAATGTATGTCTTTATCTCAGCAGTATGTCATAATCACCCTCTCTGGTCTTTAGTAAAGTCATGTCATTATTTTTATTTTTATATTGGAGATATTCTTTACAAAGCCTAACTTGCTCTTTTAACTTAGACTTTCATTCAGCTCAGGATAATTTTCTTTCATTATTTTTCAAATGATCTTTTTTCTTCCACTCTCTTTATTAGGTGGATCTTATTTCTTCTTGATCTTTACTATGTTGCTTTCTTTTCATATGTTCTAAGTCTTTGTCTTTGCTTTGTATTATAAATTTGCTCATCTTTTCTTTTAGAATACTAGTTCAGTTTTTACTATATTTTGACATTCTTATGTATAATTCTAAAGAATTTTTCTTGTGTGTTCAATGTGGTTGCTCCTTTTCCACAGTAGCCTTGTTTTAGTTTGTAGATTCAAAGTTTCTTGAATCTCTGAAAATACTGATTAGATTTTTTTTTGTAGCTGGGATCAATTATTCCCTTTATTAGTTTCTTTCATACTTTCAGTCTATATCAAATGTTTGGTAATCCTTGTTCATTCATTATATTTATAAATGACAAGAGTAATTGAAAAACCTGTCATAGGAGTTTATCCCCTTCATTTGTTTCAGTATATTTACTCAACAGCTTTCTTTTTTAAATAATTTTTTATTTTTTAAGTACAGATGACATACAATATCATATTAATTTCAGGTGTACAAAACAGTGATTAGACATTTACAACTGATGAAGTGATCACCCTGATAAATCTAGTACCCATCTGACACCATACATAGTTACTATAATATTATTGACAATATTCCTTATGTTATACTTTACATCCCCATGACTATTTTGTAACTACCCATTTGTACTTCTTCCCCTTTTTCACTCATCCCCCCAATTCCTCTTCAATCTGGCAACCATCAGTTTGTTCTCCATATCTATGAGTTTGCTTCTATTTTGTTTGTTCATTAATTTGTTCTTTAGATTCCACATACAAGTGAAATCATTTGGCATTTGTCTTTCTCTGTCTGACTTACTCCACTCAACACAATACTCTCTATGTCCATCCATGTTGTTGCAGATAACACGATTTCATTCTTTTTTATGGCTGAGTAATATTCTATTGTATATATGTACCACCTCTTCTTTATTCATTCATCCTTTGATGGATACCCAGGTTGTCTCTATTTCTTGGCTATTACAAATAATGTGGCAATGAACATATGGATGCACATCTCCCTTTGAAGTAATGTTTTGAGTTCTTTTGGATAAATACCTAGAAGTGAAATTACTGGGTCCTTCTTTTTCTCTTGTTACAGGCTTTGTTTTAAAGTCATTTGTCTTGTATAAGTATTGCTATCCTACCTTTTTTTGTTTGTTTCCATTTTCATAAGCTATCTTCTCCATCCCTTTTCTTTAATTCTGTGTGTATTTTTTGATCTAAAGTGAGTCTTTTAAGGGCAGAATATGCAAGGGTCTTGTTTTCTTATCCATTCAGCCATCCTGTGCCTTTTGATTGGAGCATTTAGTCAATTTTCTTTGAAAGTAGCTTTTGATAGATATATCGTTATTGCTGTTTTATTATTCATATATGTTTAATTTTTCCCCTCTTCTTCTTAAAGAAGTTCCTTTAACATTCTTGTAATACTGATTTGGTGGTGATGAATACCTTCAGCTTTTTCTGGTCTGTTAAGTTCTTTATCTGTCCTATTCTAAATGATAGTTTTGCTGAATAATCTTGGTTGTAGGTCCTTGCTTTTCATCACTTTGAATATTTTACTCCAATCTCTTCTGACTTGCAAAGTTTCTGTTTAGAAATCAGCTGACAGTCTTATACAAGCTGCCTTTTAAGTAACTAACTGCTCTTCTCTTGCTATTTTTAAGATACTCTTTGGCATTTTAATTGTGATGTGTCTTGGTGTGGGCCTCTTTGGGTTCATTTTGTTTGGGACTCTACACTTCCTGGGCTTGTATATCTATTTCCTTTGCCAAGTTAGGGAATTTTTTCATCATTATTTCTTAAAATAGATTTTTAATTATTTGCTGGGTACCCTTCTTCTGGTATCCTTATGATGAGAATGTTGGAATGCTTAATATTGTCTCAGAGACCCCTTAAACTATTTTTATTTTTTTGAATTATTTTTTCTTGATACTGTTCTAATTGCATGTTTTCTGCTACCTTATCTTCCAAATCATGGCTTTGATCCTCTACTTTATCTAATCTACTGTTGATTCTCTCTAATGTATTATTTCAGTTATTATATTAATTATTTATAACTGGTTCTTTTTAATATTTTCTATCTAATTTTTATGTTTTCTGCCTCTTTGTCAAAGTTCTAACTGAGATCATTGAATATCCTTATAACTAATGTTTTGAACTCTGCATCTAGTAGATTTCTTGTCTCCATTTTGTTTAATTCTTTTTCTGGAGCTTTGTTTTATTCTTTCCCATGGGACATATTTCTTTGTCTTCCCATTTTGGCTCCCTCTCTGTGTTTGTTTTTATGTATTAGGTAGAATTTCTATGTCTCCCAGTCTTGGTAGAGTGGTCTTATGTAGTAGGTGTTCTGTGGGGCCCAGTAATGCAGTCTCCCTGGTCACCTGAGCTGGGTGATCCAGGTGTGTCCCTTGTATGTGTTGTGTGTATCCTCCTGTTGTAGTTGAGCCTTGGTAGCTATTTGCACATCAATGGGAAAAATTGACCCTCAGCCTGATTGGTTGAGGACTGGCTGTGACTACAATAGAGGAACTGTTATTCAGGGGTTAATGATAGGAAGCAGAATTTGCTTTAGCAGGGCTCTGGTGCCTGTCCAGCCTTCTCATTGGATGTGTCACTTGTGGAGGTGGTTGGTTGGTTCTCTGGCGTGGTCTGAAGCTGGTGATCTGGTATATTGGTTCTGGGGTCTCTTGGGAGGGACTTGTTCACAGGCTAATGTCAGCCACTATCCATGTCTTACCTCAGGCCACTTGGTATGAGCTACCAAATGATCTGCTGATGGTTGCCACTTGTACTGGTTTTAGAGGTGCAAACTAAGGCTGGCTACCAGCAGTGCTGGCCTTGGGACTGCTTAGCCAGAGGTACAAGGCACATCAAGGCCAAATGCTGCTTGTTTGGGGTTTGTGAATCTTTGAGAGATTTTAGGAAAGTCCATAGTATGAACCAAGACAGGCTGTTTGTAATGGAAAAGACACTGGATGCTGCTTGGGTAAGCCTACAAGTTGAGTAGGGCTGGGTCAATGACCTGTGTTAGCCAGGTTGATGGAGACTCAGATATGGTGACTGCCTACATCTGCACACTGGGTAGGGGTAGGGTTCAACAAAGGAACATGGCTTCTGTCAATACCTCTGTCTAGGAGAGAATTGCCCTTCTAGGCCTGAAGCCAGACAATCCAGTTCCTCCCCATATATCCATGGTGCCTTCAAGCTGCTCTCCCAGTGCTGGAGCTCAGAGCCAGTGAGTTCATCAACAGGTTAGTCTGTGCAAAGGCCCTTTAAGAGAAGCACCTGAGGTCCAGCTGCCTTCTGTCTCACTTAGCCACACACTCTGTTGGTTTTCATAACTAAAAGCTGTGGGGACTTCTCTTCCCAGCACTGGAATCCCAATCTGGGAAGACTGGTGTGGGGCTGGGACAGCCTCACTCCTCAGGGGGTCCTCTGCAGCCCTGTGATATTTTACCTCCACACGTGGATGTGGGAACAGCCCGTTCAGTTTCAACATCTTTCCTACCAGTCTTGACATGGCTTCTTCTGTATGTCCTTAATTATATAACTTCTCAGCTAGACTTCAGGCGATTCTCAATGATGGTTGTTCTATAGTTTGGTTGTAATTTTGAGGTGGTTGTAGGAGAAGGCAAGCACAACTTTTACCTACTCAGCTGTCTTGACTGGAGCCAACAGGATTCTTATATTAGATGAAGGATGGACTGTTAACTGTGAAAGGGGCTGAGGTATGTTGACCACATTTCATCTGGAGCATGAGAGTAGAAAACAGGTTGGCAAGAACCCTCATAATTATTAAAGTAAGGAGGAAATTGTCAAGGAAGAGAAATGTAATTCCATCAAGAGTTGAGCAGACTTTCTTTTTTCATCCTGTTCATGCCTCTAGGGAGACCCAACTATATTCAATTAAGCTTTCTTTTAGTACTTGGTCCAACAGCCAAACTCTGCACCTTATGTAGAAATATCTTTCTCTACATTTAAATGTCCTGAGGTCAAATTTCTCTGTTACTTGTTGTTTTACATATTCTGAGAAGTCAAATGGTGTGACTATGCTGCTATCCTAAAAGCAATATTTTAACTCATTGTTCTGATAATTGGTTCTGCATGCATTTCTGTGGGGTTTTTTTGTTTATTAATTTGGTTCTGCATGTATTTCTGTGTTTTTTTTTTGTTTATTCATTTGTTTTTGATCTATTGTCTCTATATTTAAGATTTTTCTCTCCAATGGAAGGGGCAGTTCATATCTCTGGTATAAGTTTCTGTTTAAAAATTTCTGATTCAATTTAATCTGTTTTCAGTCTTTGAGTCATGTCACCCTTCTTGTTTTCAACTTTATATTGTACTTTTTCTAAGAATGTGTACTGAAGATGACACAGCAAATACATGTGCTCAATTCATTATCTTAAACCACTAATTCTAGTAAATCAATGTATTCACTCAGGATGATATCAGTAACTCACTAAGAGTTAATTATTTTATTATCATCAAGGATAGGACGTTAGGATTTATTTTTTAAATAATATGTACTGTAGTACACAAAATACTTGACCCCTTTTTATCCCTTTAATCTGGAAATCTTTTAAATATACAGTTTTTTTTTTACCTCTGTATTTTCCAACTCAAGTCTCAATCAAAGTTTTCTTTCTTCCCTCTTAAGTCAGTAAATTTAAATTGGGTATTTTCAGAAAGCAATGGTCACTTATACCAATATACTTTTAAAGAGAGTCTGACTTTGGTTATAAAGAGATTTAATGCAAGCCTCCAGTTTAACTTAGAGGACTGAGTCACTCTTGTAATAACATGTTTCTCCGAACTGCCACAGGGCACCTTTTGCCATTCAACCTCTGCTTTGCATCAGGTGCCTAAAAGACAAGCAGCAAACAAAAGCCAAGGTAAAGTATACTTTTTCTTTTATTTGAAAAAATTCAAGGAATTTTTAGAAATATGCTTTTTTAAGGAGCATCAGGAAAAAAATTAATTAAAAATAATTTGATTTTAAAAATTTAATTTCTTTGAATACCCTAATTTCTCTTCTGGACTATCTTTATTAACTTTGCAAATAAAATACCTTTCAAAATGTGAGCTTGCTTTTATGTACCTAACTCCCTAAAAATACATTTGTCACTGATAGATTAAATTTCAGTTATTTTAAAATTTATTATAACTTTATATTTGTAAATGATTCTCACTTTAACAACTATTCAAGGTTTGTCTTCATTTCTCCTCTACACGCACAATTTCTCTTAAAGCCCCTTTTCACAGTATATTGCAGTATCTTGTTATAAACTAATACTTTGAATAGCATCAAAACGTAGTCTCCAAAGCAGGTTAGTAAACTGTAAATCAGCCATAGGAATATATAGCTTTATGAGAGAGCTACACTTTAATATTTTTTTACAACCAATAGTTGTGAAGAATTCCTCAAACTAACTTTATAGACATTAATAATTTTCTTTAGAGTATAAGTGCATGTCTTTTTTTAACTAAAGATTTTATTTTTGCATAGTCTTCAACGAAGTACGTTTTTAAAGATGTGGTCTATAGTTATCACACCTACCATTATGAACAGTATTAGAGGACTAGGATTGTTATTTGGAACAAATATTGCATTTTTTAGGAAACATGGATCATTTCGGAAAATAAATATTTTTGGTCATAAAGATAGGTTATAAAATTTCTTTGCAAATGCTAACAAAGAGACCAAATATTTAGACATGATAACCAACAGGCACTTCAAATAAAAAAATTTGAGAGTAATTGGAAAGAGAATCTGTACATATTGATACATATAGACAGATCTATATTTCCAGAAAAGAAAAGAAAGTACCAAACAATATGAGAAAAATAAATCTTAAATAATTGAATCAACTGAAGAGAGAAAATCTCAGTCAAGAAATTTCCTAATGATGGAGGAAAAAAGCTGTGTACTTCAATGGCTACACATATCAAAGATAAAGTGAAAGATTTAAAAAATTATGAGTTCAATAAGATAGTTTAGGCAATAAAACTTGATATCTCTAACTGCTTCTTTGCTAGCTCCTGAGTAACTAACTTTAATTTAGAACCTTAAACTAAAATATTTATCTTACTCTTATATACATTATTGCAGAAATATTTAAGGAAGCTGAGTCACATGATTAATTTCAGCCTTGGTAGTAAATTAAAATTCAGTTTGATGGTGGAAAGATGTTTTGTTGAAGTAATCATAAATTCTTAACGTTTAAGTAGAGTTGCAAGCAAAGAGTCAAAAAAGTGTTAAATGGAGAAAGTTAAGAAAACAAAAACATAACAAGTTATACAAATTCATGTATAGAGATTCAGGGTTCTTATTCTTTCTATTTTTTTGAGAATAATAATGTATAATGTATTTTCTTAGCAATAAACTTCTATGTGGACTTGATTCTTAGGAAAATCTTTAGCAAATTTAGTAATTAAAGTTATATTTATACTTACATCATCTTTTATAATTACTTGTTTGCCAAAACCTTAGTCTCCTTAGTTTAGCATATTCCTTGAATTTTTCTACTTATAATAGAATTGCAGATGATGCAAATTTCTATCAGGAATAATCTAGTTATGTTTTTCACAGAATAAAGCTTTTCATGTAAGGAGAGGTCTAATGTTTATAATAAATCCAAATGAATGAATTCTATGTTCCCTCTTACCAATATATATATTAAAAAATTCACTCTTCAAGAAACAACATTTTTTTGACGTATTATATTGAGTGGTTCATTAATAAGCTATTATGCTCAAAATTGCTCTAACTTTGTCAAAGGCATTCCAGCACAAATTTATTACATCTTTAGTCTGCCAGAAACTGTGATTGGAACATTTCTAAATCTGCTTATTATATTAAGAGACTCCCATAAGGTACATTTAGAAATTAAAATCTATTTCAAAATATTTTCAAGTTATATAGTTTGTATAATTAGACTGCTTGTGATTAATGGTCTTGAACAAATAAACTTATTTTTAAGGAATTAAAATGTCTTTGTATGAAAACATATTTACGTCACATTTTTGCTTAGTATATGTTGCTATAAGTAATGCAGAAACTCATTTTTCTTCGCTAATATCCAGATGCTACACAATTCTCATATTGCATAAATGGGCAACCAAAGTAGAGGATTTTTCTAATTTTTAAAATGCATGCAAATTATTGATTAATTAGCTACTACATTTGGTGTTTCAACAGTTTATTATGTACATATGTATTTTTAAAACAAAGCATAATTCACCTGGTTGCACGATAATACATATTTCTTATTAAAACTTGGTGTTTAGTCTACCCTGTCATAGTCAGTTGCAGCATCAAGAACTTCCTTATTCATACAGGGTAGAGGCTTAGGAGGAGATATGAGACATCTATGTAGCTAATCAAGATCTGTTGGTGAAAGAATGTCCAGCCTATAGAAAGTTTTATAGCCAAAAATTTAAGAACATGCCCAGAAGCAAAATCCCAATGGATTGAGAAAATGCTCCAGATGGCATTTTTATATATCAGAATTAGCTAATTTAGACATCAGAATCAAAAGAGGAGACATCAGGGGGCTTACATAAAATCCATTGTGGTAGATTAAGGAGGCAGGAGAAAGCAAAGCAGGGTCATCTTTGAGAATGGTTAAAAAGAAAAATGAAGAAACATATACTTCTTTTACATTGGTGGGTTCAGGATAGTTAATAAACATTTATAATACATAGATGGTATATGAAGAACAAGACAATGAGGCGTTCTGTGGTCTCATGCTCTTGTAGTCTTATGCTCTGGTGTTGGCAGTTATGCCTTTGAGGAAAAGAAAATTACTCTGACATTTCAAAGATGTTACTCTAGTTGCACAAGAATGGACAGGGCTTACTTAAAGTAAAAGTTAATCTTTGCTAAGAAAGTTATAGGCCTGTGATGTGACTACTCATTGTGACCTACCTACTCTGTTAGGAATTTGCAATCAGAACATTCTGTGTGATTACTTTTGGTCACTGAACCTGTCAGTCCTGCCATGGGGCCCTCTGATAGTTGGTCAGGTTTGTTACAGATCCAAAGCTAAAAAGTGTAGAAAAACACATGCAAACATAATTTTACCAGCTTGTACTTTCTTCATGTGCCACAATCTTTTCAGATTCCCTAATTTTGATGGGTTTGACAGCTTATAGTTGAGTTTATTGAAGATTGAAGGAATATTTCAGGTAGAATACAGTATTTCAATATAATAGAAAGGTAAAGTAAAACAATAAAAATAAAAATTGAATAGATGTGATGAGAATTTTTCTAGTGTGCTGGTAATGGTAACAGGCCCAGGAGTCTAAGATTAACCTTAGCTCCATACTGTCTTCTGTTCAAATGCTCTGAGTTTGTATTATAAATACAATATAGGGTAATGAACAGAATTCAAAGAAAGCAGTAAGATTTGAAAAAGGATTTACAAGAGTAAAGTGTGAGGAAGAATAAAAAGAAATAAAAATAATGTCATAAACACTGAAGAATTTTTTAAAAAGGGTCAGAAGTGAATTTTTATTAAAAGAATTTATTGATAAAAAATAAAATTGAAGTGCTTAAGAAAATCCATAAAAAAATGTTCTGATGTTGAACAGGTAAACTCCAGCTTCCTGAGTTATTTACAATGAGGTTGGATGTATCAGCAAAACTAATATATAGTCAAGGAAATAAGAAAGAACAACTGACATATCTTTTCATATTTAATCCCTCTAATACTTTTATTGTCATAACTACAGTTTGGCAGTGTTTATAATCAAAGAAGGCTGATTACAGCATAGTTTTCCACTTGTAATAAATAATGTACTGCCATTGTGTACTGCATTTTGTAGTACATGATAATACTAGGCTATTTCTTCTTCAAGCCTGTCTTCTGTGTTCCTACTGAATATCTATCAAACCATTAACCATTGTTAGTTTTCTTTACCATAGATAATTAACCTATAGTTAGCTCTTAATATCCATGTTAGATTAGAGTAGTAACTTAAAGCTCTGGCCAATAGTGTTTACCTCAACTACAACACACACACACACACACACACACACACAGACACACACACACACACACGCACACTCCCCTTTCCCCAAAATCACCCTTCTCATATTCTGTAAAGGACTTTTTCTTGACAGATTGAAGAAAAGCATACTATTTTCTCAAATGATATTAAAAAAAAAGACTTTGTAATAAAATCCAACTCAGCAATTACTTTCCTTAGGAAGTTATGCCTGATTCCTTATAGTCAGAATCAATTTGCATCTTCTTTCATATTAGTTTTTTAATTAATAATTTTAATAGCTGCCATATTAACAGTATAAAATCTCAACAGAATTTGCCCCCTAAAGAAATCTTACCCAACTTCTACCCATTTTTCTCCCTCAGCCACCAGTTTTCCTTCCTGGAGGCATGCAATGTAATCAAGTCTTGAGAGATATTCCTCAATACACAAATTGCATATTGCATGTATATATGTATATGTGTGTCTATATTTGTATATTTACAAATATATGTGTTATGTATATGTGTATATATATTCCTTTCTCAGAAAAATGTCAGCATTTTATATATACCTTGCTTAATTTTTTTAAGTCTATGTACAGACACATATATAAAACAAATATATATGTCCATATATATATATACAATACATATATATGTGTATATATATATATACACACATATATATATAAAACAAATATATACCTTAAAGAAAAATTATATGAATATTATATCAGTATGTAGAGGCAACCTTATTCTTTGTTACAGCTGCATACTATTCCATGTGTGGAAGTCCACAGTTTATTTAACTACTCCCTTAATGATGGACATTTGTTACCAGTCTTAATAATTATAGTCAATACTACAATGAATGACACAGAAGCAGAATTTCTAAGTGAGAGGATTTACGCATTTGTAATTCAAACAGAAACTTCCAATCTTCTGTTTCCACCAGGAATACACCACAGTTCTTTACTCTTTCTTCATTTACTAAGTTTGAAGTCAGTGCTTGCACATTTCAGCTTGCTCAAATTTTGTGCCTTGCTAAGATACGTATGCATGTTCAGAGAGAGATGGGTGCTGTCTGCAAAGCCAGGACAACCTCATTTCCAAGCCATTCTCATCAGGACTGAGGGAGGATTTGAAATTAAGTTATGTTTACCTGAAACAAAACAATGTGATCTTGCCACTGTCTTTGGCATCCCAAGTGCCTACCTTTTCATTCCAATCTTGTTCCTTGACATTCAGATCTAGGATCCAGAGAACAGAATCAAACAACATTCCAGTCCTTGGGTTCAGTTTCAGCTCCCATTCCTAGTTTTTGTCTGCTAACCCTGCCTACTCTTCCAGCCCTTCTGTTCAAAATATGGCCTGGGTCATATTTTGGGAGACTGAATGTTTTAAGTTATAGTCTTGACTGTGGACTTTGAAAAGACTTAAGTAATATCTTAGATTACTAGATTGCTTTACAGTTAAAAAACTTAAATTAGAAAGCTAAAGATTTAAATCAACTTAATGTTATTTTAAGGAGCTTAGTTAAAAACAGGTTTACAGAGAGAACATTTTATTCAAAATGTGGTCCTAAGACTTTGTGTGCTTCTGCAAGAAAGCTGTTGATTTTGGCTGTAAGAAACTCTTTTTTCTTTCTTTTTTTTAACGCCTACAGCACCTGGTATTCCTAGGTGGTCTCCCATCCAAGTACTTACCAGGCCCAACTATGCTTAGCTTCCAAGATCAGATGAGATCGGGCATGTTCAGGGCAACATGACTATAGAAGAAACTTAAACTCTTAAAGGGGATATAATACTTTTTGACAAAGACTAAGTATATACTCTTAAATAAAGGCAATTATGTTCTCTTTCAGATTGCGTTTCTTAAAATGCAAAATGTTCTTGCTTCATAAAAAATTTGGCCTTTCACATGGAAGAGTAGATTCTCTATTAGCACAATTTACAGTGAAATAGTTATTTTTATATACTAAACAAAAGTTAAGCTTATTTTTAAGAAGACCAGAAAGGAAACAGTTTTGTATCATTAAGATAATTCGGCAGTACTAAAATTTGTTCAGATGGAAGGATACCAGTGTTCTTTGATAATCACATGAGAATTTTAATAAAATTCAGTACCTAATGACAAATTGTTCCCAGAACAAATCCTACTCCTAAGAAGATAAAACTGGGTGATACAATTTAGGGGAGTAGTCCAGGTTAAACTCCTCACTCACCTCCTCCCCCAAAATCTTGCCAACTCTCCCTAAAATCCTACCAATTAGAGATTCATTTAAAGAAGCCAACCTTCCTGGGCAAATTATGAGGATCAAGGGAGAAAGAAGGGGAAGGTTACTGTTGGCACCCCTGGTTAAGTGTGGGTAATTACACAAGTTGCTAGGCTATAACATCTAGTTAAGATACGGGGAGAGTTCAGTGAGGGGGGCTTTTGACGGCGTGAGTTGGGCAAGAGGGGTCTTGAGGAAAATTGGAGCAAAGGGCAATTTTGGAAAGGGCTGGCCTGAGGAGGTTCCCTGGCGAAGGAAGGAGGGTGGGAGAAGCAGACACTAATGATTGCCTGGTGTAGAGTAGGGAGGGGAGACCGAAACAAGTGTTTGGGATGTGCCAAATCAAGAGATCCCCTTCCAACAAGTGATGTTTAATTAAGAGAGCGGCAGAGGATGCGCCAGCCCCGTGACCTGCCTGTGTGGGAGGTAGAAACCTGAGATGTCCAGCGAATAGAGGACGCAGGCACTGAGCTTTACTTATTTACTTCGCCTGTATTCTTTGAGTACCTGCATATTTTACCAGGAGCTCTGTCTGCCACGGAAAGTGCACCTTCTATTAACCAGAGAAAGGATAATAATAATGTTCCAGGACAGGAGGAAAGACTCACTCGGTACTTTGTAATAAACTAATAAGAACGTTCTGTGGCAGTGATGAGGGGGCTGACTGAAGGGGAAACAATAATCAGAGGAAAGCTCTGTTCTGAATAAAACCAAAAGCAGCAAGAATTCTAGAAGAATAGGGTTTTTATATTTTTGTACATGCATATAGTGTTCTCTAACATGAACTGAATTTTAACTTTAAAGAAAAGCTTCTCCCTATTAATGAATGCATGTGCAAATTCATTTTTTCTATCTTGAGACAGGATATATATATATATATATATATATATATATATATATATATATATATATAAAGGACAGTTTTCAGGATCACAATTCTTATTGTATTCATAAAATTATATTACCTTAAAAATGCTGTTCTCTTTAAACCATCATTTACACGTTTAGTGTAATATATTTTATGTTACTAAGTGGTGTCATCGTATTCACCTTTATATTGTGGAAGAGTTTATCATCAATGAATGGGTGAAGAAAATAGCTACCTCTATAGCTCTTAAAAACTCATGTTTTGTGTATAGCCATTTACTTAGGATTTCTTAAATGTCTTTGAATAAAGTTTTGTAAACTATTTTAAATTTTACTTCTTTTGTTTACCTCATGTCACACGCCGAGAATTGCTATGAGGTTTGGCTGGTGACACCTGGTGTTTAAAAATAATAATTATATACAACATGCAGCATAACAGGTGATGTTTTGCTGCTGGCAATACTCAGAACCACAGATTCCATGTAAAGAACCACTGTCAGTCAGAGTTCCTGGTTATTAGCAACCAAAACAAAAACTCACCGGCCTAAGCAGCCAAGTGCTGTCCCGTGAGGATGACGCTGCACTTAACAATGACACCATAGATATCAGGTTCTGGATGCCCCAGAAGGCACTGCCACTCCAGAACACTAGAATTTGTCACCACTGACACCACCACCTCTTAGGCTCTTTGAATCCCCAAATTTCAATTCAAAGTCTAGAATAGGATGCATCTAATTGGCCTGGCCATGGATACATATCAGCACCCTAATTGCAAGGAAGGATGGAAAAGTGACATTTCAGCTTATTTAATAAAATAGTAAGAAGTTATTACAGGATTAAATGAGATGAATATTTACAAATTACTTAAGCATAGTGCCTAGGGTTTGATGAGTTTTCTAAAATGATAGTAGCTATTGTTTTCCATCTTTATTTGATTATGAGCTTTTTCGAGGGCAAGAACCATATCTTATTCATTCTGTATTCTGATACAAGGTCTGAATCTCTGCGAATGTCAATTGCAACTAGATTACTACACTGGTTTCTATACCTCATTTACTTGTAGGCCTCTTTAATACCTTTAAATAATATATACTTTAAAAATATAAATATGTAACTATAATAATAATATTTGTCCAATAATTGATACTTTTTCCTCAAAATTCCCACTAATAGAAATTTAAATCTCTCCATAGGTCTGCCAAGTGCATTAAAGCAGAAGATAAGATTTTTGTCTTATCATGAAACTATTATCTCCAGGACAATTATGGTTTTTTGTTGTTCAACCAACACATCTCACATCATGGCTGCTCATATTTTTCTCCCTGAAGTTGATCTCTTCCCTAAAACCTGCTCGACTTCCAATTCATCAAAGGAAACCTTTTATAGCTGCTTGGAATGCTCCAACAGATCAGTGTTTGATAAAATATAATATAAGACTGAATTTGAAAATGTTTCAGATGATTGGAAGCCCACTGGCCAAGGCCAGGGGGCAAAATGTCACTATTTTTTATGTCAACAGATTAGGATACTATCCACGGTACACATCGCAGGGATTCCCCATCAATGGGGGTCTCCCCCAGAACATAAGTTTGCAAGTACATCTAGAAAAAGCCAACCAAGATATTAATTATTATATCCCTGCTAAAGATTTCAGTGGACTTGCTATTATAGACTGGGAATATTGGCGACCTCAGTGGGCCCGGAACTGGAACACAAAAGATGTTTACAGACAAAAGTCAAGAAAGCTTATTTCTGATATGCAGAAGAATGTATCAGCTGCCGATGTTGAATGTTTAGCCAAAGCAACCTTTGAGGAAAGTGCAAAAGCTTTCATGAAGGAAACCATCGAATTGGGAATTAAGAGCAGACCCAAGGGCCTTTGGGGTTATTACTTATATCCCGATTGCCACAATTATAATATTTATGCCCCAAACTATACTGGGTCATGCCCAGAAGATGAAGTTTTGAGGAACAACGAGCTCTCTTGGCTCTGGAACAGCAGTGCTGCTTTGTATCCTTCCGTTGGTGTCGGTAAACCACTCGCAGACAGCGAAAACGTTGTGCGCTTCGCGCAGTTTCGGGTGCTTGAATCCATGAGGATCGCCACCATGACACCCCATGATTACACTTTGCCTGTGTTTGTCTACACGAGGCTAGGCTACAGAGAAGAACCTTTACTTTTCCTTTCTAAGGTAAGACACCCCTTGTCAGCAACAGAGGAATTTCCTCCCTATCTCTAAAAGAGACATTGCTTTAATTAGGTTCTTTGAGGAATTCCTAATTAGCAATATGTTAGAAAGGAGCATAACTCTCCCTTTGACTAGTCATCCACCGAGATATTCACTTGTGCAAACTGAATTTTGCTTATCTTATTATTACTATATTAAGAAATGAAGTAAGGAAAGAAGAGATTAAAGTGCAATATCAGCAACTACTACTATGTCCTGTTCCCCAGCTTTATCACGCTCCCTTACAGTTGGCCTTTTGGAAAGGTTATTGAAATGGTCGATAGTGGACAGGTTGGAAGATTAGAGAGGATGTTTGAAAATGGAGTATTTTGCTCACACACGTCAAGGTGGATTTAAAGGCATTCCTCCTTCTGGCCTCACCATCTAAAATGTTAAAAGAAAAAAAGACGTTGTCTTTTATATTATATAATACCAGCTCTGATAAGAGGTATAAGGGAGGCACAATGATGTGAATATGCTTAACATTACAGAGCTGTACACTTAGAAATGGCTAAGACACTAAATTTTATGTTATGTGGGTTTTTTTTAACCATAATTAATTTTTTTTAAATTAAAGGCATAAAGGAGTTGCAAACCTGCTAAAAGTAGGTGAACCTATAGATTTAGCCATCTGGTTTATTCATAACTCTATGACCACACTAATGGAAAATTGATACGAATGGTACAAATTTCTAAATTTAATAATAAATTCATTACTAGTTAGTGGTTTTGTAACCCTAGTTAAAACTTACAAATAGAAGTTTTATCTGTTTATTTTACTTAAGTCATATATGTAGCCAAAGACCTCACACAAACCATGAGGGTAACTTCTAAAATAGATGAACTGTCAACCCAAAGTTCCCTCCCTTATTTTCCCTTTGGTACTCTAGTAAATAGAAACTTCTAAAGATGAAAATTTAAAATCAGATGCTACTCTAATCTTTGGATTTGGGTAATTATGTGGAAGCTTTCTATGGTGAGAAAAGTTGAGACTTGTTCAGGACTTCTCATTTACAATACAAGGGTGTTTTAAGATATTACTAGATACTATGGTTTTGTCACATTTCTTCTTTCTCCACCACTACAAGTTTCAATTCTCCAGTATGTATTCAGTGCATAAATGTATACAGATGTTCTTGGTGTCAGGCATCCAGGAATAGAGGCTCAGGAAACACCCAGGTGAGGACTCTACCAAAATGGTTAAGTATCTGTGGAGCACATAAGGCATACAGCTTGCTTCTCAGAGGGAGAAATGGCACAAATGTATCAGGGTTTAGTAAATGCTATGACTTTGGCACTGTTAATGAGATGAGTAAGGAAAAAAAAAACTCTATTGTGAGCTGATATTTGTATTACCTAGAAAAATCAGCAACAAATGATTGAGAATGATAGGACAGCAGTACTATCTGGAAAGTATAAAAAAGTTATCTAAATCTTTACAAAATAGTCTTGATTCTGGAATGAAGAGTTAAATATCATCGTCTTCTATGAAACTTATTTTCCTTTTTTATATTTGGCTCAAACACGTTTCTTTTTTTAGTGATAATAAATTTACTTTCGGAAGAAACAATAAACTTTTAGGGACAAAGTGTTCACTTCAGTAAGATTGCTTTAGCATACTGGTACATTCTGCACATTCTTCAAACCTAGGGTAAGCTACTTTTTGAGTAGCTACAGCCTCAGAAATGCATCTATTCTCCCTAACAAGAAGCGACAGTTGGGGTCTCATCTAGAAACAGTTTTCTTTGACAGTCCCAAGGTATCATTCTGTATCATTCTGAAAACCTCCTGAATGACAAGATGTTTCTAAATGTTTTAAGACATTAGTTTACTCAGCAGCTTACTCTATCCATCCTAAAAATCTGCCCACAAAGTTTTAAAAACCTGATATTCATTTATACTAACCCATAATTACTAGTAACAGCTTTCATTCCCAATCTTTCCAAAGATTTCCACACTTTAGAGTCAGGATTAGAAAAAGGATTTATCGATAGCAAATGTCTTAAAATCTCCAGACCTCCATGCCTCAGTGTCTTAATCTACAAAATGGGTAAGTATTATCTTCCTTACCTACCTAGCATAAGTATATTAAAATTCAAATGAGAAAATATATATGAAAATTTGAAACAGTATAGAAACACAAGTAGTAAAGCTATCATGTTTTAACAGGTATCAAAGCCTTAAACTTAGAAGGGGAATACTTAAGAATAGACTCTCTTGACAGCAGCCATAGGTCGGGAGGGGCTGGGGTGGAGGTGGTATGGAGGTAGTAACACCTCATTTCACACAAAAGATTTCCTACACTACTAACATATAAATTTGACCTAGAAATAACCTGATACTATATTGAAAAATTAATGAAAGGGTTTTCTTGACTGTAGATTTAAAGGTTTTTTTTTTTTTTTTTTTTTTTTTTTTTACCTGTAATGAATTAATACTCCCTCTTGGTAACACACAAAAGGGAGCTCGTTAATGATGGTCCAGCTTCCCATAGTGGGCACCTTACTTACAGGCACTGTGGTATGAGAGACTGAATAAAACCCAAGTGTAAGGAAAGTCCTCTGGGTGTCCCCACCCTCTACCTCCTAAATCTTGGTTTGAGCCCAGGATCATAGTGGTAGCTTGGGAGTTGCCACTCCATCTTCACACACACGAAAAGCTAAACGAACTGAAAAGCCAACTCTTCTTAGATTCGTAAGTGAGGACAAAGGACAGATTGCTGCCCTTGAAATAGGAAACAGACAGGCGGACAAAGAAAATCACAATTTACCAATCAAAACCCATGACCAGAAACTTCTGCGGGAACCACTGCTAGAGTAAGAAAACCGGAACTGAAATGAATTCCTAGAGGCACAGTGAGGACAGGGGGACACAGTCATGGGTGGGAAGAGAGTGTCCTCACTCATGTGAGTTTTACCTCCAATAGCTCGTCAAGTCCTCTCTGTGAATATTCGAGAAAAATCCCCTCATGCGTCTGACAGGCAAAGGAGAAAAGGAACCATTTTGAATACTACAGAGCTTACTGTTCTTACAGGGTGTTCCCTCAAGAGAAACTATTTAACCAGAGCCAGTCCTCCTGGGCTCTTATCAGAGACTAACTGACCTGGGGAAGAAAAATACTCAACTCCAGCTGGCTCTCACCTTTCACTTAGAGAAAGGGAAATACCTAACTCTAGACCTTTTTACCCAGCCTTTCCCTGCTAAGAGGGGGGAAAAAAAACGACTGAGAAGCATTTGTGAAGTTCTCAGTCCAGAGGCAAAGTTTCACTAAAAGACTGAGACCAAATCATAGGACTATAAAACCTTTCCTCTCTCCCCACACCTTGCTACTACATTACTAAAGGCCTATTTATAGCAGTTCCTTTTACCCTGTATGAGCTGTCTGCCCATAAGGAAAAAATAAATCATGTTTACTTATCAAGAAAAATATTACAAGACATACTAAAAGGGAAAGGCACAATCTGTAGAGACAGAATCTGAAACCTCAGAACCAAACTCAGGTATCTCAGGGACTTAGGAATTATTGGATAAGGATTTAAAACCACTCTGATTAATATGCCAAGGTCCCTAGCAGATAAAGCAAATGCATGCAAGAATAGATGGACAATGTAAGCAGAGAGATGGAAATTCTAAGAAAAATACAGACAGATATGTTAGAGGTCAAAAACACTGTAACAGAAATAAATACCTTTGATGAGCTTATTAGTAGATTGGACATGGCTGAGGAAAGAATCTTTGAACTTTAGGATATCTTGATAGAAACCTCCAAAACTGAACAGCAAAACAAAGAAAACAAATACTGAAAACAAAAATAAAAACAAAGACAAACAGAATATTTAAGGACTGTGACACAGATGAAAAAGCTGTAATATACACTTAATAGGAATTCACAGAACGCCATTGGGAGACTTCAGCCTCAAAGCTTCCCTGAATTCGGAGAAGTTTCAAACAGAGGGGAGAGAGAAGCTCTGCTTTCTTATGTCTTTGCCAAAAGAGGCTATGGATATGGACCCGGCACGGGCCTCATTCTGAGCACTGCGTGGCTGGCTCCACATCTGCCCTGTATTCATCATAGTGTGGATAATTTTTTGAAACCTGTTTACTTCCACTATCTCGTTTGAGTCTCACAAAAACCCCCTTCTTGTCTTGTTAGCTCTGACCTATTCAGCAGACGCTATGATCACGGGAATGGATGTGAGCTGGAAAGGGAAATTAGTTTAAAACAAATCTCTTGCCTTTTTGAAAATTTTCAGAGAATTGCTCAAAGGGGTGAAAAAATTTTAAAAACTGAGATTGCAAAATCTTTAATTTGAGTGGATTATAAAAATGTCAAATAAAGAGATGATATCGCTCAAGTATTGATATCAATATAAAATGCCCGAGGTAAAATACAGTTTAAAATTCGGCTTTTGTTTGTCACCAAATCACCCAATTACATTTTTCAGTATATAACTGATGGAAGTTCATCCTTGGAGAAAAAGGTGAACGAAAGCTTAGTATCCTAAATGTTGGGGGAATATATTATAATTTGACAAACTTACTTAGGAAGTCTACTGTAGAAACTTAATTTAGGAAACCAACCGCATACATTCAGCTTTTAATTTCTCTTTGAAACAGCCTTTAAACACTAAACCGATAATCTTTTAGGATTACAAACGTAAATTCCTTCAGCTGAAATTCAGTTTTCCTCTGTCTGGACCATACTGACAAAAATTTCTATTGCCTTGCCATGACTGGACCTTTAGATAAATATAGAGGACAATCTGGAGATGGCCAGAAGGGAGGGGCGTGTTGTGGGGCTGGGAGAATGGGGTGAAGGGTTAAAGTACAAATTAGTAGTTGATAGATGGTCACAGGGATAGGGAGCATGGCATAGGGAATGCAGTTAGCATTAATGTATTGGCTAGGTGGAGAACCAGAGGAAAGAAAGAGAAATTAGGGGGATCATTTTATAAACTATATAAATGTCTAACCAATGTACTGTATACTTGAAACTAATAAAATAACATTTTTTTTTTAAAAGTAAGTACTTTGAAATTAAACACTAACAATTTCAGGGGTCAAACACAAGGGCTGTACCAAATTAGAGCTGGCATGTCCTTATCGCTGTTACTTTGCCTGGCCTTGGAACTAAAACGACACAAAAGCTTCCTAATCACTACAGAGGTGAAGTTCAGGGGAGTGTGGCAACCTGGAAATGGAACTTAGCTAAGTAAAATGAGAGCCATGCCTTATATTTAGAGAAGGAAAACTTTTGGATTCTGTTTCTGGGTCATACACATATAACTGGTTTGTGTGTATATGACCCTAGCCAACTTCAATTTAATGACTTTCAGTGACTATTTACAGTCTGTCTTTAAAATAATATCCTGTTTGGCAAAATCAAAGTTTTTCTTTAAAAATATTTAATGTTTTTCCATACAATTATAGAGTGTGATTTTTAACCTTGGTTCAATCACTATTTGTGTTACTCTAAGAAAGCAGAAAATAGTTTCATCCTGTTATATTAAACTCAGCCTTTAATCTTAATTTCTGGTGTGTGTGTGTGTGTGTTTGTGTGTGTGTGTGTGTGTGTGTGTGTGTTTTATTCAAATAAATAATGAACCTACTCTCTTCAATGTAGCAAGATCTAATCAGTACCATTGGAGAAAGTGCTGCCTTGGGAGCTTCAGGCATTGTTATTTGGGGAGACATGAATTTAACTTCATCTGAGGTAAGACAGTACCTCAAAGGTATAGTTAATACTGTTTAAAGTATTTGCTCTGTTTTCCTATAGATCTCACTCTAATCAGAGCTCTCATGGCTTCCACAGTAAACCAGCTTTAGAAAAAATTTTTACAGTGCCTATACACAGAATTGCAATAAACTATTAACTTTTGTTGAGATAGTAATAATAATACTGACATTTGCTGAATATTTTTTATTCAGAATTGTGCTCAATGCTTTTTTTGTTTTGATTTGCTTACTTACAGCTCACAGTAACCCATATGAGGTAGGGACTACCATCTTCATTTACAAATGAGGAAAGGAAAGAGGAAATCTAACCAGCATAGCAACTAGTTAGGCTAGTTAGTGATGGAGCTGGCATTAACCACATTTTCACTCTGGAGTCCTTGCACTTAACCACTACATAAATATGTGTTATATCTTATTTTGAGAAGTAGAAACTGATGGTAACTTTTTAATCACATTCAGTTTATTTTTCCTCTATGAAGAAATTAGCTGAAAATTAATAGCATTTAAAATAAGATTTGTATATCTCTTCACATTTCTGCCATTCAGATATTATTTTCCCCAATCCACATTAATTATACTCCCTTCTGGATCTCCAGATGTTGTTTGTTTATATCTCTATACTGTAAAATATTTTGCCTTGATCCTCATCACTTGTTAAATTGAAGTTTTTGGAAGTTTATAATGATCTGATATTCTTAGAATTTTGTAGCCTCAACTTCTTGCTACTGAGATATTGTTTGTGAAACTATTTGTGACAATAAAAGGTTAAAAGTCTCCTCTGTCCACATAGGAGAATTAGGCAGAAATGGAGAAAATCAGTTCTGACTCTCCAGGTTGATATTTCTCCTCCAGTCTGTGGGGCTCATGAGTATTGTTTCACCTGGAAGCTGACTGTACCTGCCAGGTGGCAAACGTGTAATAGCGTGTGCGCGCGCGCGCGCGCGCACACACACACACACACACACACACACACACACACACACACACACAAATGACCTCATCAGTCTTCTGGGCTTTCCTTTGAATTGTGTACAGAAGGCTAGAACTTGGGGCAGTTGTTATTTGAGCCTAATTAAATCCAGAAGGCTACACATCAACAAAAAATAGGTAGAATATGATGATTCAGATTTTAACACAACCACGAAAGGTACCACAGACCTGAAAGGTGGTTGAAGGACAGCAGCTCTGACCTTTTAACTTGGGTCTGTTGCTCTTTTTTTCACAATCATTAGTTTGGGGACAAAGAGGAGAAAAGAAAGGAGGGATGTAAACTGGAAGAAGCCAGGGTTCCATATGCTGACCCTGGGGCCCATTCTAGTTGGGTTGCTTAACCCTACTGTGATAGTCTCTATCTCCAGTCCCTTCAACCTGTCACCCTTTCTGATCTGGTCCCCTGTGCTATAGTGTGTGAGCCTGAGAACTAAACTCTCCAGTTTCAATTAAGTCCAAAGAGCTGTTCTGCGGGCCTGATGCTCTAACCCTATCAGGACAGGAAAAAAAACACCACCAAAAGTCATTTGTTTCTACATTTCTAGGACAACTGTACAAAGGTGAAGCAGTTTGTGAGTTCCGATTTGGGGACCTACATAGTCAACGTGACCAAAGCTGCGGAGACTTGCAGCCGTCACCTCTGTAGGAATAACGGGAGATGCGTAAGGAAGGCGTGGAAAGCTCCGGATTACCTCCACTTGAACCCCGCAAGTTATCACATAGAGACCTCGGAGGACGGAGAAATTGATGTGAAAGGAAAAGCACTGGATACGGACCTGGCAGTGATGGCAGAGAAATTTTCCTGTCATTGTTATCAGGGATACGAAGGGGCTGACTGCAGAGAAATGGGGACGGCTGACGGCTGCGCTGGGGTTTCCTCTTTTTCCGGCTTACTGGTAACGCTGTGTCTGCTGGTTTTAGCAGGTCGTTAGAAATATTGAGTTTAAATGGAATTGTGTGGTCTCTAGAGCAGGCACTTATGGGAGAGATGAAACTTACGACCTTTTTTCTCCTGTGATGGTACGTAAATAAAGTAATAATAATTACTTTATTTAGCTTCAATTTAGCTAAGAAATCAGATCCAGGGGAAAAAAATCGATGCACTCTTCTTTCTGACTGGAATGATTAAGTTTTTTTTTTTTTAAACTAGAGCTAATATATTTTAGTCTTTATATGAACATAGTATATACATAAAAACATACCTATGAATATTAAATTATTGATTTCAAAGACTGGTTTGTCAGCTACTAATTTAGTTAAGGACAGTTTACTAAGTAATTATCTGATTCAACAGACAGAGCATAAGCTGGTCATCTGGCCCACTGAAACGGATTGGATGCAGAGTTCGTTTCAGCCTTAGGCTCCAATGAGGCTTCCGCTCCCTGCCTGGGCTCACTGAGTGAAGAACCAGTTCCTGATGTGGCTTCTTATGAGGGCGCAAGGACTCAGGCAAGGGGACCTGTTCCCTTCTCTCTGCAAAGGCATCAATTCCAATGTGGCACTCCCTCACCTACCGCGAATCCTTCCCTCACAGACCCCGGCAATTAAATACCGTGAAAATCTTCAGAATAATATTAATATTTGTCTAGGCTGACATTGCTTGAGATTTGGAAACTGGAACCATGTTAATAAAAATGCAGTTGGTGTCTTTTGCAAGCAAAAACCATTGTTAAATACTTAATATATACATTTAAGGGACCCAGAAGTGCTATTGGGTAGGGGGTCTACCAAGAAATATTCAATATTTTTGGCCCCCATATATTAGTTTTGAGTGTGGTTTACAGTCAGTTTGAATCTTAATTTGAATCATGATTTCACTACTCATCTGGTTGTATAAACCCTGAGCATCATTTATATTCCTCGTTTTCTCATCTAAAATTTGGTAATATAATAATTCCTGTCTCGGTGAATTATTCTGAAGGAGTGAATGGAATAACACATCCCATGCATACTTTGGCTTTTGATACATGTTGCTAATCTTCAACTATCTTCCCTTGATCATCAAAGTAATGGAAACACTTAAGATAAAACAATCTTGGGCAATTTTCCCTTTCTGATGTTATATTCTATTTATAATCACTCATGCATTGTAGGGACATGTTCAACTGATAGGATTTCCTTACCCTGGAGACAATCTGCTAAGAGGTAAACTCAAGATAGGTATGATGCTAGTTACAGAAGGCAACCTCCTCTCCGACTCTTTTGTCTTTCTATAAACATCTGCAGTCCAGGTGTGCTCTTTTCAACTCTGGGTCCCTGAGGTTGTTAGAGGTTACTGACATTGTTAAGGTCAATGTCTAAGTGTAAAATATAAACAACAAAAAAAGAAAAAAACTGTTATAATACCAGGAAGCATCATATAGATTAACTTTGTAAAAGGTAAGTTTATTTTTATATCAAATACGACATAATCACGTTATAGAAAATAGAAAAAATGACAAAATAAATCATTAATAATTACTTTAGCATATACTGTTGACTTTTGGTGTATTTCTCCCTAGTATTTCTTCCAAAGACTTTTTTCTTACATGGTTGTAATAATAATATATGCATATTTTTACTTGTGTTTTTCACTCAACCATATGTTATGAGTAGTTTTTATTACTGTTTTGTAATCCTTATAAATATAATTTAAATGTCATTTTTACAGCTACATAATGTCTATCAACTGAATGTTGTACAGTTTAATTAATAATTTTCTTAAGTATTGATTTTTAAATGCCAGCCTTTTCTATTTAGTCACCTCATCAGAGCAGACTTTCCAGATCACCCTCTTCATTCATTCATTCACTTATTAATTAATTTGTAAATGAATCAATTTACCAACATTGTTAAGAAGCTTTACTTCTTATCAGGCATGATTCAAGGCTTTGAAATATATCCTTGAACAAAACAAAGAGTCCTTCCTTTCCGGAACTTACATTTTAGCTAGGGGAGACAGACATTAAATATACAAATAAGCAATTTATATCAGATGTTAGATATGCATGGGAAAGATAATAAAGAGTAGGATGGGGGAGGGTGGGATTCTCCATGTATTGGGCCTTGTTGAGCAGATGCTGTTTGAATCAGGGAGAGTTAACCACGAGGACACTTGAGGGAAGGGCTCTCCAGGCAAATGAATCATCTGGTGCATGTTTGGTAGTGGGCCTGGTGTTCAAGGAAGAGCAAAGAGGGCACTGGGGCTGGATGCTTCGCTTCACCATCGACTTTTCTCATTTCTTTTGTCTGTAGCATTTATCTGACATATATTAGGACATTTATCTGACATGTATACATTATGCATGTGTTTATTGTCTCTCTTCCCCCACTAGAAAGCAAACCAGGAAAATGAGGACTTCATTTTGTCCACTGCTAAAATACTACTTATTACAGTGTCCCCAGCACATAGTAGGTTCTCAGTAAGTATTTTGAAAGAATCAGTGAGTGATTCAGAAACCTGAATCAATGTGGAACCTATAAATATGCCATAAGGTTTTTTTAACTCTGCAAATTAATAGTAAGTTATTCAAAGTCATTCTCAAGTATTATTGTTCTATTCTTATCTTAGCTTATTAGCCTCTGAAGTCACATAGTTTAATTCCTCTGTGAAAAGCTGAGGCCTGAAGAGAATAAAACAATGGCAAAGTCAAAGAGCCAACTTGTAAAAGAGCCCAGTCTGGAATCCAGGTTGCTAAATATCCTTCCCACCATAACTCTGGTTGTAAAGGAATCCAAATTTATTCGTTTGGCTTTTGATTATGAATTTAATGCATTTTAAAAATTAATGTGGGCTACTACTTCTGGTTATGTTTAGTTGGCCTCCAGCTCTCTGAGCCATAGAGTCTCTGCTGCTTAGTATTCACAGGTCTTAGAAAATTTCTAACTTCCTTCTAAGGAATCAGCAAGGTCCTCAGCCTCTCTAATCTTCCTTGTTCTCTTTTATAAAAGGGAAATGATAATGGTATTATTTGTCTTTTTATAGAGATTTCATGATATCAAGTAGGTGACATATTTAGCATAAAACCTGGCACATAAAAGTACCCTAGCAAATGTCAGCTATTATTATCAAGTACTTTCATTATTGGTCCCCATAAAAGTGGTAGTAGGTAATAGTATCTCTATTTTGAAGTAGAAGAAATTATGTATGACTCAGAGTATTGAAATGACTTAATGTCACACAGAAGTATCCAGATCTTTAACCCTTTTCTTCTGAACCTTAAACTAATTATTTTTCATTAGATCTCAGCAGAAAATACAGAAAACTTATTCACACCAAATTTCTTTTTTACTGATTTACAAAGAAACATTACCCACAAGTACAGCGATTCTGGTATTAGGCATTAGTGTTTTTTTGACCCCATGGAAGATACAGTTAAATTAATTAATCAATCTACTAGCATTGTACCTTTAGCGCTCATAATCTAAATATCTAAATATCATTTACACATAAAAGAAACCAGAGTCTCTTAGGAAAATGTCTGCGTCTAGGCCTAAAACAGGAAATGCATACAGTGAGTCTGGAATATCTTATTATACCATAAAGCAAGGATGCTGCCGCAGATTACTTGGATTGTGTCAAAAGTCTCATGAGCTAACTTAGAGTCTCCTATTGACAAAGACTGGAAAATTTGAGAATCACTACATAAATAAATGTAATGAATTGAAATACATCAATTATATTTAAATCCATGTGGTCAAAATAATGCTAAAGAAAAATCTTCGTTGGCCGCCTTTGAAGAACTTTAAGGAACCAACTCTGCAAACAGGTAAATAAAGGAAAAGAATCATCCATTTATTATACCTTTCCTCTATGAACTATACTTTAGGGTAACCAAATAGTGGAGGAGGGGAAGCTTCTTATTCAAATCAATGAATGAAGAAGGTATGATAGAATATAACCATTTTTTAATTCTTAATGAATACATCTAGGCACTGATCCTCAATGGCTGCTCACATCACAAAAATAAATAAATAAATAAATAAAACCAGACATTACAGCACCTAATTGAAATATGTTAATACCAGCTAAGAATAAATCCTTACAGAAATACACCCAAAATCTAGTCAGTCCCTAACAACATGTTAGGGATGTAACGATCAAAATTCAGATCCTAGGGAACTCTACAGGACAAATAACCTGGTTTTATCAACAAATAAATTGACAAAAAAAGGAGGAGGAACCCATATGTATATCAACATGGGGCTTATTAAATGAAATACAGTACATTTGTACAAGGGGATAACTTTCAGTTTTAAAAAAGAATGAAGTTCTCTATGTGCTGATGTCAAAAGATGTCTGAAATACATTCGTCTTGTTTAGACATTATTATAACTTCTATCTAACTATGTTTAGGCAAATTTAGGATCTTATACATTGGAAATGTATTTCTAATCACATTTGAGAAAGACTTCCCACAGAAGGCTAACTTAGATTTTCTCAATCATCTAGTGGGTATAAAACTCTGAGGGATACAAATACAAAAGCCATAAATAATCGACTGACTAAGTTCAATAAAATGATAATCTCATCAAGGAAAGGGGACCCAAAAGAAGTCATTACTTAGCTGTGTACGCCAAATATAAGGTAACATATAGTGCTATCAATTTTTTAGATATTTGCTTATTCTAAACCTTGAGCATCAGCTCTGTTATATCATTATAATGTAAAATCATAGAATAAAATTTAATAGTGGAATAATATTGTGTCAAAGTGAATATTTGTATTATGGTTTTTGTTTCTACCAGAGAACTATATATATAAACTTACTGCTTCTTTGTCTTGAAGGCTAATCTTAAGAACTTAGAAAATTTTTAATGTTCATTCATGAGCTTGATACTTTATTCCTCTTTATGGGACCAGGAACCATCAATTTTTCACTTCAGTATTACTTTAACTGTGCAGACTTAAAGCAGGGTACTCTGTTCATTGTGTCTGGAGGGTCTCAGGTCCTCACAGAGACCACTGCGTTGGTACTGTTAAGGTATTGAGAGAAGTAATTTTCTCCAATGAAATTTAATGCTACTCAAAAGTAACTTAGAATTACATACTCAAGGCAAAAAAAGATAGTAAATGTTGTATTTCCTACGTGTTATCTGTTGTACAGTGTTTGTGTACCAAAATGTCACAGGGTGCTATATTCTTTCTCTTGGGACATTTACTAATTTTAATGTGTATATTATTAAGTATTATGTATATTTGCCTCTGAACTTAAGCAATCTGCCCTTATTCCTTATTAAAAATTTTTAGTATATTTTGCCCTCTGGAGTAAGACAGTTCAAGACTCTGCTCTATGAAGAACAAAGGGACTAAGGATTGTCAGACTTGATCCCCCCTCAAGAAGGGAACACTAATCACACACACACACACACACACACACACACATAGGCATGCCTGAGAGTGACATTTGTGACAGGGAAGCCTTAAATTGGGTAATGCTCTGTTCTGGAGCAGTTTGTCATTAAAAGAGTCATAAGATTCTTTCGAATGTTCTCAACTCGGTACTTACAAGATTAAATTTTATTTCACAAAAGAATTGAGAAAGACGTTTCCTTAGTGGAGCGTATGCATCCTCCAAGAAGAAACAACCTGAGATGCTAATGAGAGTCAATAATGGGGGCTATTTTCCAGTTACTCCAGAAATATAACTAAGATGTCCTTTAGAAGTAAGGACGCAAAACTAAATTCTGTGTTTCTTAACCAAGATCAAGCTCCCCCTTTTTAATCCATCACCTGTTTTCATTGACTCCCAAGATTTAATCTATAGTAATTTACTTAATCTTCAACCTGTTGAAAACTGGACTTTCCCAGTAACTTTGGCACCATCAGGGCCTGACTATGAAAATCCAAGAAGAGGTGAGGGAGAGGAGGAAACAAATTATACATGAATGACTAAGTCAAATGCTGGGTTTGAATTTCTCTATTCTTTTCTTTAATTGGCTCACACATTTTTAACAGCCATTGGCTCACGCAAATCCTCCAAGGTCCTCTTTATTGTCTGGCAGTCATGCTTTTCTTTCCCCAAATTCAATGTGCTTCCCCTGCCTCCCTCCCAGTCATTCAGTGTGGTTTTGCTTTCTGTGGCCCTTGATTTGGTCCCCTGTACAATCAGGCTAAGGCTGCCCTCTGCAGGACCTTACGTGAAACTGCAACCTTTCTTGGCTTCATCTTGTTCTAATTCTTTTTTTCTCTTAAAAGTTTTTTTTTTTTCCCCTTAATAAACCACTTGCACATGAAACCACATGTTCAGGTCTACTACTGGGAAACCTGGCCTAAGTCCCATTTATTATCCGAATATTTAGAAATAAACATTTTTGAAAAAAGAGCTTGTCTTTTGCACAGAAACATTACAATGGACAAGTCAGAATACACTGAGAAAACATGTTTGGAACACATGACAAAGGGCTAATTCCCCTAAATGACCCAAACCTAGTGTGGAAAAAAGACATGAACATAAAATAACAACAAAGAAAATATGAATGGCTCTAATTATCAAAATAAAAAATATTATGATTAAAATAACAATGAGATACCAATTTTAAATTTCTTAACAAAGTATAATAATACAACATTAGCTTAGGTATGGGGAAACAAGCACTCGACTTTTGGAGGAAGTGTTTTGTGAGACAATCTCTTTAAGAGCTAACATATATATTTCACTTTAAAATGGACATGACTTGCCTTTTCAACACTAATTGCTCTCTTTCTCATTCTTCTTTTCATATTCTGTAATAGCATTTGCTATAGTCTGAATGTTTGTGTCATCTCAAAATTCATTGAAATTCTAATGCCTGATATGATAGTCTCAGGAGGTGGGGTCACTGGGAGGTACTTAGTTCATTCATGGAACCCTAATAAATGGAATGAGCACCTTTCTAAAAGAGCCACCAGAGAGCTCCTAGGCCCTTCTGCTTAAAAGGATGCAAGAAGAAATCTGAGACCCGACATGGAAGAGGACCTTCGCCTGACCACGCTGGCACCTTCAGAAATGTGAGAAATAAATTTCTGTTGTTTACAAGTCACTCAGCCTGTGGTGTTTTGTTATTCCAGCCCAATGAACTGAGACAGCATTTATCACTCTGAAACTATTTGTTTATTTACTGGCTTATTGTCTGTTTCCTCCTACTAGAATGCAAGCTCCATAAGAGCAGAGCCTGGTCTATGTGATATCATCCATGCCTATGCTTGTCATGTCATAAACACTCCACTTTAAATGATTGAATTCATAAATTAAGTAGTTAGCACCCGTGGTATGGTCTGAGATACCATAGTGCTTTAGCACATCTCTTTAATATCATTCTATGGTACCTAAAATTCTCAATTAGGTAATCAGTGAAGACTCTGAGGAGCCCATTAAACCACTACATCATGAAATTCTAAATAAGAGTAAATTAGCTAAGGAATTGGGGCAAGAGAGAATAAATTTTAACTGAGGTCGTGGGCCAAGTAAGATCAGAATCACGAAGTAGTTTTAGCTGTAAACTAGTAGATGGTAGACCTCAGTGGTAGTATGGGGAGCCTCACCTGGGTTGTAGAGATTATAGCCAAGAGCAGTGGTTTTAAACAGTACAGAGAGGAAACAAACAAAAGCAAAGCAGGCAGAGTCGTGTCCATCAGAACACTCTAAGCAGAGAAGAGAAAACCAGGACACAGAGGAAAACTGAAGGCATCAGAACAAATTGAGCAGCTAGAAGCAAAGGGTTACATCAAAAGCCTAGAGAGAGACCAGTAAGCCCTAGAGGACAGACACAGAAGAATTAGGAGGAATCCATGGCATTATTTCTAGGTGAAGAGGGAGACATCTGTGGTGCCAACAACTGAGGCAGAAATATGACAATAATAGAGACTCCCCAATTTTGCTACTAACGAGGATACGATAAGGGACAGGAATGAGGTGTGGGACAATCTCCATTTCTTCTGGCAACACCCCATGGCATAGTTCAGTTGCTGCCATAGCTACACTTGACTGTAGACACCAATGCTACAAGGGACTGAAGGTTCCTGGTCACAGACTAGTTTTAACAAACCTCTGGTTTGAGGCCTTGATTTCAGCCACACTCCTCTGGGCACTTTCTAAAATTCTGTCAGATTAAAAAATTTTTATTCTAAATTTTTATCTTTGAAGATAGTCAGAAACACCGCACACAACATTCAACCTAGACTTTTGATGAAAATGGATCTCTTGAGCTGAAAATCCTATAGCTTCACTTCAACTGGTTTATTTTCCTCATCTGAACTACTAAACAAAGGCCCTCCAGGACTTAATCAATGGAGTACACGTCAATGGTCCAATATCTGAACCCAAGGGATTCAACCCAATTTTGCTGAAGCTGAGGTTAAAAACGTTGACTAGCATCTGTAATATAGGAAAATATTTGTGCCTACTTCACAGTTATTATTAGGATTAAATATGTTTATGTTGTATAGAGTGTCTGAGAGAAAGAGAGAGAGAAGGGGAGAAAGAGAGACAGAATGGAGTGAAGAAAAAAAATTAAAATATTAGTGACTATTCAACTCTCTTTTAAGATCTGGGACCAAGGCTAGACTCAAGCTAATGTCCTTTGTCTTCTGTTTTCCCAACATGCCTTATGTCACAAAAATGTGTAGGCTCAATATTTTGGGGCCTACACTCTACTCATTTGTCAATGTATTTGCTAAGAAAGTTATTTAACAAAGCTGTACTTCATTTAATCACTGTTGGTAAAGTTAGAAGATGTTAGGGAAGAGTAAATTTTCCACTACTTTTCTAGGCTCTTCTGGCTGATTTAAGAATTAAATTGACATGAGACAGATTAACAGGAGAAAATGATTAAATGTAATTATGAACATACATACACGAGTTCCATAAGAATATGGGGCCCAAGGACAAATTGGGCAGTTGAGGCTCATGTGCCATCTTGAACTAAGAAGAAAAGGATGTTGGTTTAGAACTTCAACGTGAAGGAAGGCAGTTCACATGGAGATGAAAACGCAAATGTTCAGTGGGTCATGCAGAGACAATGTGACACAGAACAGACTTATCTCTAGCCCTGTGGAGTCTCCCCCATCACACCTGGCCCATATTCTTTGTAGTTATCTCTGATGATAGTGCTCTCTATTCTAAGAACAGGCCTTTTACCTAAATTTTCTTACCTAAATTTTAAAGGGGAAGTAACAAGGAAAATTTCCTGAATTGTCTGTTTTTTAAAAATAATCAGCTTAAATTAATCTTCATGCCAAAGATATACATTTTGAGGTTGCAAATTTTATTCCCCTACGATCCTACCTTTGATACTTCTCTTAAAGATTTTACAGTCCGGAAGCTGAGTTTGTAAGTTGGTCCCTCTCATCGAACCAGTTAGTCCTGACAATAGGTCAGTCCAGTTGAGTTCATTTCTGGAGGTGGTAATGCAGGTAGATTTTCAAAGTTAGGCCTTTATTATGTAAGCAAGCAACCAGGTATTTAATAAGAGGCATTTCCATGGAAACAAAGGGAAGACAAAAATCAGTGGTTGGAGCGAAGTATAAACCAGTCTGGGTCTTGCCAGTAGCCAGGCAAGAAATTTTCTAGATGTCAGAGTCAGAACATCTTTTGCAGTTTGGAACACCTTTGAAGTCAATGAGTGTTCAGGTAAATTTCTGAGTGGTTTACACAACAGGCATGAAGACTATCTAAGTGTGGGGTACTGTGGTGGTCTCGCCTAAGTTTATATCAAGTTGTTCAGCTTTAGTTTGTAAGGCTTCAGGAAAAGGGCAGCTTTAGTTCTCAATGATTCCAAGTTAAAAATGGGAGAAAAACCAGAAAAGTTAGCATAGTGAGTCATAGCCAAGTATTGGAAGAAACTAGAAGAATTCAGGATCTAGTCCAGTTTACAAGTGGGAAACAAGATCTCAAAGACAATTAATAGAACTAGAATCTAATATCCACAGGTATATATTATACTTTCTATTAAAACATAATTTTCTTTCTGTCTAATTTTACCAAAGGTAGTCAAATTAAGACTAACATATTTGCATAACAAGTCTAATTTCAAATTTAAAAAACACAAACTTGGCCCGATTACATTAATACAAAAAAACTAGCAATTGATCACATAAGTTCTTTTAAATCTGTTTTGCTAAAACTTTTCATACAGAATCTCCAGACTGAACTTTTAACAGCCTCTTGAAGTTAAGAAGCCATTAAGTCATCAGACCACCTGTAATACTTTTAGATTTGGATTCATTTCCTTTTCCTCAAGATCCTCAAAATATCCTGTGCCTGCCAAGGATTGACCTTCCTTATGGAACTGGTAAGACTTCTGGGAACCCTGAAAGCTATGTACTGGCCTCGTTTTTCCCAAGAGAACTTTATTGGCTTCCAAAAAGTCAAACTCAAAAATGACATTCCACTCAAAGCTTTGGTAATATAAGCAATATTTCTAACTTCTTAGGTCCCATGATATGGAATATTGGTAAATGTTAATATAGCCTTTCCATTTTTTTCTGCTCAAAACTGAGTAAATTAAGTCAAAACTCAAAACATAATTGCCCTGCTAATACTTTTAGTCATTTGGAGTAAATGCACAAAAAACTACAGTAGAGTGAAAAAAATGAATAAAAGAGGTCATCATTCTGTTAAAGTTATCTAAAGCAAGAACAGACAGATGGTGTAGGGATGACAGCACTACAATGGGCTCTAGTTAAACTCATACTTGTGAAAATATTTTGAGTAAGCTTTAATTTCTTTTTTTTTCAAGTGAGTTTGATTCTAGTAGCAAAATATGACAGTGATAAAAGTAAAAAGATGTCCTTCATCTACATACTGTACTAAATAAAATACCCAGTCTTGCTTCTCAGAAAATGTCCTGTGTCACATTCATATTTTCATCTCCATAACGATAGTGACTTAACAATCACAGGCTTTATAAAGAGCAAAAGCTTCAGACTTAGCTACAATGGGTTTTCTAAATTTGAGATGCTAGGCAAGTGATGCAATTCTACTGCTTATTCTTCATTTTGAAGATGAGGATGATAATTCTTACCTCAGACTGTTACTGAGACATTTAAATGTCATAATTAATTGTTTATTGAAAATCCTTAGATGACTTCATAATCAGCGTTTGACTTTAAGATTTGTTTGAAATTATTTTCTTGTAGAGTGTCTCAATGACATTTAAATAAAAGCCTTCCTGTATTCTTGTAACATTTAAAATATAACAAATATTGCACATTTGGTTAAAGCAATTTAGGCCATTAATAAATCTTACCTTATCTTGGATTTTGAAAACTGTAGCTATTGCATGTTAAGAATTAAAAGCAAATAAGCCATACACAATTGAATAAAACAATATTTTTGTCAAAACTATTAATATTTATGAAGTAGCTAAAGTACATTAGATGAAACCACAAAAGACTCACCACTGGGTAATTATGATAACAAGGGAGCATGAACCTTTGAAATTTCTTTTTTTTTAAATCCAAAGAATAGTTTTTATAAATAAAATATAAATAAAAGTTGTTTCAAACTCTTCAAAAATTCTGAAGCAGAACAGCCTCCATTCTTAATGAATATTCCTAGATATTCTCGCAGCTGATTTCACCACCTACTCAAGAGTCTCCTCCTTTCTTGTATCTTGGTTGATGATCTTTACAGACACTGTCCTGTCCTAAACTAGCCTTATTCACAGTTGTCCCTCACTCTAAGACTGAGTTCTCGTTTCTCTCATCTCGGATGAGAATCATAGTGCATTCCTGATTTTCTCTGTTCTTAGTGAAGAGACAAACACAACTACCTAATCTTCTTATCTACAAGGGTAAAAGTGCTCAGGGTTTTATGGAGCAGTGTAGTCAGGCAGAGACCACTGCATAGTAACGCATCTTTATTAATGGCATTAGAAGGTTGATGTAGTTAATTTTTCTTTTGGGATATCATCAGTCACGTGTTTTGATACATGTGATGTGCTACATGTATTATTTATTTTAATAACAACAACAACAGTTATGAATGATTATTCATATCTAATAGATGTAATAAACATGTTAATGGCCAAAGTAAGTTTGGTTCTGAGAAATGATCTTAACAATTAACTATGATTTCTTTGCTTTTGATAACTGCTCTTCCTCTTCTTCTGGGACTTAGAAGCAGAACCAGCCTATTTGGCCAAACTAATATATAATCTCCAAACATTGTAAAAATGTCTGGATTCTATATTAATAATTTGCTTTGCTACTATTTGTGTAACATGTCACTTATATGCCACTTACTTATTCTGCTAAACCAATTTAAAAGACTGAACACTGTCCAGATAAGTCACATCTGTCAAGTTGTAAAAATATCTCAGTTGGGCTGAGGAAAGACAGTTTGGAGTCTAAGCTCAAATCGATTGTTTTGTCAGTGAACTCCTTTGACGCAAAGAGGTGGCCAAATGAAGCAAGGCACACTGAGGCTTACGTCAGTCTGATCTGCTGATAGAGTTGCGATCTGCGAAGGCTTTGCTGTGTCTGAGTTCCTTCTCAGAGCACACAGTGTGGCGATGAACGCCATTACTAAGGCAGAGAACCACCATCAGATCTGTTTCCACCGTAGTGTGAATTTGCTGAGTGTTTCATTTCCATCAGAACAGTTGTTTAATGGCTCACATATTTAGATTAAAAAAGTTTTTTTTTTAATTTTCTAGAGAAGCTGTAATTTAGGTCTATGAATTATTAAATGGTTTTAGCCTTTGCCTCCTTTTTCATGCTTTCATACAGAAGAGGGTGGAAGCAAAGGATGATATTGTTAATAATAATAACAACAGGAAAGGCTTTTTATGTGCTGATATTTATTATGTGCTGGGGGTAAGGGAAGAAAAGAAACTTTTCTTCACTTTCTTAGATCCTGTGGCTGGAGCCTATAAACTGAACTGACAAAAGACAGATTAACAAGAGAATAACTTTATTTAATATTTCTACATGCACACAAAAGCCTTCATAGGAAGAATAAAGACCCGAAGAAGCCGTTATGACTGAGTTTATATATCTTTTTAACCAAGAAAGATAAATTGTGAAGAAGTGATAAGACAAAAGAAAAGGGTTGAAGCTTCTAGAGGGAACAAATTGTGGAAAAGTGATTAGGGGTTCTATGACAGAAACTAATGGAAAATTAAGGTTATTTTAGTAGGTTTGTTAGTACAAATGCTTTTCAGAGCCAACTCTCAGTCTCTGTAGATAAGATGTTCTCCTCAACCAGGTACAACAAGTGCACCTTTCACATAAGAATCTTATGTCCCGATGTAGGCAGAAAGGGCGAGGTCAGAGAACCGGAACCCTTTCTGCACCGCTGTTGTTTGCTCCATCCCCTTCAGCTCAAATAATCAACATGCAAAAGTTGCATATTTAGGGGTGGCCTGTTCTGAACCCCTTCACAGACATTGTGCTAAGTGATATGTATACATTTCATTAAAATTCCACAGCATACCTATGAGATAGTTGCTATTATTATCTTCCATATTTTTAAATTATAAAATAACAACACTAAAGGGCAGTGAAGTTAAATAGTTCAGGTAAGATCACATTGCTACTAAGTTAAGAAGTCAGATTCCAGGCCTGTTGGGCTTCGTCTGGAACACCTAGTTGTTAGTCTAGTAGTTTATTCACTTAAGGAGTCCTCAGATAATTCTATTCTAGTTGCCGAAGAGATTGAAGAGACATAATAACAAGCCCAAGGCCACTTAATTAGAAAGTGACTGCTCTTAGAATTCAAAACCAGGTGTGTCAGACTCCAAAGCTTTTGTGTATTAAAGTGATTTTGTCCATTCCACAGTAAAAACAAACAAACAAACACAAAAAAGTTACATTGTGACCCAGTGAATACATACGTAAATCTGTAAGTGATAGAAAACTTTCATAAAATAATACTCTCCTTTACTATATGCAATAGCATTCTGGTGCTTTCTAACCTATATCCTATCTTATCCTATTCCACTCTCTTACAGTCTATCTTACTTATTATTTTTAAGATGCTCATTACAACCAATTAAATCAATTTTACAGCTCACATCACTGTCTTGGATTGTTGTGTTTACAATTACCCTCCATTTGTGCCTGAAATGCATATGATTACTTAGGTAACATTTAGTTTTTGCTCTGATGTGCTCTTTGTAATTAGATTTTCATCAGAGAGGATGTTAGCGTGGAGGGGCGAGCTGAACTCTCCTGTGGAAGGGTTGACTTGGCAGGTCCTATTTTCTTTAACGAGAAAGAAGCACCTGATCTTGAAGCAAAACAGCAGCAGCCTGCTGATCTACTGTAAAGGGGCAATTTAATTGTAAATATAACATTTGCTGTACTTCTACAATTTGAAGTGACCTTTCCTAGATATGACTCTTCCTCTTCCTACTTCTCTTTTATTGACCACATTCTTTAAAGGAGACTTAGTTACTGTTATCACACCTAACCTTCTCTGTATTGTATAAAAATATCACTATCCATGGCAAATATTTCTTTGCTGTTCTTGCACTAGGAATTCACAATCCCTAAATTTGTCCAGAGATATTCTTAATTACACATATTGGCTTTTATGGCTTCTATGGGTCAAAAGCAATTCTCTCTCCACAGATTTCTTATAGTTTAAAATAAATGCAAATGAACCATAACAAGCAAGATTTAGTAATATAAGAAGTCCAGGGGAAATAATACTGCACTTCAGATTTATAGTTCCATGGGGCATTTCACACATTATCCCAGCATCCCTGAGAGTGAGATCGATCTAAGTGTTACCAATATATTTTTTAAAGAGTTAAATAATATCTGAAGATTAAATAATTTTATCCTCCAACTTTTGCGTAATAGAACTAAAAAAAAAATCCTTAATCCTTTTCTGAATCTGTCTTCCTAATACCCTTGAGCCTTGAGTTAGAGCCATGAGATGAAAGATTAATTTAAAATAGAAAGAAAAAAGGTTAAAAGTGAATAAAAGAAGAGAGAGAGAGAGAGAGAGAGAGAGAGAGAGAGAGAGAGAGAGAGAGAGAGAGAGAGGAGAGAGAGAGAGGAGAGAGAGAGAAACACTGTAAAGGGAAATACCACTGCTATGTGACACAAGTATTCTAATCTTGGGTTATCTCTCACTATTAGCTAAAGAAATGGTGGCAACTGGTGTCAGTTCTGAGAAAATAAGATTAGACTAGAATTAGATATCTTTAAAGTTCCTGCTAATTGTAACCTCTAATGTATATCTTACTTTCCATACAACAATTGTTACTATTGTTAACTGTCACTTCTTCAACTCTTTATCTTGCTAATACTTAGGATATGATGAATTGGATTTTATTCATGCTTTGGGAAAAAGTAAGAAATTATAAGTAATTTGGTGAAACTGGGGAAGAGGAAAAAAATAATTAGATGAAAGAATTAATTAACAGATAAATTAACTTTCCAGGGGTAACTTTCCAGGTAGATTCACTCATTCACTCATTCAATTAGTACTTACAGACCTTCTATTATGTACCAGGCACAGTAGTGGGAATTGGGATCCCCAAAATGAGTTTACAGGCAAAGGGCAAAAGGTGCTCAGAGGAGTTGTAAGAGATGGAGAGGTTTTATAAGCAGTAAGAGGGGAGGGGACTAAGAAATCAAAAGAGTGGATTATTTCAGTCAAGGTCACCTTCCCTCAGGAGAAGGCAGGGAGTCTTATCAGGAAGATTTTGAAGAAAGCATGGTGAGGAAAGGAGGCAAAGAAAAAAAAAGGGTATTTTGGGGCCACCTTTTCTTTAGGGAAAAAGAATGGGAAGGGTTTTCATAATGAAGATGGCCTCTTCCGAAGAGAGTCCACATGACAGATTACTTTACTCGTGCTTGGCCAGAAAATTCCAGACTGGTTGATTAAAATTATGTTTCTGGAAGAGGTTAAAATTCCAATCAGATCATGTATTAAATCTTGGTTTGATAGCATGAGTTTCCAGCACTAGTGATGCCATTTGGGGCCTGTGGTTTTCTGTTTAACACTACCTTTTACAGCTTATCAATATAACTAGCTAAAATTTGATAACTAGAATTCATGTTTAATAAGACTGGTATTCTAGCTTCATAGATTATATTACTTCCTAATTATATCATTACATAACAGGACAAATTCTGGAGGAATCAGAGAGGTAGAAAAAAATAAATATTTCAATTCTGCTTATAAAAGGCACAATTCACCAAACTGTTCTAAGTCCTATGACTTAGCTTTAGAAATTTTTTTTCTTATATCTGGAAAACTAAAATGAAGAAAAATAGCAATATCTCAGAGTTATAAAAACTGTAACCATTCTCATCAGTTCATTCAGTTCCATGTAATTAAAATGTGTTCTGCTTGACTAGTTTTTCCATTAGTTCTCTTGACCTTGTCTGATAATTGAGTATGATAGGGTCAGTGATAATTCCAAGAATTTTGCAAGGCTGTCTATCAAGGCTTGTATGATCTGCTGGCTGTAGTGGGTACCTTGAGCACTAGACCTTGTGAAAGGTATACCGCAAGTGGGAAACACATTTCCTAAGTTTTTATGCCGCTGTGAGGGCATGGGTCTTGCAGTAGGGGAAGTTTCAACCCACTCAGAAAACATGTACACAAGAACATGTTGATAACCCATGCTAAGTGGCAAGTAAATGAAGTTCAGCTTCAATGTACTTTGGTAGATGAAAAAGATACAAAAATGAAACAAAAGAAAAAATGAGATTTGCCAGGGAGCCTAGAAGAACAAGTGCCATACAATATACTCTAAAAGTTTATCATCACTGACTTTATAATGCTTCACATGCAATTTAGCATACCAAATAAGCCTAATCAGTTTAACATTTGTCTTTTGTAAGGAGAGAAGAACAAATCTTTTGAGGTGTTCAAGGGGCCCTTCTGGAACACCTCAAAGTGGTTTATAATTTGAATTTTGGGAAGTTTGTCAAATTTAAGAAAAGGTTTGGACATTTAATTTAATAGATCATAAGTCATTATGAAGCAATATTTAATATTCATTTAACCTAAGTGAGAAGAAAAGATATCAAAGACAAACACTGAAGTTTATGTAACTGTAAGCAAAACTTAGTTCTCACTATTGAGGAGATTTAGTTTTCTTCAGTAATTGAGGACCTGATTAAGACAATATAAAAAACAGTTAATTATTTTGATAAAGCATAGAATCTTTGCTTTCTAGGTACAAAACTTTTTCACAACAGCTTATAAGTATCTGACCAAATTGTCCAAGAAAAGTTTGTCCTTTTAGCAAAGAGAACCAAACTCTAATTTTGCATTAGCTAACTTTTGATATTTAAAGTTGCTCACCTGATTAAATTTATCTTTACCTTACTCACCTTGACTACACAAATTTCTTTCTCGATTCCTTTTTTATAAATTTTCTACAATTTTTTGTACCCATTTTAGTACATACTCTTGTTTTCCCACACATTCAGAAATAATCAAGACAAAAATTACTTCATTTTTCTTAACATATATACATCCCCATATTTTATTTCTTTTTTAAAAGCCAAATATATCTTATTTTTTGTACACAGTTGTTTTCACTATTATTATTAATTTTTATAGCTTTACTTACATAGAGATTAAAACCAATAGTTCTTTTTATGGAATAACCTGGGGAGTAACTTTCCAGGTTTAGACCATGGACATAGGAGGCATCCCTGGTGAGGGCACAGAAGGTGAAACCCCTATGACCCAAAAGAGTTTCACTCTTCAAAATAGTCTCAGACAGAAAAACAGGCAGTCAAGAGATGAACTCCCTTGAAAGCTTGGCAGTGCTGGACAGAGAGAGCTCAGAGTCTAGTCTATTTGGCCACCAATTGCATCCTCCAGATGGTAGAGGCCAAGGAGAAAATATTCTCACTGGTCAAAAAAAAAAAAAAAGAAAACCAAGTTCTCAGGACAAAAGGAAAACTTTCATCCAGTAGGTTTGGCTTGGTCTTCTCTAAGGATTTTCCTTTTTATGATACACAATACAACAGGTGGAAACACAGAGAACAAAGACTATCTCAAAGAGAAAATGGATCAATAAAACCAAGAGTACTCTACAAATTTACAACTGTTAAATCTGAGGAACTAGTTCCATGAATATTTTCTTTTGCCAATATAAATTTAGTAGAGAAAAAAAAAAGATTCTTACCATTCTGCTTCCACTGAACTCTGCAGGTAGAGCAGTGGGAGTTTCACTTAGTAAGAATTCTTACTCTTGCTGGCATGCTAGAGGTCCCAGGCTCTTTATCCTGCAGTAGCTTTGGGTTGAACAGTGCCCTGCCGGTGAGGTACCCTGTTTACAGTGCCAACTGTGGAGGAGGACAGAAACTTTCCTTTACCCTCACAGTTCTTATGGCTGGTCTACTAATCTAATAAACACAAGACAGATTAACAAAAGAAAGTGAAAACATTTAATTACATACATATGTATGGGAACCTTGCATTCTTGAGAGAGTCAGAGATGCCACATGCAGGAGAAGTTCAAAGTCTGAAAGGGAAAATGGATATCTATGGTTTTCTGAGCTAGGGATGCACCTTGGTAATGCACCTTGGGGCTTCAAAGGGTCATTGCAGGATGATAAGAAGAGCAGACGTTTAGTAAATAGAAGTTTTCCCTGCTCCATAGAGAGGTAAAAAAGTTATCTGATAATCTCTTATTATGAGTAGGGCTCCAAATTCCTCTAGATAATTGGGAGTGGGACAGAAGTTTCTCCTGAGCCCACAGGATCACAAATGCTTTTAGTTCAAAATAATACACATCTCCAGTGAGGCACATCTTGGGGTGGTTCTTTTGAACCTCTAAAGGGGATACCAAAGATGCAATTATCCAGACAATGAATGGGCAAAGAGGACACTTGAGAAGCAACCTTAATAGGTATACATTGAGTACAGATCTTATACATATTAGTGAAGAGATAAAGTCAGGTATTAATTATATGGAGTGGAGTCAGATAAGACTTTCTATGGTGATGAGGCTCTTGTATAAAGTTTTCCATTAGATGCTCTAAATAATAGGAAGATACCATTTTGGTGTTAACCTCTAGGTCTGCCCCAAATTTTTTTCCTCAGACTTTGTCTGAAGATGTATACTAAATAAGAGATTCTTTGTTTCATAAAAAATATCTTTTTGTACATATATATATAAATTTTGTAAATACATACATATATACATACATAACATCTTTCACTTATGGATTTACTTTTCCTTAGCAAACTTAATAAAACATAAGTTCTGTGAAATATAGTCAATGATTCTTTTATCTCACTGATGATATTTGGTTCTTTTGCTGTTCTTTATATTTGAACAAAAATTTAAAAAAATTTTAGATTTAGATTCCTCTGTATATTCTTAGCTCATTTAATAAATTGAAACATATATTGATACATTTCTGAGGAAAATAGTTTTAGAAAAAATTAATTCTATAATTAACATTTATAAGGTTCTAGTTAGGAGTCATAAATTGAACTCAGAAAAAGTTTTACATGGAGAAAAAAGTCAAATAATAAAATAGTTGAAATAGGGTTGAGAAACTGAGTCTACCAAATTTAGATTTTTAGATTAGAGAACTTAAGTTCTGTATCACAGAAATCTAATTCAAGGATCATATCTGCAAGATTATAACAAGTGAACACAATTTGCCTTTCTCTTAAACTCTTTAAGAGGCTTTTATTTTGTGATAGTTTACTGGTAAATGTCTTAAAATAAAAAGGTTCTATAACTTTGCCATCAATTTTATTTTCAAAAATTTTTACTTGTATAAGACACAGGTCATATTAGATAATCTCTTTTGATTTTTTTTTTTTGAACTGTATTTAAAATTTGTCCCAGATATGTAGAAAAAGGAAGTGGTGCCAAAGCTTTTAGGTTGATTTAATTTCTTATATATTTTTAAAATTTTATTATTTTAAAAATTAAAATAAGGTAAGTTTTACTGATAGTTAATAAACATTTTGACACATACACATGTAAATATTTATAATAAATATGCTTTATTGCATGTACTCAAAAAAATTTAGAGATCATTGGTTCATTGTTCACTTTGGAATTAGAAATCTGAGTTCCACAAATATACACCAAAATGGCCATGTCTTTGATTCTAAATGTTGGAGATGTGTGAACACATGTGCTTTAAAAGAATTTCTTTAGTGGAATTTTGTTGATGCCTCATCATCAAAATGGCACTTGCTGAGACAAGAAATTTTCTCACTTTGAGTGGGACATTAAAAACAAACAAATTTTACCATGTAAAATTCTGTAGAGAAGGTAAAACTTTTCCTCTGCTCTCTTTGATTCTGTGGTTAAGCTTGAGAATTGAACCAACCCAAAACAGATTAACAGGAGAAAAGCATAAAAAAATTTGGTATTAATATTTTTATGTGGCCTGGGAGGCTTTATAGAAAAAAAGAAGTACCAAAGATAAGACAGGTCTGAGAGCTTGTATATACCATTTCAACAAAGAATGATAAATTGTGGAGGTGTGATGAGACAAAGGAGAAAGGGGTTCGAACTAGGGGCAGTAAATTGTTGGAAAGTGATGAGAAAATATATAGGGGAAACTTATAAAAAATGAAAGTTACTTTATCTCAGCATTATTTTCCCATCTCCAGTGATAAGAATGTTCTCTGCTATAGAGAAGGCATTTTATTTGTGGGAAATTTTATGTTCTACTTTTAGGTAGAAAGGGGGAGGTCAGAGAGCCCTTCTGTATCTGCTGTTTCTCAAAAGCCTTCAGCTCAAAATAATCAATATACCAAAGTAGAATGTTTTAGAGTAGCATGTTCTGATCTCCATTAATTCAAACACAGAAGTAGAAAAAATTACCTCTATGTACTCATTACCCAGTTTCTATAGTTATTAGATCACAGCCAATCTTTTTCATTTAAATGCAAATCCTCCCCATCCCACCTAGTATTCCCAACCCCAAATTATTTTGAAACAAATATAAATAGTACATACAATGACATTTTAAAAGTTTTTAAAAAAATATATCAGGTATCGACAATATTTTATTTTTTTAAAGAAATTTCACTTCCATTATCTTTATGAAGTTCGTTACTATTTTTCTTACAAATGAAGGATTATGTGTATAAAGAAAGAGGTTGAGAGATTGTATTTTTGTTATTATTTGTTATTTATTATTTATTTATTTTTTAATTAAAGAAATTATTTAAAATTTTTTTCCCTCATCTACTTCTCCTCTCCTCCCACTCCCCTACTCTCTGGTAACCACTAGTCCCTTGTCCATGTCCATTAGTCTCTTTTTGTCCTGTTCATTTGTTGCTTTTAGGTTTATATTCCACATATAAGTGATAACATGTGATTTTTAACTTTTTCTGCCTGCCTTATTTCGCTTACTATGACTATCTCAAGGTCTATCCATGTTGTTGCAAATGGCAGTATTTCGTCTCTTTTATGGCTGAGTAATATTCCATTTTATATATGTGCCACAGTTTCTTTACCAATCATCTATCGTAGGACACTTAGGTTGCTTCCATGTTCTGGCCACTGTGAATAATGCTGCTATGAACATAGGTGTGCAAATGTCTTTTCGGATATGGATTTTCAAATCTTTGGGATAAATACTCAGTAGAGGGATTGAATCACATAGTAAATCAATTATTGTTTTTTGAGGAATCTCCATACTGTTTTCCAAAGCGGCTGTACGAATTTGCAGTCCCACCAGCAGAGTATGAGGGTTCCTTTTTCTCTGCATCCTCTCCAACATTTATTACTTGTCCTGTTGATTTTAGCTATTCTAACAGGTGTGAGATGACATCTCATTGTGGTTTTGATTTGCATTTCCCTAATAGCTAGCGAAGTTGAGCATCTTTTCATGTATTTGTTGACCATTTGTATGTCCTCTAGGGAAAAGTGTCTGTTCAAGTCTTCTGCCTATTTTTCAATTGGATCATTTTATTATTATTATTATTGAGTTGTATGAGTTTTTTGTATATTTTGGATATTGGGCCCTTATCTAAAACATTGCTTGCAAATATATTTTCCCATTTGGATAGTTGTCTCTTTACCTTGTTTATGATTTCTTTTGCTGAGAAAAAACTTTTTAGTTTGATGTAGTCCCATTTGTTTATTTTTGCTTTTACTTCCCTTGTTTTTGAGATCAAATTAATAAAATTTTCTTTAAGTACAAAGTCCTTGAGTTTAGCTCCTATGTTTTCTTATATGCATTTTATTGTTTCAGGTCTTATATTCAGGTCCTTAAGCAACTTTGAGTTAATTTTGGTTTGTGGTGATAGACAACAGTCTAATTTCATTCTTTTGCGGGTGGCTTTCAAGTTTTCCCAACACCATTTATTGAAGAGACTTTCTTTTCTCCATGTATGTTTTGGCTTTTTTGTCAAAAATTATTTGCCCATATAAATATGGGTTTACTTCTGGACTCTCAATTCTGTTCTACTGGTCCGTGTGTCTGTTTTGCTGCCAATACCATGCCGTTTTGATTACTGTCACTTTGTAGTATAATTTGAAATCAGGCAGAGGTGATGCCTCCAGCCTCGGTTTTTTTTTTTCTTAGGATGGCTTTGGCAATTTTGTGCTTCCATACAAATCTGATAATTTTTTTGTTTCATTTCTTTTAAAAATGCTGATGGGGTTTTGATGGAGATTGCATTCTGTTTAATGCTTTAGGTAATGATGTCATTTTAACTATGTTGATTCTTCCAATCCAAGAACACAGAATATCTTTCTATTTCTTTGTATCTTTTTTAACGGGGTCTTGTAGTTTTCATTGTATAGGTCCTTCACATCTTTTGTTAGATTTATTCCTAGGTATCTTATTCTTTTTGTTGCAATTACAAAAGGAATTATTTTTTTTTACTTATTTTTCTGACACTTCATTATTAGAGTATAGGAACGCTATGGATTTTTGAACATTGATTTTGTATCCAGAGACTTTACTCTTTTTGCTTATTGTTTCTAGTAGTGTACTTGTGGAGTCTTTAGGGTTTTCTATATAGAGAATCATGTCATCTGCAAATAGTGACAGTTTGACTTCTTTGTTTCCTATTTGGATGCCTTTTATTACCTTTCTCTTGCCAGATTGCACTTGCTAGGACCTCCAATGCTATATTGAATAACAGTGGCAATAGTGGACAGCCTTTCCTTGTTCCTGATCTTAGAGAGAAGATTTTTAGTTTTTCACCATTAAGTGGAGTATTGGCTGAGGGCTTGTTATATATGGCTTTTATAATATTAAGGTACCTTCCTTCTATACCAATTTTGTTAAGTGTTTTGAGCATAAATGGGTGCTATATCTTGTCAAAGGCTTTTTCTGTATCTATTGATATGATCATATGATTCTTTTTTAAAAATCTGTTTATGTGGTATATAACATTAATTGATTTGCATATGTTGAACTATCCCTGTGTCTCTGGGATGAAGCCCACTTGATTTTGGTGTATAATCTTTTTAATATGTTGCTTATTCGGTTTGCTAGCAGAGGGATTATATTTTTGATTCAGTCTCATTCCATCTGGCTGTTCAAACCAGAAACCAAGGAGTTATAAATTACTCTGTTTCTGACTCTTCAAATGCATTTGTGACCAATGGCTGTCAAATCTTGTCCTTTTTCTAACCTTGTCACTCTCCTACTTACTTAAACTACTTTTACCTCATCCCTCTCTAATTGTCCTTTGTATAGAGCAGTTATAATGATCATTCTGAAATACATCTAATCATGTCACTACTCTACCAAAATGCTCTTTAGGGCCAGGAACTCCTGCTTGATAGTCCTAAGCTCTGTTTGCTGACATTCCCCCCTCCACCACCTCGCAATATTTGAACACTGCCAACATTTAAATTGATATTTCCACATTTAGAAAACATCTTTAAAATTGATATTCCCACATTTAGAAAACTGACACATTAAAGATGGAAAGATTTGGCTTCATTCCAAATAACTACAGCAAATTGGCAGGTATTCTTTTACGACAAGATTTTGTTACCTGCCAAAGGGCTGCAGTCAGAATTCTTTGGTATGGCATTTGTCATTTCCATATTATTTTTTTCTTTTCAGCAGCTCCAGCTTCTCCCATACTAGATTATTGAATACATCACTGCCGATATTATGCCTCTCTGTCTAATCCTTGCCTCCATTCCCAGCCCTCACTCCTATTTGTTTTTTTTTTTCCAACTCTAGCATCATTCCTTCTTTATCCATATCTCATCTACCCAGGCGACTTTGATTTATTTTGCTGAGGCATGTCCTAAAGCACTATTCATGTGTTCTTCACATCTGGCCATTAATTTCTACGTTTCTTATATCTATTAACAAGTGTGTGCTATCTTCCTTTTTTTTTTTTTTAATTATCAGTGCTTGCCATAGTACCTGACATGCTATAGGGTTCAGTGAATGTTGGGTGAATAATTGGCTGACTTAGTTATCTTTAGGCAATAAGACCCCAAATGGATTGAGAGGTTCTTAGGGCAGTTAAGATCACAACTAGTCCAAATATACTCTTTGTTACTTGTGAATCTCTAGGTTTATGCTAGTTCCTCTAACTGGGTCTCTGAAGTGAACATTAAGCATTCCTAAGGTTGTGCTAACATTCTAAATAAAATTCATTTAATTCTTTGCCTTCAGCAACAAACCTATGACCTGTGATTTCTTAATCTTGCTTTTGTACTTCAAATCTGAGAATGTTTCTCTCTGCTTTCTCTCTTTTCCTTTCTTTCCTCTCATATATTAATTAACACGTACTCATTAATCTCTTGTCTATCTGTTTGCCTAGAGAAATTAAATTTGTCTAGAGCCCTTACCTCCGGGACTCAAACCTGCATTCATTTTTAAGTTCAAGTGAGCCTTTTTGGCCTCATGTGCTTTTTTGACTCTGTTCATGGCTTCGGCTCACACAGATATCAACTCTCTTGTTTTGTGTGACAGTGATATTTGAGGAGGTTACGTTGACAAGCATCAGATGACCCATGGGGTGGAAGAAATTTGCCTTTTCTTCTTAAACTCTGAAATCTTCAGAAAGGCTTTATTCCATGTAATGAACCTAGGATATGTGGGTTCTGGTTCTGATTCTGACACTGGTTTGATGCTTTTAGGTCAGTTTGAGTAAAAGAGTTACATTATGATACATGTAAATATACCTCTTTCTCTTAAATTTAAAACAGGTTTGAGAAAAAAGACTTCTAGAAACTATGACTCTTTCCTTTACCCGTGGTGATTATAATGAGCCTCCTAGGGCTGCTGTAACAAGTTGCCATAAACTTGGTGGCTTAAAACAATAGAAATGTGTCCTCTCACAGTTCTGAGGTCTAGAAATTCTAAATCAAGGCATTAACAGGGCCATGTTCCCTTCAAGATTTCAGAAAAGAATCTTTCCTCGCCTCGTCCCAGCTCTTGGTGGCTCTCGGCAATCCTTGGCATGCTTGGCTGGTGGCTGCTTCGCTCTGATCTCTGCCTCCACAGTTACACAGACTTCTTCCCTGTATCTCAGTGTCTTTGTGTCCTTTCCTCCTCTCATATGGATACCGCCCATCAGATTTAGGCCCAACCCTAAATTCAGGATAATTTCATCTCAATATTCTTAACTATTTACATATGTAAAGACTTTATTTCCAAGTAAGGTCATGTTCTGAGGTTTGAAGTGGAAATAAATTTTGGGGAGGACACTGTTCAACCCACTAGAATGACTATCTACCTTTAAATGTCACAGCCTTATAACTTTTTACATTTTAAAATTTAAATTTACCATTTTTAAGAATAGATATGTTCATTCTTTTTAAAAAATTTCTGTGGTTGGCGATCTTTCCAAAAGGCTCATTCTGCCCCATGTTTTTCTTATATAAAATGATCATGTGGAAATTAAATGTGAATGTTAATTATTTTAATTATTACTTTAAAAGTATATTACTTTTATTAAGTTAGGCCAGAATCAATCCTTTTAGTGAAAGATATAATATCATAAAATGTTTTATTAACTTTAAACACGAGAGTTCATAACTTGAGATATGATGAAGTACTGTTTCAAACTGATTCCACAGTTTTAGGCAAACTTCTGACTTGTCACCCCTGGCAGAAGATAATGTTGCCTTCTCTTCTGCTTGCTTCCCCTCTTCAAAAAAGAAAAAAAGATAAAATCTCACAATTTTATTTTTGGCAGACCACTATAAAATGACCTTTCAAGAATGACAAACAAGAATGAGAGGTTTAACTTGGAATTTATTTTCATTTAACAGGCTTTTGCTAAAGCATTGCTTGGGTACAGCATTCTGCACAACTGGGAAAGCAAAAAGAAAAATAGCTGCATACATGTCTCTGAGGGCTCAGTAATAATTCGGAAAAAGAAGACGAATGTCAGCTATTATAAGATTTGTATCATACATAGGAGGAAATAATTTTATTAATTCAAACAGAGGAGTCCTCCATCTTTAAAAATTAAATAAAACTTCCTGCACTTAAAGTTGACGACTTGGTAAAGCTTACGATCTCTGATACAGAAATGTAGTATAACAATAAATTCTTTATTTCTTTCTTTTTCAGTTATAAGTGAAGCAACATGCAAAACTTTCCTGAAACATAAAGCAGGAAGAATAATATTTAAAAGTAATATGGTCGTTATATCTCTTTATCCATCAAACTGTCTTCATTCCACTATTTTTTCTTCGATATTATCCTATAGTGCATCAAATATTGGATAAACCAAAGTGCGTAGGAAGAAAGAAGTGATTTTCATAGTCATTACCGTTTGCAATGGAAGTGCTAAGGTTCAAGCATATCTTCTTTAGGAGCTCTGTTAGGTTCAATGGAGCATCCCAGCTTGTGTTGACCTTCCTTCTGATTCCAGGTTGCTTGACGTCAGATTTCATAGCACACCCCCTTTTCTCAAATGATTCTTTCCTCTGGGTTTGGAATGCCCCAACTGAATCTTGTGCTGCGAAGTTTAAAGTCAAGATAGATTTGAGCCTCTTCTCTATGATAGGAACTCCCAGAAATGATGCCACAGGACAACCCATTACATTATTTTATGTTGATAGACTTGGCTTATATCCTTATATAGAGAAGAATGGCACTGATGTGAATGGAGGACTCCCTCAGGTGCTTCCCTTAGGAGGACATTTGAACAAGGCTAAGACAGACATTCCTCATTACATACCAAAAAACGACGTGGGCTTGGCTGTCATTGATTGGGAAGAATGGAGGCCTACCTGGGCAAGAAACTGGAAACCTAAAGATATTTACAGGAATAAATCTATTCAGTTGGTTCAGCAACAAAATGCACAACTTTCTGTCGCAGAAGCCACCAATCTAGCCAAAAGGAATTTTGAAACAGCAGGAAAAACTATGATGTTAGAGACTTTAAAATTGGGAAAATCACTTCGGCCAAAACGCTTATGGGGTTATTATCTTTTTCCTGACTGTTACAATCATCATTATACTAAACCTAATTACAACGGGAGTTGCTTTTTCATAGAAAAGAAAAGAAATGATGATCTCGGCTGGTTGTGGAATGAAAGCACTGCACTCTTCCCATCCATTTATTTGACTTCCGTCCTAAAGTCTTCTCCATTAAGTGCACTCTTTGTCCGTAACCGTGTTCAGGAAGCCATTCGGGTTTCCAAAGTACCCAGTGCTAAAAATCCACTTCCGGTTTTTATATATTCTCGTCCAGTGTTTAGTGATAAATTTTGGGATTACCTTGGTCAGGTAAGTATATCAAGGTATGAGGGCTATGAAATAGTGCTCACAAATTGTGTTTTGTGGAAGGGAATGAAATTTAGCTTTTAATATTCTTTAGAAATATGCACATAGGTAATTTAGCATCATTATATGAAGGTAAAATAGGAAAAAAATTTATTTTAATGTAATCATATTATATCTTAGCAACCATGGAAAATTAGATAGTACAGACGATGTAGTAACTCAGTTTCTTTTTTTTTTCTTTCATGGGCCTGCTCTCCTGCCGATAGCAGTAATTAAAATAATAATAGAAATACCTGTATTTTTGTTATATTAGGACAGTGGCAGTGTAAAAGATATAGTGGGAAAATATTTAAATTATTGTTGGGATAGCATTCTTAGTTTTGGTGTTACTGTACTATGCATAACACTTTAATTATATTCCTATCTGTTACTTTCTGTCACATTTGCCAGGATGATCTTATCAATACACTTGGTGAAACTGTTGCTCTAGGTGTCTCTGGAATTGTAATGTGGGGAAGCCTCAATTTAAGTGAAAATGTGGTAAGTTGAATTGAAAGGACATAGATGAAACCATTTCTGCTTTTAATGTTTTTGAGGATTATTGTGATATTAAATAATAAACTAAGTACTATGCTTGGCAAACAGAAATAGGTTCTCAGTTGATACTAGCTGAATCAAACTACCTTTCATTTATGTGGTTATATCCTCAGGCAGAAAATATTGTATTGTTTTCCGGTGAGGAAACAGAAATTCAGGGAGATTAATTAAAATTCTCTAGGCTGCTTGACTTGTTGAAAATGTAGCAGTGAACAAAGCAAGATCCTTTCATCGTGGACTTACATTCTTATAAGTAGAAACACAACATTGCAGATATGTGAGATATCGAGAGGATTGGCTGAGGGAGTGGGTGAGTAGAATGGATAAGAGAAGTGGTTAAAATGACTCTAAGGCTTTTGGCTTGAAGGAGTTACCTCTGAGATGGCAAAGACTTCAGGAATGCTTTGGTGAGGGCTGAGCAGGAAAGAACGGGATGGGGGAGTGAGTGGGAGGGGTGATTAGAAGTTACTTTCTGAAAATATTACTAAATTGTTCAAAGCTTCTCTGCAGAAGAAGAAAAGGAGCCCTTCTTTATTTTCCACAGGTTATATTTAGTAGTGTCTATTTTAAGTAAAATTCATGTATGAGAAAAAAATGTTTTTGTCTGTATAGTATAAATTTTATTAATTTTTCTCCTATTTTCTTTAGTTCAAAAGCCTTTAACTATCCTGACCTAATCCTTTTCTCTCTTCTTTAATTTTCATCCTTGTTTAATTCTCCACATTAGGTATTTATCTTCTACGTCTTCAATCCTCTTGACTCAGTGCAAGAGTAAAACTGTCACATGGACACTGCTAAATTAAAACTGAACTTGTTCTCTGACATTTGTGGAAATACCAGTGATGTAGGTACCATAAAGAATGCTCATGGCCCAGGGTTCTTATCCTAGGGACTCATAGAGAAGAGACTGTACGCTAAAACCAGATGAGAACTTTTGATCTTTTGTCCTTCAGATAGACCAGCCATATTTTTACTTCCTTTATAAAAAATACTTAATAGCAGTCACCTTTGTGAATTTTTTCACAGTAATCTGAGCCCTTCTACCTATTTGGTAGAGTTCTACCGTCTCTGGTTTGATCATCAATAAATAAAAATAATATAAAATATAAGTTCAGAGAAAGGTTTATATGTCTCTTTAGCAAAATCTTGCATATGTCAGGAAATTATAATTATAATTTAAAATTGTATTTTAAAATTCACCTAAGTAGATACCTAATTTTCATTAGTCGTTTTTCCAGATCTATAAACTTCTTTCTCGAGGGTCTTATAATGGGTTATGATGGAACCATTTATTTCCTCACACTACTTTCTTTTTTTTAAGAACTGAGAATACCTTACTTTCATGAAAAATGAATCCGGCATTTCCCAATTAATAGGATGATGTAACATACTATTTAATTGCCATACTTTTTTTTTTACATGCACTTTAATCTTAGAGTCTCATTTTTCTATCATGACTTGCAGATTGTATTCATACAGAGATAATCCTTTGAGTTTAACATGACTATTTTCTATTTAATGACACTGCTTTGGAATTGTTCCCTATGGACTCTGTTATATATATTTATACTACCTTTTCTACTTTATCATCATTCAGAATGCTAGTTCTATCATTACTTCCCCCTTTTTTCTGTTATTTGTGATCAATAGTCATGAATTCTTTGTTGTATTTCCTGATATTCATTGACAACTTGAGAAACTGGTAATTGCAGATTTACTTGCAAAGACTGGAATTGACTTAAAATGATTGTTATCAAATCAGTGCAAGGCAACCATTTCTTTCTATTCCATTTTATTAGCTCCAGTAGTATGTCAGAGCCAGCTCTTATTGGTTCCAGCTCCTGAGACATGCTTGTTAAATATTCAGAAATTTTGTATACTGGTTTTTCAACACAGCCATTATTAAAAATTAAATTATAAAAACTTAGAATAAAATAAATTGTGTTAAAAACAAAGGAATAAATACTCAAAGTGTATGTTATTTACTTAACTTATTGGGATTCTTTCCATCTTGTATCTGCATTAGTGGAAGATTATGTAGTGGTATGCTATTCCACACCATACTACCATACAGTGTGATGATGGGGTACCTGATTCTCATTTTTGAATTTAATGATGTCAGGTTGGTAGGTTAAAGTTTGCCATGGTAGGAGGATTTACACCAGGGATATTAACAAATGCTATAAACCAGGCTTTATCTTTTAGAAATCTAGTTTTAAATCTTTCCAAAGACTACACATTGTGTAGGCTAAAAATTTTCAAACTATTCTCATCCTTTAACTTCTTTTTTTTGTCTAGCTCTTATTTCTATGGACAACTGAAATGTCATCAGAACTTGATATAAATTCTAATATATTCTTGGCACCTGGGATACAGTGTTGAAGTATATTGAAAAATTTCTGCACACACGGAGCTTATGTTAAATAAGGGATAGAAACAACACACATGCAAGAAAAAAAATTTAATATGATAAGTACTATTTAGAGAATTAAAATAGAGAGATATGAGAAAGTAGACAGGAAAGGTGTCTGAGAAAGGTAATGTCTGATTAACGTTGCTATCTGAATGATGAGATGAAGTGAACCATATTAAAAATTAGAAGAAAGAGCATTTCAAGCGGAGGAAACAGTAAGTGCAGTGTGACATGAATCTGTCATCCTCGTGAAATACCTAGTCTAGTATGTCTGAGGCACAGTGGGTGAGGTAGGGCCATTCGCAAGGAAGGAAGAGTTATAATACATCAGGCTGTAAACAAGTTGAGAGAAGATGAATTTTATTCTAAACACCATGCAATGTTATTGGAAGGTTAAGAGGAGATTTTCTATTGCTGCCATAAAAATTACAACAAGCTTAGTGGTAAACAGCAGAAATTTATCATCTTACAGTTCTGTAGATCATCCAACATTAGTTGCCTTTTTCTTTAGGGGAGGGTCCTCACTTGCTCATTTAGGTTGTAGGCAGAATTCATTTTCTCACTGTTGTTGCAATGAGCTCTCTCTGTTTTGTCTGGCTGTGGCTAAGGGACATTTTAGCTCTTGACCCCCTCTTCTACTTTCAATGCTGGCAATGCTGGGTTGACTCTCCTTTTCTTTTAAATTTGTCCTCCTCCTTTTTAATATCTGTTTTATCCCAGTTGAAAAGTTTCTACGTTTTTAAGAACTGATGATTAGATGGAGCCCACCCAGAGAATTCAGCATAATCTCTTCATCTCAAGGTCCACACCCTTAATCATATGTGTAAAGTCTCTTTTGCCATGTAAGGTAGCAAAGTCACAGTTTCAGGAGATTAGGGTACAGACATCTTTGGAAGACCCTTATTCTTCCTACTATTCATGGCATCATCCTGAGGAAGATAACAAGAAATAGGTTCAAATGAAAGCTACCAAGATTCCTTGACTTGCTTGCCGACCTCCCACCACTGGTTCCTTGGGGCTGATGGAAGACTAGGACAACCAGCTCGCTCAGTGGAAGTGCTGCTCATAAAAGAAAGCGACTGTCCTCTCTGTTTTCAAAAGGACAGTGTTCCAGTTTTAGACTGTGCCAGCCTCAAGATGAATCATTTTAGTTACTCATCACTCATACTCTGCCGAATAAGCATATTTGTAAAAGAACTACTATAATTTGCCTGTACCTGAACTATACATAACACTTAATATAAAGGATATTCAGTCAAACTTGTTTAGTTGTTTGAGCTAGCAGTTTAGAAACTACTCTTTCTAATGTTTAAACTCGTCTGACGAATGTGATGCTTATTACGTTTATTTATAATTGATAACTAATGATAACCTGGGCCCTGTGCTAAACACTTTTCCTCATATCTCTTTATCTTCACAACAATCATATGAGGTAGGTGCTATAATTATCCTTATTTTACGGATAATGACGCTGAAGCACAGCCAGGTTAATTAATTCACCCAAGGTCACCCAGATAAGAAGCTAAGACTTCAAAAACTTGAGAGATTCTCAAGTTTACATAGCTAGTTATTAATAGAGCTGGGACTCCAGTCAGGGCAGATGGACCCCCAGAGCCCATGCTCTAATTGCTGTATCATTCTGCTCCCTGTCCCCATTAGTTTATGAATATTGAGAAAGACCAAGGCTAGGGTATGCTAGGCCTCCATTGGTCAATTACTTATTCGGTGTCATGTGGAACTTATAAATATTAGAAAAACAGAATAATCTTGCTTGTTAAGGTAAAAAAGATAAAATATTACCTACCTCTTTCTGGGTGTGTTTTTTTTTGTGTGTACTTACTTAGAAATTCCCTGTCATGGTGAATTAACTCACATATGAGCTAACTTGAATCTTGATATGCTGATCTTATTATTTTACAGGACTCCTGCAAGAAACTACAACATTATTTAAAGACTACACTTAATCCTTACATAATCAATATCACTCTAGCAGCCAAAATGTGTAGCCAAGTGTTTTGTAAGGAGCAAGGATTGTGTGTAAGGAAAAATTGGAATTCGCTTGACTATCTTCACCTTAACCCAATGAGTTTGACTATTCAAATTGAGGAAGATGGAAAATTCAAAATAAAAGGGAAACCCACATTTGAAGACCTGAAGAAATTTTCTGAGAAATTTCAATGCAAATGTTATGCCAATGTTAGCTGTGCAAATGAAGTTAACTTAAAAGGCACTCATACTATTAATGTATGTGCTTCTAAAGGTGTTTGCATTAATGCCACTTTAAAGTCAGAAAATGAAATATTCCATTCAAATACAAGTTTAGTTCTCTTTTTTTTATTATTTTTAATTTTTTTTGAAAATGAATGTTCTGGCATACAAACAAGACTTTGATGGTACCAGAGAAGAATTTCAAGGGTTTCATCACAGAGACGTGTCTGTGACTTTGAAGGTTAGTAGCTAGGTTGTGTTGAGACACAAGACAGGAACTTCAGAATAATGGAACATCAAGCATGGTCTTTAGAGTGGTATACAGTGGATAACGGCCAAATGATGGCTTTAAAATAAAGACACTCTCAAACCTTTTGACCTCTGCCCTATTTTTTTCCACGCACACATATTGCAACATGGTTTTTACTCCCCATCACTTTTCTATAACGTGTGCATCACGAGGACAGGTATTTGGTGTGTTTTACTTGCTGCTAGCAGTGTGATGAACAGTATCCAGGACTTAGTAGGTGTCCAGTAAGTATTTGTTGAACAAACAAAAAATCAATGGGGAGCCACTAAAAAATTTTAAGTGTGTGAATTGTCATGAGCTCTTTTACAATCTGGGTCCTCTTGGACCAATGCTGTCCTAATCCTTAGCTCTGCCCTTCATGCTCCACTCCAATTATTATTCTACGGTCAAAGTCATGTTCTTATATGTAAGCCATGAAAAGAGACAACTTGATAATGGTCTGTAAAGAACATTTTACATGGACTAGTTTACTCAGAATGCATTAATGGCTATCAGAAGAACAAATGGAAGCAACAAGGTAAATTGAAAAGGGCACAGATTTTGGAGTTGGCAGTTATAAGAGTAAATTCCAGCTTCCAACATTTACTAACAGGGTTCAGAAGAGCCAACCCAAGATATATTTCTGTGGTATGTGAATATTCTGAGCTAAAGATAATTTTAACTTCACGCTCAAGAGAAACTTTTGCCCCTCCTTTGACTATCTGGAAAAATTTGAATTAGGGGCCTTATTCCTCCCAAGGCATCTTACCTCTTTCTTAGTTCAAGATGTCTTATATACCTACGTTCCCTTTCTATCTCTGAACCTCTCCTGCATGTGGGGTCTTTGACTCTCTGATATAAGTGGGGTTCTCGTACATATGGATGTATTAAATTTGGTTATTTTCTCTTGTTAATCTTTCTCATGTTTATTTGATTATTTGACCAACCAGAAGAGCCTTGAGGGTAGAGGAAAATTTGTTCCTCCCCACAACTAGCTATTGAAGCCTGAGTTAGTTAACCTGGCTCAGCTTCTAGTCTAATAGAATGGCAATAATATATTCCCTTTAGGGTCCTTAAGAGGATTAAATATTATACATGGAAAGCATTTGGTCTTAACAATAACTCAATAAGCATCTGTGAGAGAAAGGACTAACTTTATCTGTTTCAGTTGCAAAACTTCCAGGATTGTATCAACACAATCATTCTGCACAAGATACTGACATGTTATTGACACTAAAATTTGGTGTGGAGTAGTTAAGAATTTGAATGTAAAAACCCATTGATAAAAATCTATCAATAAAATTGAGAACCTGGATGTTTCTCTTTTCTCCTCTGTTTGCAATCAAAGAGGGAGGGTAGGAAGGAGGGCTGGGGAGTCGGTGGGAGAGAAAAAACAAGGAAGCAAGAAATGAGGGTAAAGAACTGAATTTGTTGCTTGCTCCAATTCCACTGAGGCTTCTAATTTGCACAGAATTGAAAAGAACATCTGAGACAGACACAATTAACCTTCAACTCCCTGCAAAAGCCAAGAGTAGTTATACTTAAATGCCCTACCTTATGTTAAACAGAAAAAAATTAACTGAGTCTTCTTAAAAGAAAGGGCTTATTAGGCCATTGAAGGCAAAAAAAAAAAAAAAGACCAATCTTTGGTCATGGAGTCTAAACCACCAGCAACATGGCTAGGTAGAAGAGACTACATATCTGTTTGTCCTGGAGTTTTGCAAGCATTTTTTATGAATCAGGTAGAGGGGGAGAAAGCCATTCTGAAAGAATCTACGTTAGCTGCAAACAAAGGGGTTAGGAAAAGGTGAAGCAGGGCCCATTCTGTGATACTAACTACAAGAAAGAAGTGCCTACTCCTATGAATTGGTTGTGGGCGACAGATTGAAAATAGGAAGAGGAAGGTCCTGGGGTTGGAAATTAATCCTAAATTCCAACCAGATATACAGAAATGTGAGCAGCCTTTTGTCAGAGCTGCTCCACAGCTGCTAACAGGCTAACTGTTCTCTTTCTCCCTCCGTCCACTATTTTTAATTTAGAACATTTCAGAACTTTTAATTTAGAACATCTCTAAACTTTTTTCTTATCACGGGGCTGACCTATGACAGGTCAGCCCACTCCTCCTTTCCCCCTTGCCTCATACTTCCTTTTAGAACCAACACTATGAAGCCACAGAGTGGTGGTGCTGTTTGGGATATGCCCAAACCACATTCTGCTATGCACTCTCAAGTTACGGTACAAGTAGAGTCACTAAGATCTTAAAACTAAAATTGTTGAGGCATTAAATTTGCTGTGAGGATAATGTGTTATCTGTTACAGACTATCCCTTTGTGTCTAAACTTTATTCTTATGAAGTCATTGCTACTCATGGTAAAATAATACAGTTACACAGAGGAAACCCAAAAGTCCTTTCTTCCCTCTTCCAGTGATAACCCCTGGCTATGGCTTCTTGTATATAATTCGAGAAATGTCCTGGGAATATGAAAGCAAACATCTGTGTGTGTGTGTGTGTGTGTGTGTGTGTGTGTGTGTGTGTGTGTGTGTGGTCAAAAGATAAGGCACATTAAAAACTTTAAGAGTTTATTTGAACAAAAATTTAATAAAACTGAGTAGCGCCAAGCCAGAAGTGATTAGAAGTGCTCTGCCAACAGCAGCCGAGCTTAGGCAGAGGAAGTGTGGAAGGAAAGAAGCTTAGATTTTGGTTTGCTTATACAGGTTGCCACACAATAGAGCCACGTCAGTCTAATGGCTTTCTTGTTTAATTCAACAGTGTATTTAACACAAATAGGATATGGTGTCCATAACTGTCTATAACATGCTCTTCCCACATGACAATATATTTGGGACTTCTGTCCTTTTCAATATGTTGTGTAGTGACCACCTTGTACTCCTCTATACCACTATATGACAGGTTTTTTTTAAAAAATTAAACTTTATGGTGACATTTGTTAATGAAATCCAATAAGTTTCAGCTCTATACTTTAACAGTAAGGCATACATATATTTACACTGTGTGTTCACCTCCCATAGTTAGATTTCATTCTGTCACCACATATATGAACCCCCTTTAACACGTGTACCTCACCCCTCGCCCCACCCTCTGGTAACCACTAGTCTATAGTCCATGTCCATGCGTCTCTGTTTGTTTGTCCTGTTCATTTGTTGCTTTTAGGTTTCTATCCCACATATAAGTGGTGTCATATGATTTTCAACGTTTTCCGTTTGACAGTTTTTTAAAGGAAGTTTTTATTAATTGACATTTCATTTTCTGTAGTTTTTTTCTTCCTCTAGCAATAATGTTGGGGTTAGCACTTGTATACATATATATCTTGGCACATTTTTGCCAGGATGAAATAGAATTGCTAATACAAAGGGTATATATATATTAATTCAAAAGATAAACATTGCAAAATTATCTTCAGAAAAGTATGTTCCAATTAAGAATTTCACCAATCCTTAATTGAGAATGAGAAAGACAGCTTCTTTGTCAACACTGTGCATTACCAAATTCTGTAATTATTATTCATCTGTAGGTGTAAGTGGCATCTCATTTTAAGAATTTGGTTCTTAAATAGTAAAGTTGTCCTTTTTTCCCCATACTTTGTTAAGGATATTCTTTTTTTCCTTGCCAAGGCTTTTTCTTTTTAAGAGTAAACTTTGTTTTGTTTCTCATTTATACCCAAATTCTATTTTTAGATGACTTTCGTCATTTCTGAAAATTAAGATATATCTTTACAGATATCAACAGATTGTAACATGAAACAGAAATCCAAAGACCAATTTTAAAAAGAACATTTTATTTCTTCTGCTTTCGTATTTCTTATGTGGCATTCAACTTTAAATATCACCATTATATTTTGAAAGTACATCAGTCACTTGAAGCTACAAATTCATCTATCCACAGTATTTCGTTTGTTTTCATGTAGCTTAAGAGCCTCATAAAGTTTTGGCAAATAACCCTTTTATAAGAAGTGAATTTTAAATACAATTCTAGTAGTTTTTGTAGGATATAGAGAAAGAACAAGCCAATCCAGTTTAGTCATTTGCAAGTTAATTACCCTCTATGAGTTTGTTTCTTCAACTGTGGAAGGCCAACTGTTAAGAAGATTAGAGAAAATAAACAAAAGTTACTTAGTAGAGTGCTTGTCATAAGAATTGTAGGCACTTAAGAGATAGTGATGGTTATTTATTTGAAGACTTTATATAGTTTCTAGAGTTTTCCCTCTACTGGATGATTTAAAGTTTACATCAAAAACATAAAATTGGCTTTAAAAATTTCATTTTGAGGAGTAATATATTAAGTAAAATGTATTTATAATTATTCTTTACTTGGAAGGGATAAATAAGTTTCATTTTACTAAAACCCACAAATTTTGGCACAACACACTATGATACAGATGCATAAATATTATTAGAAAAACATTAATACTTCCAGAGGTCTCTAATGTCTGATGTGCTATATCTGTAATTAGACTTCATTCAATTTTGACATGTTGTGTTAATACAATTTTGGTTAATCTTTTTTTTTCGATCATTTCATTACAATACAGAATAATAAACTTCAGGGTACTAGGTAACATATATAGTTTTTATTAAAACTTGCTCCACATCTATTTGCCAATTCTAAATAACATATATAGGGACAATGGTAGATTTGGTTTTTATACAATTACATAATTTTTAGGGAACAAAACATTATGAATGATTTTATTTTTCTTTGATAGATTTTAATTAAAGACCACAGGTAAAAAAAAAGATTTCTAGGTTAATCATTTCATAAAAGTAGAAAAATTATTAAGACTATATAAATGTTTTTGAGAACTGAGTAACCTTACTTTAGGTTCCAAATATAAAAGATATATACTTTTTGTTTCTTATAGAAAACTAATCCATGAATAGTGACGTTTCAGTAACTAATAATTTTAGTGATGTCTTGTCCCCTTATGATGTTGGAAACTAGCCTAGCTGAAATGGGCAGTCACTACTTTACACCTCTTCGTAAATAAAAAGAAATTTCATTTAATTGAGTGTTAAGTGCTTAACATTTAATTATGTGCTTTACATACAACTTCTCATTGGATTATTTTTCCCAAATGAGAGAAGCCTTAGATTAGGTGATTCACTCAAGGTCACACGGATAGAGCTGGAAAGAAGACCTGAGTGCCCACGTCTGTGCATTCCGCCTTTACATGATATTTCTCTCCCATCGAGTTAGGAAATTAAATAATGCCTTGGCACATAGAACTTAGAATTAGTTCTGATTTCTTCTTTTCACTCCACAGCTGTATCTGACTGTGGGTATCTGACAGCTACTGAGAACTTTTTTGGGTGCTAGATCATAGGGCACAGGTGATCAAGAGGCACTTAATACTATATCTACTTTCAATATGTAGCTTTTGTGGATCTAAGGAGAAACTGGCTTTCGAAGAAAGAGGCGGCATAAATAGACTACTGGCAGTTTGCATCATCCTGACCTTTCTGGGCTTCCTTGACACTGATGGTGAACTTTACATTTACAGCAGCAGAGGGCAGTAGGGGAACGGTGTCAACTCCCTGGGCTTCTCGGACAATAACATCTCTGTTCTGGAAGCCTTTGGTTTCAGCAAACAGAAATGGTAATTAGTCACATGCCAGCCCATTGTGTCACCAGAAGAAAATCGGTCCGTTTATATTTCATATTTTTAAATGGGGTATTAAGATTCTAAAAATAGAATATATAAATAATGTTACTAATCTGTGTTTTGAAATTTATACATCTTTGAGAGGTGACTTTTTAAAATTTTTCCTTATAAAACTGTTTTAAAGGCGACTTTTTTTTTTTTCTTCAAGCAACAAATTTAATGTTGTGGGTATTTTGGTAGCGAGGGAAACAGTGGGTGGAAAAGTAAGTGATCATAGCTTCCCTGTGACGATTTTATGTATTCTTCGTAGATAAGCTGAATAATTTTTCAAAATGTGGACTCTAATATATTTGTTGTGAAACAGCATGATGTGTGTTGGGGGCAGGTAGGGGGAAAGGGAGAGAGTGCATCTGCGGATTGCTGAGGTGGGAGCGGGAAGCAGGACTTGGTAGGAGATGGTAGCTGAGGAGGCTACCACCTGGAAAGGGAGATGGGTGCTACATATAAACAGTTCTCTGGGCTATGCTAATGAAACCACAATTAGTCTTTTAGGCAGAATTGCAGCGGGCAGATTTGTGTTTTAAATCTCTGAAGAAGAAGAGTTGTAGACAGACTAGATCTTTGAGGTCTCGAGGCAAGAAAACCAGTTATAAAGGCTGTTGCTATTACCTAGAGCAGAGATGAAGTCTTGAACTGGGGGAGTATTAGAAAAGGGGAGAAGAGGACAGAATTAGAAATCAGTAGATTGCTTGGATGTAAGAGGGTCAAGGGAAAACAAGTAACCTTCTGTGAAACCAGGTTCCTGCTTGAGTGTTGTCATATACTGCTGAGAAGGGGTGTGGATGGAGTGCAGCTTTGGGGGACTCGTTTGACTATGTTGTATCTGAGGTGCCTATGGAGTATCCAGACAATTTTTTTATTATTGTTTTTTTAAAGCCATATGATTTAAAAGCTCGAAAGAGAGTATAAGGCTGTGTCATTAACAATGAATATTAGTAGTCAGAGAGATGTAGTATGCCTAATACTTTGAGAAGGTGGTTTCTGGAGCCAGACTCTCTGAGTTTGGTTTCTAGGTCCATCATTTGCTGACCATGTGAGCCTGGGCAAGTTACATGACTTCTCTGTGCCTTAGTTTTCTCATCTGTTGTGAGAATTAAATTAGTTGGTATATATGTAAGGCTTAGTACTTGGCACATAGTAAGCCCCATATGCTGGTTTGTTGTATTGTTGTTATTTTGATCTTAGCTCTCATTTATTGGATATTTGTTCTGGCCCAGCTTGTGCTAAGATCTTACATGTAATTTCTCACTAAATCACCATGACACCTTGTGTTGGTGATGCGGTTATCATCTAGATATAGTTTCTTTTCCTCTTTCTTTCTTTCTTTCTTTCTTTCTTTCTTTCTTTCTTTCTTTCTTTCTTTCTTTCTTTCATATTATTTCTTTAGTTATTATTATCTAAAGAAACTCAGACCTCAGAGAAACTGAGCAACTTTTCCAAGGTAACCCACTGGAAAACGAGAGACAAAGTCAGGATAGAAATTCAAGTTTGAGGGACAACAGGAGCCCAAGCCCATTTAGATGATATTTGAAATCACGAGAGTGGATGACAACACCAGTGTGGGGAGGAGAGGAGGAGGGAGAGGTGCCAGGGAACACCAGTGTTCCTCTATGGGTGGGATGAAGGCAAAGAAAAGCAACTGACACAACATGTGTGAGAGGCGAGAAGCAGGTCCATTGCAGCTGTGTCCAGTCAGGCAAGTATTTCCTTTTCAGTCTGCTCTGATAAGCCCTCCTTTTCCACTACCCCTAACACTAAAATTTTACATTTTAAACTTCTCTTTGTGAAAAAAAAACACAAAAAACCCCTAAAATTCTAAGTAACACATGAATCTTGATTTCTATACCAGAGGCATCACATTATCTAATAGATTTGAAGTGTGATAAAGGCGCTTAAAACTTCGAAGCTCAGAGCTGCCGATGTGCGTTAGGTCGTAAGACTTTTATCCCTTCCCTGGGCAGTGACTGTAGGTTGGATTAGTCATCACAGGTGAGTCTGTGCCCAGCTCAGCGTTTCCTCCAGGGCGCCCTAACCTGGACTCGCTGTCTTTGCCTGGAGTTCCCTAGCTTTTAGTCTGTATATCTGTATTAGTTTACTAGGGGTGCCATAACAAACTGTGGCTTGTTATCATCACAAACTGGTGACTTCAACAACAGAAATTTATTTTGTCAGAGTTCTGAGGACTAGAAGTGAAAAGTCAATGGGTCCACAGAATTGGTTTCTTCTGAGGGCCTTAAAGGAAGAATCAGCCCAGGTCTCTCTTCTTGGCTATTTTCTTTCTGTATTTTCCATCTGTCCCTGTCTATGTTCAAATTTCTCTTATAAGGACATCTGCAATATTGGAGTGGGCCCCGCCCTAATGACTTCATTTTAACTTAATTACCTCTGTAAAGACCCAGTCTGCAAAGAAGGTCACACTCTGAGGTACAATGGATAGGACCTCAACATATAAAATTTGCGGGGGGACATAATTTGGTACATAACATTATTAATTCACTTTGATGAGTCCAGTATAGAAATGCAGTACAAGAAAAAAAACATATTCTACTCCACTATTTTATGTTATTTTATGTTATCAACCAAAGAAAATAAATGTTCATTTTATGTCCTCCCAGTCAGATCTTCCTTCTCTAATTAATAAGAAGATATTTAATAAAGAAGACTTTTTCTTCTCTTGATGAGGAATGAAGATGCGCAGTTTTCAAGTTAAAATCAATGGATATACTTGTTCATTTAAAATATTGACTCTTGAGGTCAATATCCTTTAGGAAGTGTTTTATAACCATGACCAGCATCCCTGGATATTAAGTGTAGCCTCTGCTCTAGGTGCTATGGGCAGAAGGAAGGTTATAAAGATGGCCTCGAACTCAAAGTATATATAATTCCATGTTATTATTCTTCACCTTTTTGGCATCATGGAGGCTTTTGGAATCTGGCGAAAGCTAGAGCTTTTCTTCCCAGAGATATTTATGTGAGATTATAAGCAAAATTATGTACACAGCTTATCTTGTAGCATTAGATCAAAATAATTTTTATTAAAAATTGTGCCTTTACCATCCATTTTACAAGCAAAATTAATTTTAGGCAATATTCTAAAAAAAAAGGGGGGAAAACAATTCTAAGTGTGCAAATAAAATTTCAAACTAAACTTTGTTTTCACTAAAAAATAAATTTCAATGAGAAGGCATCTCTCCCTTGGTTTGAATGAGAAGCTGAAATTACCAAGTGGTCTTTGGCATTGCAGCATAAGCACATTCATGGAGACTTTCTGTTTTGATGGTAACAAACACTGAAAAGCTGTGCTCACAACAGCATGTTGTAGCAAACAGAATTCATGTTCACAGATGGCACGATGGGCTTGTGACAAGGGAACACTAAGATATTCTAAGACTATCTGAATTAGAGTTATATCTTTTAATTTCCATTGGCTTCACATCAGCTAGGGGATGCTGTTGACGTTAGCAAAGAAAGAATGAAGAAACATGTTTCAGTTTTCAGGTTGTCTGAGCAGAAATACTTTAAAGAGTTATGTGGAGTTCCAAGTTGTTGGCATATTTCTGTATCACAGATTTCTAAACGAGAAGTTCCTATTCTGCTTTCATTTCATAAGAAAACATTTCAAAAAGTCAATGACTCAAGGCCCTGGCATTAACAAATTTGACGACTTGCTGGAGACAAGCAGGCCATCGAAAGCAATGAGTGTGAAAGCTTGCTGAATAAAGATACTTCCTCTAAGCTGTTACCAAGTGCCACAAGTGTTCTGTCTATTCACAAAGTGCCCCAATAAATCTGGTTTGCAGAAGAACCTTCTCTTTATTTCAAATATATTGATGAATTTGAAATTTAAAAAAGACTTGCTAAATAGAAATTCATTTTTGAAGGCATCTGGCTACATAAAGATGCGTCCAATTCCTCTATGACATGCCCCCAAATATTTTACAAAATCAACCATGAAATAATTTCATTTCTTAGAGGCACCACTCTAACCCTCTCCTCTGACTCAGACCACACACTAACTTGACCATTTCTGGGGTACACAGCTTTTACCAGTCTTCTTGTTGCTATTTTAAGACTAGACTGCTACATCAGGGCAGACCAAATTTTGGTAAAGTCTTGCCTTTTCAACTCCAGCTTTCTTTCTTGAAAAAGATCTACACTAATACATTTTTGCAACAAGAATTATGAGATGCTACTTGAGCATTTTCTGCTTCCTGCTCCTTCCATTGGTAAGAGCGTTGCCATGCAAAAGCACTGGGTCTTTGGTGTTCCATTGCACCCAGTGGAAAGCAAAGCCAACAGATGTTTGATATTTAATCTTCATTATTTTCTTTGATAGTTTCTAACCTAAGTCAGTCCTGAAGTAAACAAGGACAGATGCTCATCATCATAATGGCAGGGCACATAGTTTAAAATTTCTACCAGTGAATGGCTGTTCTGATACATCATGTTAACACTGATGAATACATGACTCATGTCTACAGGAGCAGCAATGGTAGACATAAAAATATTGTATTCTCCAAGCCATTCTGGAAAAAATCACATAAAAATTCTCTGCTGTGTGTGTCTGTGCATTTCTGTTTCCATGTGTGTGTTCACACGTGTGGCCATATGTCTGATTCACAGACCTCTCTCAGATGCACTTCCATGGACGTCAGGACAGTATCTTCCACCAAAGCCCAGTCCAATGTGATGCTGACAATGATGGATGTGAGCCCAATGGCAGGAGATCCACTTTCCTGGTGGTCATAGAAAAGGGCTTATGGGGACCCGATGAGATAACACTGGTGCTGAAACTTGAAGACTGAGTAGAAGTTTATTAGATTGAGAAGGGGAGAAAAGATATTTTAGACAGAAACTGAGAAGGGAGCTGCCATAATAGGAGAAATGTGGGTGGTGTGAATGGTTCCAAGAAACTAAGAGTTATACTGGAAGTGTCCAGCTACCAAGACAGAGGGAGCTATTTACGTGTGAATTTTCACTCTGTTATTTATCTGTATGACCCTGAACAAGTTTCTTTTTTTTTTTTTGCCTTAGTTTCCCCATTTTAATATGGGAATGGCATTTGAGGGTCAGCTTCTCCCAGGATCTTTCATTTATTCAAATAAGGTTTCTTTAAATCCTTGGCGTACTTGGCACACCAAATACATGAACACCCTCTGAAAAGGGGTAAGTAACAATAATGATAGCTTTTTCCTGTGGGAACAGCCACGTGGAGGGGAGAATGACCATCTCCTCTCCCCTCTGTGGCCTGTGCTCATCCGCAGATATCGGTGAACTCTGAAAAAGGGGAATCATCTGGCAAAAATGTCACTTCGCCTGCTGTGTTCAATGCTCCCATTCAACCAGATGCTGTAAACTTTGTTCACACCAACTTGTGCAAAAAGAATAGACAGCCCTGTGCTGTCAGTGAATTAGAAGGACATCAAATCAGTGCTGAGTCGTGGGAAGCCAGCAGAGCTGTGGCTTACATTCCCAGAGTTCGAGGGGGTGGGACCCATTGTTCTGGCCAGGGTGCTTTTGGCAGTAAGTGCTGTGGGGGCCACATGTTTGCACCAACCCAAACCTGACGCCATTGGCAGCACAGAATGAACACACCACAGAAGTGATATTCCATCTGCTGTGCCCTGGCTGCCTGGGCCTGACCAGCACCGGTCATATCTCAAGGTCATCAAATTGAGGAAGTTCCTGAACTTCCTGTGGCGGCTGAAGATAAAGTTGAAGGTTACAAGAAGACCGAGGAGGCTGTTTTGCTGCTTAAGAAACTGAAGGCCTGAAACGGTATGAGAAAGGTCTCTGCCTCTGGGCAAATGAGCTGCCAAGGGCAAAATGGGAAACGTCGCCGTCCAGCATGGGAGACCTTGCATCATCTATAATGAGGACAATGGCATCATCAAAGTCTTCAGAAACATCCTGGGATTACTCTGTCTAATGTAAGCAAAACGAACATTTTGATGCTTGCTCCTGGGGTCATGAGGGCCGTTTCTGCAGCGGGACTGGGAATGCTTTCCGTAAGTTAGATGATCGACGTGGCACTCGGAGTAGAGCGGCCTCTCTCAAGAGCAGGTACCACCCTCTCACACGCGGGACATTCAGTACAGAACTTACTGGAATGCTGAGGAGCCCAGAGACCCAAAGAGCCCTCCGCGCGCCATGCGAGAAGATTCGGCGCAGTCTTGGAGAAGAAACCACGGAAAAACCTGAGAATCACATTGAAACTAAACCCTTGTGCAAAAGCCATGTGGCGGAGCACCATTCGCCACGAGGCCAAGAACCACCAGCTCTGGGTGGATAAAGTAGTAGCAGCATGAGGCCAAATCAGGTGAGAAGGGAGTTCCAGGCAAGAAGCCTGTGGTAGGAAAGAAAGCAAAGAAGGCTGTTGGCGTTATGAAGGGGAAGACGGATGGGAAAAAAAGCTGCTGCTGCCCCAAAACCATCAACTGAGAAGAAGACCGCAGTAGAGAAACCCACCACATAAGAAAAAAAGCCTGTGCCATAAACTCAAATTTGTTTATTCTGTAAAGGTCAGATCACTTTGGAAAGTTAATTTTGAATAAAAACCTGATCAAAGAAAGGAAGAAAAGGAAGAAAAAGAAAATACCAATAATACAATACACCACCATATACATGTTTTGCATCTTTGTAGTGTGTCATCTTCCTAACGCCGGATGTAGAAGCTGTCATTACATCCACAGTGAGGAAATCCAGGCTTAAGTAGGTTAAAAGACAGCCAGAATCTCTCAGGGAGCGGTCATACAGCCAGCACTTAAATCAGGCTCTTGTACTGGTTTCAAATTTTATTTGTTATTTTATTTGGTCTTTAATTGTGGCCAATGGGCACTATGCCTAAATTTGCATTCTCCAGCCAGCCCCTCAGAACGAAGCTTTCTGTTGATGGTCTGCTCACATTTGATGGACTTCTTTCTTTAAGGCTGCTTTTCAGATTGTCTTCCTGACTGCACATCCCTTAGTCTTGATGCAAGTGACACATGCTCCTCCTTGACCTGATTTTGAAGGATACTGTGCGTTAGCTAGGGTCCAAGAATGCAGGCCCCTGTTTATCTGAGAGAAGGTATGTGATGCACTTGTCACCTATCGTCAAGCCCAAGTAAAATATTTTCTCTTGGAACATCCTGGAAATGATCCTCTGTTACTTCTGAGTGACATAAAATTGTGTTAAGCAGAAGCAGTGACTGTTCTGGGTCTCACTTTTATATTTAGGAAACTGAGCAGGACAGAGAAAGCGAAAAAGGAACACACACACATATGCACAAAACCAAAGATATTTGTAAAAGGTTCTCATGGAGTAGAAGCAAGGTTCTTCTTGGGTCTATATAGACAGGTGCTGGGGTTCTTTTCATTCCTTGTGAAGAGTGTTGTCAAGCTACAATGAATGGAAGAGCCTTTTCTGTCTGAGGAAAATGACTCCAGCTGGATTTAGCTTGATTTAACTCTTTACAATTCTGAATATTCTCCTTCATTTCTTACGCTCTCACATTCTCTTATCCATCCAGCTCAAGGTTATAGGAAGAAAGAATTTCAGTTGATATCTTAGTCCATTTGGGCTGCTACAACAAAATGCCTTACAAACAGCCACACAGTCTGTGGCATTTCGTCGCTTGCAGTTCTGGAGGTTGGGAAGTCCAAGATCAAGGCACCAGCATGGTTGCATTCGGGCAAAAGCCGTCTCCTCGAATCATAGCTGGTGCCTTCTCCCTGAGTCCTCACGTCAGGGAAGGGGTCAGGGAGCTCTCTGGACCCTCTCTTACAAGGACACTAATCCCACTCCTGAAGGCTCCACCCTCGTGCCCTAGGCATCTTCTGAAGGCCCCACCTCCTAATATCATTACCTATGGAAATTAGGATGTCAACATATGAACTGGCGGGTGGGGAGGGAATGCTCAAACCACTGTGGTTGATTTCTGCCATTTTTGTTTATTTAAGTTTATTCTGTGAAGAAATGTGGTAAAGAGTAAAAAATAATAGAAACAGAAGATTAAACTTGGGGCTCGGCAACCTCGCCTTCCTTCACACCCCACTGTTCTTGAGATTTGGCTAAGGGTTTTGTCACCCACAGCCCTGTAAACCACTTGGGCTTCCTTCTGGTTCCAGTTTGAAAACAGTGTCTTGTGCTCCCTGCCGTAGTGGGTATAACCTTTCCTCTTGCTTAAGATAGTTACATGGAAAGTCACACAGAGTGACTTTCTAGTTGGCGTCACCTGTTTTTCTTGGTAACCTTCACCCTCATTTTGAACTAGATCACTTCATAGACATAATTGCAGGTAAAAATTAGGAAGTGATTTCTTTTAGCTAAATAATATGAGAAACTTTAAAAATATAAGAGAAACCTCTCTCACAGCTTGCTCTCTTGACCATGAAAATATTTATATGCACTGTGGCATATATCAATCATTGGGTCTCCTATATGAAATCCTCTAAAAGAGGAAGTTAAAATAAAAAAAATGCTGTATTTATATTTGAACCACTCTGGACACAAGGAGGAGTGCAGTGTTATTGGTAATTGCAACATAGTTGCAAGTGATGGTCACCCACCTAAAGCCTGGTTGTGAGAGCTAGTTTTGAGCTGCCATGCTCACAAAGAGATGCACAGCTATGCTCTCAAGGCCGTTTCCTCTGTCCGAGTCCAGACGAATTCTCGAAACACTGAAGAGCTTTTAATGCATCCTCACACCTCCCCTGTGAACTGGGACATTTTTCATCTGCCTTCAGGCAGGAGGTAAAATATTTATTTGATTTGTTTAAGGTCATAAAGAAAGACAGAGAAACAGAGAGCCATAGCAGATAGAAACAGTAACGGGCTTGGTATCCAACCACTATCTATTAGCTCAACAAAGTCAAAGAGTAAAGCGCAGGTGGACGTAATGGTGTGGTAGGTGTTTTTCACAGTGATGACACTGCAGTTCAAGGGGCAGGGATGCTATGTGCCTTTCCGCAGGCTGAGAAGGCATCAGAGAATGAGGTGGAATGAGGAAGGGGCAGGATGTAGAGACAGGAAGAAAGGAGGGATCAAAGGTCCAGTGTCAAGGTAAAGGGCAAGTAGAGAGACCCTGGGACTGAATGTAAAGAGATGGGGGAGTGGGGATAGGGAGATTGGAGTAGGAAAAGTGATCAGAAACAGGTCTAGAAACAGTGGTAGAAACAGTTTGTTTTGTGTCGGGTCTTAATTTATGAAGGGGACTGAGTGACAATACAGAGAGGTAAATGCCACTGAAAGAAAAGTTTAAGGTTACTCATGATTCCCCTAGAAACAAGAGGTGTGGCTCACCACACAGGGACCCTTGAGGAGCACCATGTTTCAGTCAGGAAGTAGAGGCAGGAGTGGAGGTGGGTAGAGTATGGGAGGAGGATGCTCAGGCCACTGGCCTTTATTGGGGTTTCTGCAGGAAAGACAAGGCAGGGCAGGGTAAGTAGTTTAGGTTTGGCTAGTTTGAATAATTTTGGTGAGCTTTAGGCTTTAGGAGTGGTCTCTAGTTGCCTCGTACCTACCCTGGGATGATTAAGGCAGAGAAATATTCCCTCCTGGAGTGTACAGGCCAGACAGAGGAGGTAGGGCTCTGAATTTGGTTAGTTTTTATGTCGGATAGAATGCCTTTTGCTCTCTCAGAACTGGTTTGCCCTGGGAGGAACAATCTCTCCTCCGCCAGAAAGCTTTTTTTTTTAAGATGTCAAAACATCATAACAAAAACAAACATACAAGAAACAAACAACAAAACCATGATGAATGGTTTTAATTACGCTGGGGACAAAGTAGGGAATTTGGAGTGGGTGGCATGTGGCTCAAGGTCACCCAGACCATGAAGCTCAGTGCCCACAATGAAAAGGATGAGGACTGCCTCCTTTGCAGGCCAGTGTTCTCTTCTGAAGACTTGTTTTCTCTTTAATTTTAAAATAAAACTCAAAAGAGGATTTAGTAATACATATTCCTTAGAGAGATTAAATTTTAAAAAATTTCTGTAGTCTGATGAGCATCTGAACTACTAAATTTTTCATTTCATGGTCAGAGCAGATCACAGAATGTAATTCTTACTGAAATTTTAATATTAAAAAATAAAGCAGAAAAAAATCAATCCTGAAGAAAATTTACAGGTTATGTTTACATTATAAAAGCAAGGTAAATAAAAAAAATGAGAATAATTTTTTTAAATTAGAAAGACCACCTGATAAACTTATTAATTACTTCAAAAACAAAATAAATGTTATATAAATAAGATTAGTATACTAATGTCTCCTTAATCAGAAATATGTAGTCATGTTAGATAATTGTTTTAACTGAAATTTAATGATTCTTTTGGATCACCTCCAGTTTGCACTCTATTAGTTCATAATGCCACAATAGATGATTATTACTATGATTTTTTTTATTTTTATAGTTGTTTTATGCAAGTATAGCATACATACAGAAAAGTGTACGAATTATACATTTACATTTCAAAGCTTTTTCATATTGAGACGGCTTTGTGTTTTTTCCCAGTCACCATCCTCTCCATCAAAGGTAATTACTGTCTGGCTTTCCATTGTAGACATGTTTTTCTGTTTTATAATTTCATGTAAACAAAATCATACAGTATGTATTCTTTTATACCTGCTTCTCTCCCTCCCCCCACACAACATTATTTTTGCGAGATTCACTCTTATTAGTAGTTTGTTCATTTTTGTAGCTGTATAATATTTTGTGCTATGGATATATACTAATTTACGTAATAAACCACTCCTTGGGCTATATCCAGGAGAAATGTATAGAATGCGAAACAAAAGACAGATTTAAGGATGTGTCTTTAACAATGCTAGTCCAATCTAAAAGTCTGACCATCAGCATGTTTTCATTCAGTCTGGTGGCTTGTCCTTGTTCTCTCTTAAAGATTTCTTTTGAAGAACAGAAGTTCCTTATTTTAATGTAGCCCAATTTATCAGTTTTCTTTCTCTAAGGGTTGTGCTTTTTGTGTCCTGCTTAAGAAACCTAGACCAAGGCCATTAATAAAATCTATGTTATCTTCGAGAAACTTTATTATTTTACCTCATATTTAGACCTGCAATTTACTTAGAATTTTTTTTTTTAATGATAAAAGGTAGGGTCAAGATTCATTGCTTTTTCCTTACATCGATTTCCAATTTAACCAGCATCAGTTAGGGTACAAGACTATTGCTCTTCAATGTCACCTTATCCTATTGGTTTTATCTATCTATCTATCTATCTATCTATCTATCTATCTATTTATTTGTTCATTTGTTTGTTTATTTTAATTAATTAATTATCTTAATGGTGACATCGGTTAACGAAATCTAATGTTTCATCTGTACATTTTAACAGTAAGGTATATATATATATATATATTTACACTGTGTGTTCATCTTCTATAGTTAGATTTTCTTCTGTCACCACATGTTTGACTCCCTTTACCCTGTGTACCTACCCTCTCCTCCTCCACCTTTCTATTGGTTTTAAATAACATTAACCAATGGAATAAAACTTGAGAAAAATGTTCTTTTCCATCACCTATATATTTCTGTGCATATGAGTATCTGGAATCTGTGGTAAGAAGTTTCTATAAATTTTTTGCTAAGGCAAACATTTTTTTAGAGACATTTTGAAAAGTATGTTTAATAAATTACAGAGAATGAAAGTTTATTGCTTTGCAATAGCCTTTTATTTTCTTGCCTTCAGAAGAGCTTCCCAATTAGGAAGTAAAGCTAAAAATGAAACTAATAAACAGGGATCAGACTGTGAACCTTCAGCTAAGACGATAGTCTTGGATTTGTGCCATGGTCTTAAGAAAGTAACTTAAATTGGTTTTTGCTTTGCCTTCAAAATAATAATAATAATAATAACTGTCAAGAAATAAAATGGATAATGCTCAAGGTTAAATTTTTTCCCCAGATAAAAAATATTTTTTTGCTGAAAAAAAAAAACCTGTGCTTTCATAAAAAGAAAAAAAAGCATACTTATTGAAATGTAGTTAGCATCAGGTAACTAGAAGACACTTTAGCTTCTTGGATTATTGAAATATGTAAACTTTTTTTTAGTCTTGACTTCCAAGGGTCAAGAAAAACCATGCACTTTGCTTAGGTGTCAAGAAAGGTAGCCTGATGACAGTGATATCATTCAAAGAGCGTTGGATTTGAAGCCATGCTTCTGGGTTCCCATTCCTGTTCTGCCACTAGAGATTTTTTTGACTCTTCTTTATTTTCTTCTTTCATACAATTAAGTAGGCCACGTCAGTATTTATTTATTTATTTTGTCCTGGTGTGACTATGTCACATTTATTTTGTTGCACAACTTACTCCTGTGTGCGTGTCTGGGCCACAGTCTGATCTCTGTTTATTAGTTTCATTTTTAGCTTTACCTCCTATTTGGGAAGCTCCCCCAAAGGCAAAAAAGTAAAAGATTATTACAAAGCAACTATTTTTCATTCTCTGTAATTTATTAAACATACTTTTCAAATAATTACTACTAAAAGCTTACTTATTACCACATTAAGTAGATAACTTGGAATAGCCTATACTTCCTGATGGACCTCTCTTATTTATTTTTTCTCAGTTTTTGTTACCAAAAGTCCTCGACATTATTGGCTTTCCTTGTAATACAGAGTTGATTTTTCCAATAGTCCCAAGGAAAAGTGTAGTTCCTCTCACAAGTTCTCAGTTAATTCCACCTTGTGACCAAAGGCATGCAAATATTTGCCAAGAGCTTAAAGATTAAAGATACGTTTGTGACTATGAAACACAATGAAATTAAATTTACAACTTATAACAACCATATTTCATCGAATCTAATACACCATCAATTGTAAGGTGCACCATCTTTTTAAGCACCAGAAAGAAAAAAATAATACTCTCAAATAAATTATGAACTATCAGCTGTAAGGTACATACCAATTTAAAAAATATTAAAGTGTATAAATGTGTCTTAGAATCTATGAAATAGAGTAATCACATTAGTTTCTTAACTAAATGATTTGTTCCACCATATCTAAGAAAAAAAAGCATAGATAACAACATTGTAGTCCCCAAACTTGGCTGGGTGAGAATTTGTGGACCCCTCTCCTTGCCTGCTGAATCAGAATACTGGGGGGTGGGTCCATTAAAATCAGCTAGGAACAAAGTTAAAAAAGACTTCTCACTTGGTTCTGCTTGTCATTTATATTTGTGAATGATCAGAACAGAAGATATCTATCTCTGAGAACTGTCGATTCATTTCTATCCCTATGGTGCTGTTGCTAAATTTCTAGAACCAGCAAAGGAGGATGTCAATGGAAGAGCTACCTGTTATATTGCTGTTTATTTCTCCTTGTATAACAAGAAAATAGATCGATGGATTAATGCCATTTATATTTTCAAAACATGGGATATCAACTGTACTAATATTGAAATCAATTCTTGGCAAAAAGTTTTAAAACATGTGTTAGCTGAGTATTAGATACTTTAGAAAGAAATAAGCTGATAATGAGAGCTGTAAGATAGATTCAATACCCAAATTTACTTAATTTTTCTTCTTTTTATTTTTCAAGATTATTAGGTTATCAAGGAATAATATGCAAATATAGTGTGTTTTAAGTGCAACAAGGCATTTGACAAGCCTGTATTGATATCCTTGAGAACTTGAAGAAATATGTACCAGATAATAGTAAGTGAATTCATTCCAAGATTGGCTAAATAAACAAAGCAAGACTTGATCCTTGACCCTATCTTCCTTCCTTCCTTCCTTCCTTCCTTCCTTCCTTCCTTCCTTCCTTCCTTCCTTCCTTCCTTCCTTCCTTCCTTCCTTTCTCTCTCTCTCTCTCCTTCTTTCTTCCCTCTTTTCCTCCCTCCTTTCTTTTTTCGTATGTATATATGCATGTATGTATGCATGTATGTATGTATGTATGTATGTATGTATTAGTACAAATTATTAGATTGAAGACATACAGCCACACATATATATCTAATTTGAATATGACCAAAGCTGGGAGGGCTCTCTAGCACTATAATCAATCAGACTAAGATTGGCTATATGATCTTGACATGTTGAATAATTAAGGGGAAAACTTATCTAATTGAAAATTTTAAGCTCTCATATTTAGATTAAAAAATACAATTTGGACAAGTATGGTATATCTACCATTGAGATGTCTGAAAAAGTTGAGTATTTTAACTGATCTTAAATTTGTCACAATTATAAAGTGTAATAATGCAGGTTTTGAAAAGCTAAAAGTATTAGCATGCTACAAAGCAAACTCACCAGAACCCTTAATAGAATAACTCTTGAATTTTCCAAGCTTGGCAGTGGACAGTCTCCAGATAGGGAGGGGTAGCTGAACCTCATAGCTCTTCTCTTATTTTTTAAGAGCTCCCTCTGGCACCAGAAAGCTGTACCATATACATCCTTACTCTGGCACAAATCATACTTTAACTGAAGCCTCCAGAAAACTGGAGATTTCCACACAAAGACTACCATGCAAAGTTGGCCTCTAGAAATGGTTCTTTTCAGAAAACAGAACTCTGGCTCTCTTAAGATCCCCTGTGGGTATGACCCCCTACCCTACCACAGGGTTATAACTCCTTGCTAACCCCCTCAGTCTGTGTCCCTATGCACTAATTTCCCACCAGTCAAAAGCCCTCCAAACTATTCCAAAGACCTGGAATGGAGTGAGGAAGATGATTCATTTCTTTCTCATTGTAGACCCCCTTCCAAGTTAGAATTCTATTCCCAGGATATATCTTTTCTGTGGATAACTGACAGTGGGAATGACTACTTCCTGACAATGAGACCCCAATGTCTACTCATGTGAGTTGCACTACACTCTGCTTTGGCCTTAATAGGACAACCCTGTCATAAAAAAAAAGTTTATAAAAACATTAGTAGGAGATACACACATATGGGCAGAGCCCAGATGTCCATTCCATCAAATCACAGTATTACCTGCATTAGAAAATAATGTCTCTGATTTTGCAGTATATCATTCTTGAATGTTAAATTCAAGATACTGGGAAGCAGACTTATTTCAACAAGATTAAAAACAAAATCTCAAATACATGGAACTTCCCCTATAAAAGAGAATGCCTTATGATGTGTACTCTCTATTATCTAAAAGATTCCCCTGGAATGCGTCCTAGTTAGTGAGTAGTTAATAATGCAAGGTCTGCAACTGGATTACTTGGTTCAAATCCCAGCTTCACCACTTACTCACTTTGACCTTGGACATATTATTTAATCTGTTTCTCAATTTCTTTGGCTGTGTAATAAGGTTGTTAGGCAATAAAATAAGTTATAACTGATAAACTCATAGATAGCAAATATTAAACACTTAACTCATAGAACCAGAGATGGCAAATATTAAACACTTAATAATTATTGGATGTTATTGGTTCCTTCCAAAGACTAATATTCTGTGACTCTGATCTTAGCTGTTTTCAATGTTCTTGGCATTCTTCATAGGTAAGGCAGAGTCCATTAATATAATACCCAGATAAAGCAAATGCTTGAGTTGATGGGCTTCGTTGGCTGTGTGCTATGGTTTAACGGTCAATTTAGTAGAAATATGAAACAGATAGTAAAATAAATAAGTTTATGTTATAAAAACAGTTTATAATGTGTTGCTTTTCAGGTGACTTTAAATTAAATTTAGTTTAGCATTAAAAAAAAAATTTAGGTACAAGAGTAGCAAATAGTGAAAAGAGTGTAAGCAATGCAGAACTGTATAAGTAAATAGATTTTGTTAATTTGTAAGCATAAGTAAACGTAATTTATATAATTTATGAAAAAAATAGAATTATACACACTGATTTACAATTTCTTTTTTTAAAAAGTTAAGACTATATTTTTAGAGAAGTTTTAGGTTCACAACAAAATAGAGAGAAAGGTACAGAGACATCCCATGTACCTCCTACACCCACACACTCACAGCCTTCTCCCTTATTCACATCCTCTACATTGACACATCATAATCTCCCAAAGTCCATAGATTACGTTATAATTTACTCATGGTGTTATATGTTCTATGGATGCCATTTTCTTTTGTATACTATTACATTTGTGTAACATTCCACATAGAACATTTTATGACTTTAGAATTAAAAACATACCTATAAACTAATGCCGTACAATATGAAATGACTTCTCTTGGGAACATAGATTTTTTAAAAAAATCCAACGTAGATTCTTGATCTGCTTATATCATCTAAAGTCGTAAGGACTAGTATCTTCAGGAACTGTCAAGCATGAGTCTGACCAGCTCTTCAACCCCTGAGCCTTGTTCCCAGTTCATATCTTGACTGTTTGGTATAAGTGATGAAGATGGCTTGGCTTTTTAAATAAGAGTGAAGAGGCACTGGTTTGGAATATTAATTATAAAGACCACATAATTAAAGAGAAAACATACCTATATATGGAGTGAGGGAAAGTTTCTTATGTGTAAACTAATAGTGAAAATTATCTATTAAGGGCACTTCCCACTTTTCATTTGCATTGATTGAGCTGTCTTTCTATATTGTCTGCTTAAATCCTACCATGAAGAGATTTTTGTATTGCTCTGAGAACAAGAAAGAAGCAAAAATAGTATATCATATTCCCAATGGGTTTGAAATTAACAGAAAAGCAGCTGTTTAAATCAATTATTTTTCCACTGCAAGGTTCCTTTGAATAATGAGTTTTTTGAGCATTTAAAATGGGATAGGATTGACTACAAATCAATTTAAACATGTCGTGCCTGGAACAATACATTTTATAAAGGATAATTGTTTATGTCAGATTTCTAAAAATAAGTATTCACATATGGAAAATCTCATGACTCTTTTTAAAAAATATCATATGTATGTACACTAAGAGAAGTTTTGTGTATTATAGTTTTCTAGTTTCTAGATATATCTGGAATTCATATAAAATTTAATTCATATCTTATATTTCCATTTCTTATTAATTTTAACACTGATTTAATTAAGTTGATTGATAACACTAAATAACTTATGTGGCCTCTGCAGAAATACAGCTTAAGCTTAATTCTGAAAAATGTATATTATGAAGAAGACAAGACATTGATTTATACTCAACATCTCTTTTTGGATCAGAGACTTTTAAATTCATAAATGAAAAGTATTTTGCTAATTCCATGCTGATAGTACATGCAGACCCAAAGAAAGGGTCTGAGGCTGAAAATCTACCTCCGTAAGAGGAAAGCAAAGAGAGACCGAGGAAAGAGGCTAGCCACTCCAGCCTGGTAATTAATAGAGTTTATTAAGAAAAATTTACATATGAGGCAAGTCTTGGGTGGCTGCAAGATGAAGTGGATGTTTTGCATGAAGCTTGGCAGGTGCAAAAGAATTATATAGGATAAAGGGCGGGGGCAGTGACGGTATGAATACATGAATGCTACCTGGTAGGGCAGTTACTTTTCATGCTTGAGCAAGTCAGTAAAATGGCCTGCTCCAGGAACCAGCACTAGTAGGAGGCAGGAGAGGAGTGCTGACTTTTGTCAGAATGAACATCAGTTATTATCAGACAATCCCCGATAGGAGTTTTGGAAAGCAACCTCCCTTCTGTCCTGGTATAGCTTGCAGGACAAGACAGTAGCCATGCCATGGAACGGTCTGTCCTCCACACATATCAGTCAGGATGGAAACTGATATTAGACTCTGATTTATTACTTTGCAGGGTTATTCCTATGTTGCCTAAACATGTGCTGTGAAGTCATCTCCAGTTCTTTTAGCCTCTTAATTTAGCTGTTTCCATTGCATGATGTTTGGACTCATATATAATATTAAGATAATTTTTTATATATTGCTATTTCCTTCTACTTTTTGCTCAGTATTTTATTTAATGTTTGTAGGACATAACCCTTCTATAAGAAGATATTTTGTAGTCTATGTTATCTTTATTCTTTTACTCTGCAAGTGTTTATTGAGTTTTAACACAGACCAGGCGCTATTCTAGAAAGTGGGCATCTGTGAAGAAAAGAGATGCAATTTGTGGAGATTCTGACAGAGTGCTAAACAACAAACTATAAGAAATAAATAAATAAAGGAGGATGTTAGAAGGCAATAAGTGCTCTGGAAAACAGGACTGGCAGAGACGTGGGGCAGGTTACAGTTATAAAGTGGTACTCAGGATGGGCCTCAATGAGCAGTGGTATTGAGTGATGATTCGAAAATGATGAAAGAGCTCTAATTTATTTATTTTTGTTATTTGTGCCTATAGCACCTGGTCTTCCTAGGTGGTTTCCCATCCAAATACTAACCAGGCCCAACCCTGCTTAGCTTCTGGGCTTGTTCAGGGTGGTATGGCCATAGACTATGTACTGTGGCCCCTCTGGGATGCAAAACCAGGACCTTCTGTGTGTAAAGCAGACGTGCTAACTGTTACTCTATGGAACCATGTCTGAAGGAGCTCTTATTTAACAGCAGCAACAACAACATGCTTTTTGCTAAAGCAACACTTTTTAAAAATAAGAAGTATCACAAATTTCCCTGCACCCATCCCTTTTTGATGTTAACCTTAGATTTACAGGTCAACAGTTTTACTTTTCTGTTCTTTTTATCTTCATTTATGTTGCTTAAATACAAAATTGAATTTATTATTATGTAATTGTTTTCTGAATTTTTAAAATTATTTTGTACTAAGTAAAGTTGAGAGAAATATCAAAGACATGATGCTCTATTTTAAATTGGGAAAGATATATTGATAATCCTTTTCTTGTCAATTAAAAAAAAAGTCCCTGATGTGCATAGCATTTTTTCATCTTTGTTAAGAGAATGTAGCATGTAAATTGTATAAAGGATACTAACAGCAATAATAAATATTTATTTAGGGCTTATCATATACTGGTAAGATCTTGGGCTTAGTATTTACATTACTTTTGTAACAAAATCTTTAGAATAGTCCTGTAAAATAGCACTAATTATCTCCATGTCACAGATAAGGAAGCCCAGGTTGCAGAAGTTAGTAAATAACAGACTAGGATTCTAACCTATGTTAGCTTTAATGCAAAAAGATGGTTTTTAACTTGCCACTGTTTCCCAAGTATATACAGCATAACTGTTAAACACAAGATCATTTTGGAAGGTACAGACATGAATATTTTTTATTTTAAGAATTACGTACCTAGTTAAAGCATTACATTTGCATTCTCACTAGATTTCATGAGATATGAGGGAACTGATCAAAAAAGAAAGGACTCAACATTTGGAATGGTGATATCTGGAAAGATTTGGAGAAAGCTATACCTCAGAAGTACCCAGAAGCAGTAACGTCTTCTCTTTTACTCCTTGAGGAAGTAATCCTAACCCCTGACTTCGCTGGAAACAGCTAAATATTTCTCTTAAGAAAGTGCTGTCTTTAAACTAGTTATCAGAATATGAATTTATAGGGTCTCAAGGATAAAGCAATGATTTAAATTATGAAAAAAAAAGTTAAAACCAGAATAGACTAATTTATATTTTTTAAAATCTTAGTCATTTATGCTTCAGTGCAATTTGTCAGAAGCTACTGTGGTAAGGTACCATGTTAGATCCTGATTCCTTGATTTCAAGAAGATGAAATAGAAAAGTCAGAAAATAATCCACTAATTCCCCAGCCAATATAAAACAGCATTTGTGACATATACTGCCAAAGAATGGCCTGCTGGTTTCTGAAAATCTATAATAAAAGAGGAGGTCTGACTCATTTAGTGGAAAGGCTCCCCTGATGGGTAGGCATTAACCAGGTAGCGAGGCAGCGCCCAGCATTGCAGCCAGGCAAAACAGCATGTGTACACGCACAATGCAGACGGGGCTAATGCAAGGAAGAGGGGCTTGCAGAAGGCCACCATAGCTAAGGCGGAGAGAGCAGTGGGAGCCAGCAAGATACAGTACAAGACTAGTTTTGTTAAGAAGCTTTGCCTTTAGCAGGAAATCTTACTTCCTCTTCAGATTTCAAGTGACATTTTAATTGCAATGTGTTTAAGGTTACCTTTTATTACAAGCAATCCTAATTTTCCTTTTACAGTAGTAATATTATTTTTTATTTTATAATCAATATTTAAAAATAAAATGAGCTTAATAATTTTGTAATCAATATGATTACAAATGTTCATAGATTTAGAAAAAACTATAAAGGTGGTATGGAGATGACTTAAGTTTGAGAAATATATTAGACCAGTGTGGCAAATTATGGTTCTCACTACCTGCTTTTATAAATAACATATTATTGGTACACAGCTGCATCCATTCATTTTTTTATTGCCTGTGGCTGCTTTCCCCTACACTGGCAGAATTCAGCAGTTGAGACAGAGACATTATGGCCCCAAACCCTAAAGTTTTTATTATATATCCTTTGACAGAAATAATTTGCTAACCCCTCTACCAAGCTATACTATTAAAGAATTTTTAAAAACTTAGCTATCAGTATAATCATGACTTTTTAAGGCAAAGATACACTTAACAGCCACTGTATTGCCCTTTCACTGTATTGACCTTTTCTGTATTCACCAACTTTGAATGCCTTTCTACAAATTAGGAGCATTCCAGGACACCTAAGCCTCAAGGCCTTGTGAGAACACTGGGCTATTATGAAAGGTTATTTGTTTACCGTTAGATGGGATGGATTCTGTCTTCTCAAATTGTGTGATCAGATACTCTGTAGTGTAATAAAGGAGCAGATGAATTAATGAGGCCCCAAAGCTCCACTAAAATTAGAGTAAAACTTGAACTTCAAAGGATGCTGGTAAAAGAGAGAAGGTCAATAACTTTGAATTCTTAATGGGGATGAGGCTAGGACACTTGGGATGAGGTCACGGGAAACCGTCATTCCAAAATGAGTGTTTGCAGGGCTGTGTAGGTCAAGGTCCTGCCACGCTGTGGTTTCATTTTTCTTCTCAGCTTAACAAGTACATTCTGACTAGGTCTGCCGTAGTCAGTTTTCTTGCAAGGGAACTTTGCTCCTGACTGCCTGTGTGTGTCTCTGCATTACTGCTAATTAACATTGTGAGCCCTTGCTCTGTCCTGCACAGTTTCCAGTGTTTGACATTCGTTACCTTACTTCATCCTAACATTGACCCTATGAAGTTAGTCCTATTATTATCCCTATTTTACGAAGGAGGGCATGGAGGCTCAGAGAGATTTAGTAACCTGCCCAGAACCACATAGCTACTATTTGGCACAGTGCAAATTTGAACCCAGCTTTGGACTCTAGACCCTGTGTTCTCATCACTATCCTAGCCTGCCTCTCTTCTGGCCTGTAACTCCTTCTGAAGGCACAGTGTGCTTACAGCCTCACTCTGGTGTTCAGGGGGTGGAGACTCCCTTGAAGAAGGTGAATGTTCTGACTGCCAAACCCTGAAGAAGAGACAAGAGTTTAAGCAGAAAATTGGGACTAGGAAGGCTGCTCTCAAACAGGTTAAAGGAGGAAGTCCTGTTCCCACAGTTTTCTTTTTTTCTCTTCAGACTAAACTTCGAGAAAGGTAGAGGTATAGACATCAGCCCTTGGATGTGGAAACAACACAGGAAGACAAAGAGCAAATGGTACCTTGAATCCCAAATTATAAAGTTTCAAGTTACTTTGTGGATTTATTTCCCTTCAATTAATCTCTTGCAAAGTCTTGTTAAAATATTCTGGCCTCATCTCACTTGTGTTCAGGAAAAGACCCTGGTCTATATTTAACTAGACAGAATGATGTGCCCTGACTCTTAGGACATAACATAATAGCAAGTAGAGAATCCTAAAGTGAAATGTGACTTCCTAGAGACAAGTTAAAGTTACAAGTCAGAAAATTCTTCCATGAAGAGCCCCCCTCAACCTCTAGTATTGGATAATCTGTGCGATATAAACAAAGTGTGTGTGTGTGTGTGTGTGTGTGTGTGTGTGTGTGTGTGTGTGTGTTGCTATCAACTATGCCTGAGTGGGCATATGTTTTCTCTAAAAAGAAAACCCCTGGAGCTTCGCCGAGGCTGTAATGGACAGGGAGATGTGGGGGAGACCCTCTTAGAGTCAAGTGTACGCTGCTGCGAACCCGCACACAGGAGGATTGAGTTGAGCATGGTTTTAGTGTCTCTGCCAGCCCTTCCCTGGGGAGATCAGGGAGGAACAGACTGGGTGGCCATACCAATTTGGAAATTTGGAAGTCACGGACGCCCTTGCCAAGAGCAATTTCCATGAGTGGTGGAGGCAAAACCTAGGTAGAGTGTGTTCAAGAGAGAATGAGCAGTAAGAAATTAAAGACTGCAAGTGTGGAAATCTTTTTCATGGATTTTTGCTGTAAGGGAGAGCAGAGAAATGGGCAGTAGGTAGATAGAATTGTAAAGTTGGGGGAGGTTTTGGTGTGTTTTTTAAAAAAATATATTTTTGTTTATTAAAATATGTTTGTCAGCTGATAAAATAATCTAATGAAGAGATAAAAATTGATGACACAGGTGATAGGATTACTGTAGGAGTAAAATCCTTGAGTATGTAAAAAGTGACTAGATGCAGTGCACAGGTGGAAGAGTTGGCTTTACACTGGAGCACAGATATCAACTGTTAACAGTGCTAAAAAGGTGTTAAAGCCAAAATAAATGGATTTGTAAATGCAGGCTGTAAAACAGGCTCAGAGAGGTCAAATGTTCAAATTTCACACAGAGAGTGTGTGACAGTGCTAAAACTCAAACCCAAGCAGAACAGTCTGCCCCCTGCATTTCTTATTGGTGGCTGTATTGATCATCTGTTGTCAGAATAAAGCTATATAATATATTACTCCAAAACACAGTGTCTCAAGGAGCAATCCCTTATTATTTCTCATCTGTCTGGAGCTGGCTGGGCTTGCTTCAGAGGCAGATTGGCTCCATTTACCTACAGACTAACATAGACATGTTCTCATTGAGACAGCAAAAGTGCAGGAAAGCAAACTGGTAAAGAACAAAACTCAACTGAGTAAATTGAAAGACTTACTTGGCTTTATTTAGTTATTTATTTATTTATATGTTTATCTTTCAATTCAAATTGACATTTAATACTATTTTATATTAGTTTCGGGTGTACCACATAGTGGTCAGACATTTATATAACTTATGAAGTGACCCACCCACGCTGATTAGTCTACTATCCAGCTCGAACTATACATAGTTATTACAGTATGATAGACTATATTACTCATGCTGTATTTCACATCCCCGTGACTCTTTTATAACTACCAATTTGTACTTCTTCATCCCTTCATCTTTTTCACTACCCCCGACCCCCTACTATCTGGCAATCACCAGTTTGTTCTCTGTATCTATAATACTCTTCATTTTGTTTGTTTGTTTATTTTGTTCTTTAGATTCCACATGTGAGTGAGATCACATGGTATTTGTCATTTTCTGTCTGACTTATTTCACTTAGTATGGTCCCCTCTAAATCCATCCATGTTGTCATAAATAGTAAGATTTTATTTTATCTCTAAGTAATATTCCATTGTTTATATGTACCACTTCTTTATCCATCCGTCTATTGATGGGCACTTAGGTTGCTTCCATATTTTGCCTATTGTAAAAAGTGCTGTAGTGAACATAACTGTGCGTATATCTTTTCAAATTAGTGTTTTGGTTTCCTTCACATAAATGCTCAAAGTTCAATTGTTGGGTCATAAAGTAGTTGTATTTTTTAATTTTTTTTTTTAGAGTCAGAAAGAAAGTTTATTAGAAAAGGGATAACACTCAGAGTGTGATCTCCTCTCAGAAGCAGAGAGTGAGAGAGTGAGAGGGACCTATTTTTAATTTTTTGAGGAACCTCCAAACTACTTTCATAGTGGTTGCACCAATTTACAATCTTACCAACAGTGTACAAAGGTTTCATTTTCTCCACATCCTCGCCAACACTTGTTCTTTGATTTATTGATGATGATATCTCCTTGTGGTTTTGATTCGCATTTCCCTAATAGCTAGTGAAGATGAACATCTTTTCATATGTTTATTGGCTATCCATATGTCCTCTTTGGACAAATGCCTATTCAGGTTCTCTGACCATTTTTTAATTGGATTGGTTTTTTTTTTTTGGTGTTGAGTTGTATGAATTGTTTGTAAATTTTGAATGTTAATCCCTTATTAGATTTATCATAGGCAAATATCTTCTCCCATTCAGTAGATTGTCTTTTCATTTTGCTGATTGTTTTCTTTGCTGTGCAAAGACTTTTAACTTCATGTAGTGCCATTGGTTTATTTTTTCTTTTGTTTTCCTTGCTTGAGGAGATATATCAGAAAAAAATATTACAAAGAGCAATGTCAGAGAGTTTACTGCCTATGTTTTTTTCTACGAGTTTTATAGTTTCAAGTCCTACATTTAAGTCTATAATTCATTTTGAGTTTATTCTTGTTTTATTATTTTGCATGTATCTTTCCAGTTTTCCCAACAGCATTTATTGAAGAGACTTTCTTTAAGCCATTATATATTTTTTTCTTCCTTTTTCATAGATTAAATGACCATACAGGCATGGATGTACTTCTGGGCTCTCTAGTCTCTTCCATTGATCTATGGGTCTATTTTTGTGCCAGTATCATGTTGTTTTGATTACTAAAGCTTTGTAGTATAGTTTGATATCAGGTAGTATGATACCTCCAATTTTGTTCTCTTTCCTTAAGATTGCTTATTCAGGATCTTTTATGATTTTATATAAATTTAAGATTATTTGTTCTAGTTCTGAGAAGAATGCCATTGGCATTTTGATAGAGATTGCATTGAATCTATGGATTGTTTTAGTTAGTACAGACTTTTTAACAATGTTAATTCTTCTTATCCATGAGCACAGTTTATGCTTTCATTTATTTGAGTTTTTTGATAACTGATTCTATTTCATTAGTTGTAATCCATTGGTTCCGATTTTCTGTTTCTTCTTGACTCGGTCTCAGGACAGTGTACATTTCTAGGAAAGTTTCTTTTTCTTCCTGATCATCCAATTTGTTGGCATGCAGTTGCTCATAGTATTTTCTTATAATCCTTTGTACTTCTGTGGTGTCAATTGTCACTTCTTTTCTTTCATTTCTGATTTATTTATTTGGGCCTTCTCTTTTTTTTTTTTTCATGATGAGTCTGGTTAAAGGTTTATCAATTTTGTTTATCTTTACAAAGAACCAGTTCTTGGTTTTGTTGACTTTTTGTATTATTTTTTATACTATTTACTTTGGCACCAATCTTTATTATTTTCTTCCTTCTACTCACTTTGGGTTTTGTTTGCTGTTCTTTTTCCAGTTCCTTTAAAAGATTGTTTATTTGATATTTTTCTTATTTCTTCTGGTAGGCCTGTCTTGACGTGATTTTCCCTCTTAGGACTGATTTTGCATATCTCATAGATTTTGAGTTTTTGTGTTTTCATTTTTGTCTTAAAGTATTTTTTTGATTTCTTCCTTGATATCATCGTTAACCCAGTCATTGTTTATTAGCATGTTAGCTAGCCTCCATGTGTTTGTGTATTTTTTATTTTTTCTTGTAATTGATTATTATTTCATATTATTGTGATCAGAGAAGATGTTTAATATGATTTCAATCTTCTTAAATTTACTGAGACTTGTTTTGTGGCCAAATGTGTGGTCCATTTGGGAAAATATTCCAGAAGGATGTATATTCTGTTGCTACGAGGTGAAATGTTCTAACATATCAATTAAATTTATCTGATCTAGTGTGTCTTTTAGGGTCACTATTTCTTTGTTGTCTGGAAGATTTGTCCATTGGTGTCAATGGGGTGTTAAAGTCCCCTACTATGACTGCATTACTGTCGATCTCTCACTTTATGTCAGTCAGAATTCGCTCTATATATTTAGGTGCTCCTATGTTGAATGCATAACTGTTTACTAGGGTTATGTCCTCTTGTTGAATTGATCTCTTTTTCATTTCACGATGTCTTTTTTATCTCGTATTATAGCCTTTCTTTTAAAGTCTTTTGTTACCTCCAGTTTCTTTTTTCATTTTTACTTGTATAAAATATCTTTTTTCCATCCCTTTACTTTCAGTCTGTGTGTGTATTTTGATCTGAAGTGGATCTTTTGTAGACAGCATATGTATGGGTCTTGTTTTTCTTAACCACTCAGTGACCCTATGCCTTTTGATTGGATCAATTAATCCATTTACATTTAAAGTGATTATCGATAGGTACATAGTTATTGCCATTTTATTATTCATATTTATTTAATTTTTAACCCTTTTTTTAAAAAGAAGCCTCTAACATTTCTTGTAATACAGGCCTGACAGTGATTAATTCTTTTAGCTTTTGCCTGTCTGGGAAGCTCTTTACCTCACCTTCAATTTTTCTTGATAGCTTTACTGAATATGGTAGTCTTGGTTGTAAGTCTTTGCTTTTTTTCAGTTTGAATATTTTGTGTCAATCGCTCTGGCCTGCAAAATTTCTGTTGATAAAACAGCTGACAGTCTTATGAAATCTCCCTTCTGTGTAACTAGTTGCCTTTCTCTTGCTGCTTTTAGTATTCTCTCTTGGTCTTTAAACTTTGGCATTTTAATTATAAAGTGTCTTGGTGTGCTCCTTTTTAGCTTTATCTTGTTTGGGACTCCTTATGCTTCCTGGGCTTATATGTCTATTTTCTTCACCAGGTTAGGGAAGTTTTCAGTCATTATTTATTCAAATAGGTTCTCCATTCTTTTCTCTCTCTCTTCTCCTTTTGGAACCCTTATGATGCAAATGTTGGTACACTTAATGTTGTCCCAGAGGTCCCTTAAGCTACCTTTATTTATTTTCTTTTTGCTGTTCCAGTTGTTTATTTTCTGCTACCTTGTCTTCCAAATTGCTGATTCAGTTCTGTCCTTCATCTAATTTACTGTTGATTCCTTCTAGTGTATTCCTCATTTCAGTTATTATAATCTTCATTTCTTTATTGTGGTTGCTATTTCTTTGTTTATGCTTACTATCTCTTTGTTGAAGTTCTCTCTGATATCATATATTCTTCCCTTAAGTTCATTGATCATCCTTATAATCAGTGTTTTGAACTCTGTATCTGGTAGGTTGCTCGCTTCCATTTCACTTAATTCTTTTTCTGGAGTTTTTACCCGTTCTTTCATTTGGGATATGTTTCTTTGTTTTCTCATTTAGCTACTTCTTTGTTTCTATAATTAAATTGTGTTGCTGCATTTCCCAGTCTTGGTCATCTGGCCTTATATAATATGTGCCTTATATGGCTGAGTAAAGCAATCTCCCTGGTGTTCCAAGAGTGTCCCTTATATGGGTTATGTGTGCTCTTCTGTTCTAGTTAAGCCTTGATTGCTTTTGACATGTCAGTGGGTGAGATTGAGTCTCAGGCTGACTGCTATGTATGGGTACACCCCATGGACTGGGATTTGTGTGCTTTTTGAGATCACTCTTTAGGTGTGCCACTTGTGGGGCTAATTGGGCTGTGTTCTCTTGCGATGTGATACCAGTCTGTAGGTGTATTAGTTCAGAGGTCCCTTGGGAGGAGCTCCTATGCAGGCCAAGGTTAGCCACTTCCTGTGATTGCCTGGGACTATCTAATAAGAGAAACAAAGCAATCTATAGTTGGTCACTGCCTATGTTAGACCTGGTGGCATATGGAAGAGGCCATTCTGAAAACCGAGGCTAGCTGCCACCAGTATCAAAAGATCCAGGGCACTGAATGCCTTAGGCTGCCTGCCAGCTATCCCTATGGCTCAGCAACTGAAGGAATCTCTAGTAGTATGTGAGCTGGGTGAGGTGAGGTCCCAGGATGTCACCAGGGTGGGGTGAGTGGTATTCCCCAGGTTAGTGCAGATTTGGATCTGGTGCCAGTGCTGAGCCTGTGACCATTTGTAAAAATCCCAGATCATACCAAAGCTAGCCACTACCCACCTTGGGTCTGTAGACCCCCGAGATTTGTTCAAGAAAGATTGTAGCTTAGGCTGAAGCTATTTGCCCCCCACTTGAATTGTCTCTGGAGGTGTTCTGGCCAAGGCCTGTTGAATATTACTAAAAGAACCTGCTGTCAAGAGGGCTGAGTGGGGCTGGTTACCCAGCCACAAATATACCTCCAGGAATTCTAGAGTTGGGTGGAGCAAGGTCCCAGAGAGTCACTGGGGTGAAGCGAGTGGATCTCATCAGGCCAATGCATGTTCAGATTGGGCTGTGTGGAGGGAGGGCTCAACACAAGGAAAATGACGGCTGTCCATCCAGTCATCATTCTGAAGCCACACAACTCAGCTTTCTCTGTATGTTTCTGGTGCCTTTCAATTGCTGTCCCCCTGCCGGAGCCCAGGGAGAGTGCCTGTGAGCAAGTCTGTGTGCAGGCCCTTTAAGAAAACATCTGGGTTTCCAGCTGCCTTCTTTCTCACCCTCACAATTGGAATCCCTACTGATTTTCACAGTTGGATTTTGTGGGGACTCCTCTCCCCGGCACTGTAATTCTGGACTGGGGAACTCAGCGTGGGGCTGGAACTCCTTACTTCCCTGGAGGGGACCTTTACAGCTGGATATACCTCTCAATTCTCAACCACCACATACAGGTGCAAGGCCAGCTCATTTTGCATTTCTGCCCCTCCTACTAGTCTCTATGTGGCCTCTTTTTACATTTCCTTAGTTTTAGGAGTTATGTTTAGCTTGTCTTCAGGTGGTTTCTCCAGGTTGATAGTTCTGCAATTTAGTTGTAGTTTTAATGCCGTCATGGGAAGAGGCAAGCACAGCATTTACCTACTCCACCACTCCACCATCTCGATCAGATTCTTTTCTCTAATTGGCTTTATCAAGCAATTCATGATTTTGGCAGCATCCCATCTAGCAAGTAGAACAGTATGCCAAGGGGTTGTACAAAATGGAAGGTTTGTATAAGAAGAAAGGCATAGAAGGGGAGTTATTAGCAAAAAAAAGAAAGATTTATTTTTAGATCAGGATATATTCTTTTGAAGAGAAGGGAACTTCAAGGATTTTATCATGTAGATTTTCCTTCTTCCTAAGCGGGATTGAGAGGGCCACAGTAACAGATTACTTTAGTTGTGCTTGTCTAGAAAATTCCAGACTGTTTGGTTGAGATTATCTTTCTGAAAGAGGTTGAAATTGCAATTAGGTCAAGTATTAAATCTAAGTTTGATATCATGGGCTGTTAGTATAAGAGCTGCCATTTTGGGGTTATGTTTTTCTTTTAAATAAAACTCAGTAGTGCAAATGCTTTTAAGCCTTTGATGATCATATCCTCCTAATGTCCTATTGATTAAAGCAAATCATATGGCCAAGTCCAAAGTCAAGGGGCAAGAAAGCTCAGTCTACCCATCTGTATGTGGGGATGGAAAAAGAAAGTGAATATTAATAACAATTGGATCTACCACATTTGACTTACTAGTAAGGTATATATGAATGACATTCTATTCCATCAAAATACCTAATGATTAATATCCATAAATCAATTAACCTTGAGACATCTCAGTTGCTTTTTGCTAAAGCACAAATTCCTTAGTTCTCACCATCACTTCTTATAATATGTAATGCAAGTGTTAAAATCATATTTCATTATAGTATTGAAATATGAATATCATATTTGAGTATATATAGTAAAAACTTATATTTTATTTGTTTTTTTCCTTTTTTTCTCATTCTCTTTTCTAGTTTTTAAATTTTATGACATATAAATGAATACTCCCATTTAAGAAATGAAATATAAAAAATAAAATTTAACTTATTTGAACCTTCAAGTAAAGCATTAAAGCATCTTACTTTTATAATGTAGGGAGAAGGCAAGAGAACTAAAGTGTTGAATCAGAGACTGAGATATGCTGATCAGTCCTGCAGCCAGACCATGAGGAAACCTGAAGAACAAAAGAAGATTTTTGCTAGGATTGCTAACAACTCATTTCCCCACACCCTGGAGGGGAAATAGGAAAAAAAACAGAGTCTTTAAGTGGCTCCTATGCAAAATAAAATAATTCATTTATTATAGCTGAAACCATGGGGAACTTACGGATTAAAGACTGGGAACTGCCAGCAGACCTTTCATGCTACATATTTTTACCTTTTCATGCTATATACTCCTATCCTTCCTCACTGTATGTAAACAATGTTTTTAAAATATAACTCACAAGAACTAAAGACTGATATATAACCTGAATTCTAAGAGGTCCCTCTTACTGTCTTTACTCGGTCCCTCCCATGCCTTTACTCTGTCTCTCTCACTGTCCTGTCTCCATCTATTGTCTCCATCCATCTGAGTTTCTTTGACTCTCTCACTTTCTGCCTTTGAGAGGAGACCATGCGCTATCTGTGGAGTGTTACCTCTTCTCTAATAAAATTTCCTTTTGACTCTAACTTTGTCATGTGTTTGAATTCTTTCTACACCCTCTGCCAAGAAACCTCTCCTCTCTCAGTGCAGGAGTTTGCCCTGTCTTGCATCACTTAGACTACATTGATACTTGAATGATAAAAATACACAAATCAATTTTATTCCTAATTGATATTCCTAGAGTTAAACCATATTTATACTTTTTAAATTTATAACAGGGCATATTTTTAAGATATGCTATTATAACTTGCTAACATAACCATTCCTTAGGGGCCACTGACTCATAAATACATTCCAGAAGAAAGCAAAGATGTTTTAAGATGAAAGACTTGCAAATTTCTGTTTGAAAATTTTAAGCAAATTACTTTAGGATACGCTTGTCTGTTCCAAAATGTATAAGGTTCAGCTGTATAAATTACTTAATATACTTTGCAAACAAATCAAAAGGATCCCCAGACTAATACCAAGTTATTAATATATACTTATACGTATTATGTTTATATTTATCTTTTATTAGGTAATATCACCACATACTGTTATTTTTCTGCGAAGGTACTTTCATTTTAATATGGATTTTTTTTTTAACTCTGAGATATAAGATAAAAAAGAGAAGTAGAGAAAAAAATTGTTTATGTACAATTGTAAATCCAGCCAAAGCTATTCTAAATAGTAAATCCTCCAGTCTTTCTTATTTGCACTTCTATAGTCATTAGTTAAATGGATTTTTCACTTTTTGTTTGGACAACCGAAATAGGTCAGGTACCAGGACTCTCCCTTGTTAGAATCCCATGTCCTAGGGCAGGTAGGTCTGTAACAGCCTCAGGAGCTGTAATAGGCTCAGATCATATTTATACTTTTCAGGGTAGAAAAATAGGAATCCACTGAAGGAGTCTCAGCTATTAAACCTGGGGCTTCACCAGGCATGTCTGTGCCCTCTTGGAAAAGTGTTCTTAACAGAGTTCTCTGATCATAGAGCTTTCCGGCAAGCTGCAATTAGTTGGGGTGTCTTACCTCTCCCGCTAAAAATAGACACTCTGAAACCCAGCCTGCAGCAGCCTGAGGAAGAATAACAGAGGGTGGGAAACAGACTGTGGGCTTTGTTCTTAAGTGCTACTGGTGCTTATTTTCTGACCCCAGGTCCTGGAATTTCCCAGCATCAACCTTTAAATTCTCTTATTTCCTCCTGGGAACGGACTGAAATTGCCCAGCACTGCCTTGTTTTTAGATTACTTCTAAATTCACTTAATTTGCCATTGCCAGTAGTTGCTTTGTGCCTCTCAATTGGTGTGAAAATATCAGGATTGTTCATGCCAATTAAACTATCCTCAGACACCAGCCTTTTCAGGGGAGTGGGCCAAGAAAATGCCTTTGGGCAGCTCTTACGCTGCTCCAGAGAGCAGAGCGGGTTTGTGACCTTAGTGGCACAAGTTAGTCAGTTTCCATGCACAGACACCTTGGGGACGTCTCCATCCTCTCTTCACTCCAAACCATGACCCTACAAAGTTGTTAGTAAAGGGGAGCAAAATATACCTCCCCCAAATATACCTCTTTGATCTTTCAGAAATAGCAGACACAAGCAGAAGCTCTGTAAACTGAGTAGAAGTTACATTTATAAAGGAAATCTCCATCTGTAACTGTCTCTCTGTAACAGAAAAAGGATGACTGAATTTCTAGAAACTCTCATCTTTGGAGGAGGCAAGGACTTAAATCTTCACAACCTTTCCCTTTTTCTACAGGGCTTCTCCTGGTAACTTCCCCAAACTGGCCTCCTCTTCCCATCCCCAGCACCTTTTATCTTCAGTTGGAGATGGTATTTAAGATGGTAGCTTGGGCAATTTCAGGGAATTACTCAGCTTTTCTTGATATTGTGGGTGTGTAAAAATAATTTTGCTTCCTTTCTTTCTACATTTTTCTGGTTGGGCTAATAATCAAATTAACATGTCACAGACTGACAAAAAGAAAAAAATAACCAAATTTGTTATGGGTGTATATATGGAGTGACATAAGAATATGAGACCCAGAGACACATCGGGCAGGTGGAGCATATATGTCCCTCTGGAGCTGAGGGAGAGGGAAATGCGGTGGGTGTGGTTTGGGAAGGCAATTCACATAGAGATAGAAAAGCAAATTTTGGTAAATAAATGTTTGCTGGGCCATTTTTAACAATGAGACACTGAGAGGACTTTGAAAAAATGCCTTTTGCTAGGTTCTTTCCTGTCTATCACACTTAGTTCATGTTAAACTATAGTTATTTATGATGATAGCTTCCTTCCTGGAGCAGGTACTCTATCAAATTCCTTTTATGCAGTTAGGGGGAAGGTCAAAGTTTTTTTCTGAGTCTTTTGTTTCTTAAAATTAACCAACTTAAAATAGTATTCCAAAAAGCCTATTTTGGGATGGCAAACTCTGCTGCCCATCAATATCTCCCATATATACATGTTATTAAATTTCTGTTTGTTTTTCTCCTATTAATCTGTCTTTTTATTACAGGTGGTGTCTCAGTTTAGGAGGGTAGAGGAAAAATTATTTTTCTTCCCCTAGATTAGGGACATTTGGTATTTAAATATCATACAACATATACAAAGCCCTTTTAAAAGAGGAGACAAGCCAATATCTGGCAAAGTGAATGTTCATTAAAATAAAATAATGAATTATGCAAGCTATCTAATTTATATAGAGTACAGTAAAATCATGAGAAATGTTTACATGTGACAATTATTTCAGTCTTGATAATCTTATGTTTTAAGACAAAAATGTAAAGAAAGAAAAAGACAGAAAGAAAAAAAAAGAATGAGGATCTTACTGTGTTTCATCTGTCACATACTTAAGACTAAAAATCTTGGAGGCACAACCCCTCCCATTTCTGTTTTGCCATATCCAGTAAATCACCAACAACTACTTTTCAAATAACTTCCTCCTATCCACTCACCACAGTCTTACTTGGACTCTCAGCATTTCCACTTGGATTATCATAGCAACCTCCCAGTTTCTCAGTCATTTACTCTTCTCCCCCTGCTAATTAGAGTGATCTTTCTAAAATCCATCTCTGTTTATAGATGGTTCATTCTCCCATTTCAGTTAACCACAGGATACATCCAATGGTGGCATAGAATGCACCTGTCTTCATAGACCGACCCCTTTTCCAGTCTCATCTTGCAGCCACTCCTACTCATTTCTCTAACTTCTTGCCACTGCTTGGATTCCCTTCTGCTCTCCATCATCATCTATCTGAGTTAAATGTTTACCTATACACTTAATTAAGTACAAAATGGGCTCGTGAAGGATGGAGCTATCTATTCCTCCGTCGTTATGGAAAAAGGGCACTTAATATGTGCTCTTAACAGTTAACTTGGGGGTATGGCATAATGCCAATCAGGCTTTAAAGGAATTTTTATGAGTGTAGAATTTGGAGATAAATAAACGCATTATTTTGTAGTATTGTTTTAAACCTAACTTCATTAGATAAAAGTGTACTCGAAAGTTTCTTAATAGAAGTGCCTCCTGGTATTTAAATTAATTTACATCTTATCCATTGTGCAGAAGGGGTCATGGGAGAAAACACACAGCAAAGGGCAATGACATTAGTTAGTGCGGTTTATAGAATAACTTTTCATCCCTCCTAGATCATAGATCTCTCTAAAGGGGAAGCCAATTTTTAATTTTTAATGGGAAGTGTAATGAAGAATCAGTTTACACATTTACATAATCAATTTTAAATTTACCTACTCAATCTCTGTGTGAAAATTTTATATCACCATTTATTTGAGTAATAAGGGAAGAATTCAAAGAGCTGAACATAAAAGGATAAGATTAATTTAAATCTGAATTTATCTAGAAGCCAACAGGGACTGACCCCACAAAAGAGGGTCATTCATTAATCAGAAACAGCAACTGATCATGGTGGGGACTCAAGTGTTTGGCACCATATAGGTGAGTGAATTCTATAATGAGCACCAAGTGGGGAGGGGCAGAAAGAGTAGAAGGACAATAGCAGACAAAAGGCCTTAGAAAGAAAGAGATGGAAGAGATTATGAGACTCTAAAAAGCACCATTAGATGGAGGGAAATCACATCCTATTGCTTCTAAACATTGTAGATTCTCTTGACACCTACCCGTTCACTCCTATCCCCCATACCAAGTAGTCGATGTGTAAAGCTTGCACTTACACTCATTTCCTTCAAATATACAAAATTTTATTTTTGAATTTCAAAGTTTGGTCTCCTAAGAGCTTTGGTATATAAGCTAAAACAGAGAACTTTGCTTTAATTTTAAACTTGCCATAGTTAATATTTTTTATTCTCTTATTCTCCATTTTTCCAGTTTCCTTTCAGTTTCATAAGGAAGGTAAAATATGTAGTGGTATTAAGAAGAGCATTCTATAGGGCTAAGTGAAGACCAGACATAGATGTGTCTCTATATGAAACTATTTTAATGTTCTAAGAGTCTGGTTTAAATAAAGCCACAGCTTGAGGTACCAAGCTGAACTGTGTTTCTGAAACAAGCATGATATATTTTCATTAAAAAGAAAAAATTATCATGAATATAATTTTTATTATGAAGTTGCTTGAATAATGCACAAACAAAACCAGTAATAAAACCTTGCATTAATAGCTCTTATACAATTATAAACTGAAACAAATCTATACTATAATATAAAGCAACAACATTGAAAAGAAACTTAATTTAACATGATGAATGCTTTGCTGAAAGTCAGTTACAGGTATTAGATCTAGATTAGAAAGCTATAGCTCCTAATGTTCTCTATTTGATTTGTTTCTAACCACCTGTTTACATAAATGTTGTATTTCCGTAATTCACTAGTATCAGTGCCTTTGAGAATCTTATTTTTGTTGTTACCTCAAGATAGCCAAATCTACCGAGTATTCACAAAAGCAATTTTTAATGAGATGGTACTAGATACTTTATAGACCTCTGTAAAAATATTCTTTTCTTTCCTTAAAGGTAATTTAGAATTCAGTGTTAATTAAATCTTCAGTTGGTTATCTAATTTAATCATTACAGAAAAATGGTTTTGGGTGCTGTCTTTGTTTTACTCTAGCTCCAGGATAAACTAAGGGTTGATAAAGCAACAACTGACAATCTTAGGCATTCAATAAAGAATAAAGAGTTAGTTAACAGTAGCTAACTAATTATTTTCCATGAATACTAAAGAGCTGCTGTAATTTCCCCTTCAATGTGATAGATGAATATTTAAGGAAGATTAGTTTAGACAGATTGAATTGTACAGAAATTGGGGTTAGGGAGATAAAGTATGTGACCATTACATTAGATTTTTACTTCCTGTGGAGGCTGATGGAATGGTAAAAAATAAACTATAATTTCAAAGGAGATGTGATAAGACTTGATTATTGACTGCTATCAGGTAGCAAAAAGAAAGAATTCAAATTACTCTTAAATCTTGAGACTTTTTCAAAAAATTTAAATCCTGGGGAAAAAGAGTGCTTCTGTTGTAGAGTTATCAGCAGTAAAAAGATTAGAATGAATCCTGCCATAAGCTGAAAGTTAGTTAATTACATTTAGGGCAACTTTTTCCCAAGGGTATTTTGTGAGAGGCCAAAACACAAAGCAAAACACACACAACTCAAGAAATCTATTCCGTATTAAAAAAAAATTGGAGCAACATTGCATACTATATCAAATTCTTGGGGCTTACAGTATTAGCTAATAAAATCTCTGACAAATTCTACAGTAAAGAAACTTCTTGATGCTGTTTCAATCAAAGTTTCTCAAATTTTTTTGTATGTGAAACTTTTCAAGTGCTAATTTAGGGGAAACAGGGGAAAATGTTCAGGATGCTCCAGGGAACTCAAGAGAAGAGGAATTAAATAAATTCTCAACTTAAAAGTTTTGAAAGTTAAAAACAATCATATGTACTTCCTTAGTCCTTAGATATCTAAATACTTTATCTAAAAATTTGAGCTATTCTAAGATGTTTAAAACACCGTTGTTCTGGAATTTTTCCCCTCAATTAAATTTTAATTTTGTTTCAACTGAACTCAAAATATTTTTTAATTTTTTTTTGTTTTTTTCAACTGAAAATTTTTGAATATAAATTAAAGTAGAGCAAACAAAGAAATCATAGACCTAATTAAAAATGGGAGCCTTTCAGTAACCTTAATTATAATAAATAACATAAGAAAAATGTTTCAATTTTTAATTTTCAAAGAACTAATACAAGGTTTTATAAGTTGAATTATGTCCCCCTGGAAATATGTTGATATTTTAACATCAATTACCTCAGATTGTGACCTTGGGACTAGGGTCATTGCAGAAGCAAATAGTTAAAATGCAGTCATAATGGAGTAGAGTGGGTCTTTAATTCAATGTGATTGCTGTGCTTAGGAGAAAAGGGAATTTTGGACAGAGAGACATAGAGAGAAGACAGCCATGTGATGATGGGGGCAGAGATTGGAGTGATGTCTCTACAAGCCAAGGAATGCCAAAGATTGCTGGCGAACACCAGGAAAGAGAAGAGGCAAGAAAGAATTCTCCCCTACAGATTTCATAGGGAGCACAGCTCTCAACACCTTGATTTGAATGTCCAGACTCCAGATCTGTGAGACAGTAAATTTCTGTTGTTTCGAACAACACAGTTTGTGGTACTTTTTAATGATAGCGCCGGAACACTGATACATATGGTATGGAGCAGTGCTACACAATATAGTAGCCACTAGCCACATGTGTCTTTTCAGCTTAAATTAGTTAAAATAAAATATAATTTAAATTTTAGTTCTTCAGATACATTAGCTATATTCAAGTTGTGCAGTAGTTACACGCAGTGAGTGACCATTAGATTAGGTGGTGCAGATAGAGAACGTTTCTCAATGTGGAATGTTCTATTGGACGGTAAAGTCGATTATCAAATTATTTATCAACACTTAACTGGTTTAGTAAATAAGCCCAGAAAGTTTGGTATAGGAAAAGAAAGCATTTTGTGGAAAGGCTGTTTTGAATAACTGACTATAATCCCTGAGGTTTTTCAGTTTGAGTTTTTATTGATATCCTTTATTTGAGAGAAGCAGGTTGACTCTTAACAATTTTTTACCATTAAGGCAATCATATTATCTCAAAGATATGATGTGTGTGGTAAAATTTTAAAATCTGCCATTTATTTATTCTTAAAAAGTCCACTTAGTTGTTTTTGGAATAAGTTTCCACTTCGACTATTTTTAGTGTTTTTGGAAGGCCGGTGATTCCTAACCCCAGGAGTGACACGAGCAATGTATGTGGCTTCTAAAGCAACATACAATTTTCTGGATTAAAAAATTTCTTTAATTTGGCTAACAAAACAATATACTTCATTATTTGTTTTTTATTTTATGCCACCAAAAGAAAACCACATCAATAAGCATATCTAGAGTTATTTAAGGTCATCTAGAAATGTTATTAAGAATTCAAGTTTCTGAAATGGAAATAAACACTATGAACTTAATGGAAATGTGGTTACCCAATAATAGTTATAATACATTGAAAATTGATTTTGTAGTCTTGAGTACCACTGGTCAAATATTTTAAACATGAATCTCAAAATATATCCTATGTTGAATTGGCTCTGAATGTGGTTACCTTCTAATGCCTCTGTCTCAGATCTCAGAAAATCCTGGAGACAGAGTCTGAAATTAGATGTTTGCAGAGAACTAATTTTCTGAGTAACAAGTAGAAACAGTTTGAAGGAAACAATAAAATGGGGAAGGGCTAACCTAAAAATCTATTTACAAATACTAAGGAAAGTTAAAATTAGGAATGGACAAAATGGAACTCGTCCCTAGAGAGAATAAAAGCCAATGATGATTGAATTAAGTAACATTAGAAAGATAAAACCAAGAGGAAGCTCCTTTTTTTTTCTTGGATGATCTCCTGCCCTGTCTAATAATACAACTTTGACCTTTCTGAGAAACACATTATGTTACCTAAAGAGAATGTTGAAATGGAGTCTCTTTCTGTTATTTACTAGCTATGCGGCAGATGTGTTATACTAACTTCATCTATGAGCTGTAGATAATAATAATCATCGTTATTATTTTTGTTATTATTATCATTATTATTGTTATTACTATTACTACTGCTACTACTACTACTACTACTACTACTACTACTACTACTACTACCACTACCACCATACAGGGTCTTTGTGGGAATTAAAAGAGTATGAGTAATATAGACTGAATTGTGTCTTTCCAAAATGCATATGTGTTCGAATTTAAAGATAAGGCCTTTAGAGAGATAATTAAGGTTACATGAGGTTATAAGGGTAGGATCCAGATCTGACAGGATTAGTTTCCTTATAAGTAAAGACACCAGAGAGCTTGCTGCCTTTCTGACATCTGAGAGAACACAGCAAGAAGGCAGCCATCTGCAAGCCAGAAAGAGAGCTCTAACCAGAAAATGATCCTGTTAGACCTTGATTTTGGACATCAAATTTCCCAAACTGAGAAAATAAATTTCTGTTACTTAAGTTGCCCGGTCTATGGTATTTTGTTATAGCAGCCTGAGCTGACTAATATAATAGAATATTGAGGGTAGGGTCCATGTCAGATATGCTTGTTTTTTAAACCCAGAGCATTCTCAGTGTCTGTCATATTGTATGTGCTTGATAAATCTTTATTGAATGAATAAAGGATTAAGTTAAAAAGACAAAAATTAGTCACTACATATGAATTTAAATTCTCTTTCAGTAGAACACTTCAGAAGCTTCCTCTGGTTTCTTTATTTGATTGCATATATTGGGCAGCCTGCAGATTCAGAGCAATGCCAATCCCTGATGGCAATCCTTATGCCCCCTCCCCGCCCCCACTTTCTATCCTTTTTCTTCCACCTGCCTGTGTAGGTGTTTAGAGGATGCAGCTTGGGATCCAGATTGCCAGAATCTAAATCCTGGCAAGATAGTTAACTCTCCCACGTGTCAGTAACAGCATATGTAAAAACAGAAATCATAATAGGACTTACCTTATCTGGTTGCTGTGGGAATGAAACGAACTGATACATATCATGCTTAGAAAACAAAGGTCAGTAGTCACGCATTATTACTCGTGCTTTAACCTGAGACCTTGTATCCTCTTTCTATTTGTACCCTCAATCTCTGTACTGGCTCATTCCTACCAACATTTATATAAACACATAAACACAAATATCCCATTTTAAAAGAGAAACATCTTCCTTGCACCCTTAACCCTCTTTAGCTACAGGCCAGTCTTTTTTTCCCCACTTTATAGCTAAACTTTTCAAACAAGACACTTCTGCCATTGTCATCATTTTTTTCAGGTTAGATTCCTATTTTAAACTAGCGTCCTCCCATTCATGCCTACATTTCTCCTTGAATTTTTTAAAATACGATGGTCATTGGTTCTGTTCTTAATTTGCTTTAATTTTAAGCTGAATTTGATGATACTAAACATGTCCTCCTCTTTCTCTCTCCTGTGCCAGTGACACCACATTCTCAGGATCTCCCATCTATTCTGCTATTTATTACCGTGTTTCTTACATCTTCCTCTTTTTACTTACATTCAAGGCTCAGAGTGTTCACTCACTTTCAGTCAATTGCATCTGCTTCTCTTTCTCAACTTGCACAAACATCTTATCACCACACACAGTCTATTCAGACTCTTTATATCTTTCAAATCTATGTATTTTAGTCCCTCTCCATTGTCACAACCTCGATTAAATCCCCCATCACCTTTTACCTTTTTGTATAACAGTCTCATGGCTGGTCTTTCTCTACCTCTAATCTTGTCCTCTCTGATCTCATTTTTCTTTTAAAAATGCAGTCTTTTGCTTGCTTAACCCCACTATGTAACTTGTCATCTCCCTTTGGAAATGGTCTCCCAAACTCTAACATGTTCTAAGGCTTTAAGACATGTTTCTTGCCTACCCCACTGGCTTCAGATCTTACTCATCTATCCATCATTCTCCTCAGCCAAGCACAATGGCCTTAAGAGTTCTCAGTGCTCTGATACTCTTACAGGGCTCTGAGCATGCTTGACTCTCTGTCTAGAGCCTCCTTACTCTATTCTCCAGTCCGGGTGACTGACTCCTTATTTCTTCCAACAGCATCTTTCTATTACTATTACTCTTTTGTTTTAGAATGTCTATCCTCGGCTACATGAAAAAAAAAGAATCTTCTATGTCTTATTTACCTATAAATGCACAGCACCTGTTTAAATATTTGTTGAATAGATGAATAAATGAACTGTCCTCAGTTTTCCTTATGCTCATTTTTGCTCCTTTGGTTCAAATGCTTTGATCAGTGTAATGACTAATTGTATGTGTCAACTTGTCTGGGACATGGGATGTCCAGATATTCGGTCAATCATTATTCTGAGTATTTTGGTGAGAGTGTTTTTGGATGAGTGCAATGTTTATGTAAATAGATGGAATAAAGCAGATTGTCCTACCCAATATAGATGGGCCACAACCAATCATCTGAAGGCTTGAATAGAACAAAAAGACTGACTTTCTCTGAAAAGAAGGGATTCCTCCTGACTTTGAGCTGAAACATTGGTTTTGTTCTATCTTCAGACGCAAACTGAAACATTGACTCATCTTGAATCTTGAGCCTATAGGTCTTCAGACTGGCACTGCACTATTGGCTCTTCTTGGCTTCCAGCTTGGAGCTCACCATGAGGATTTTAGGACTTGTCAGCCTCCATAATAGCGTGAGTCAATTATCTATCTATCTATCTATCTATCTATCTATCTATCTATCTATCTATCTATCATCTGTCTGTCTCCTATTGGTTCTGTTTCTTTGAAAAATCCTGGGCTAATACAATCTTCCAATAGTCTTTGCTGTTGGAAATATATAAAAAGTCAATTAGATTAATCAATAATAAAACATAAATATTTACCACTTGCCATTAGCAGCAATTTTCTGAATTTAACTAATTTTGAATTTTATTTTTATTTCTCTATTCAAAAGTTGCCAAAATCCAGACTTTTATAGTATGTTACTAATAACATCATTACACAAAAAATAAACTCAGATATTTTATTGATTAAATATTAACAGAATAAAGTGTATATCTTGGCACCCAACCAAACCTCAGGTGTGTAGTATTTCATAAACATCAAGTTTTTTTTGTAATTCAAATCTTACATGGTATAAAGACCTAGATAAATATTAATATTAATAATTCTAAATTCTTTTAGCAGTAAAAAAGTAATTTATGGGTTCTCTAAGACTACTGAATACTATTTTTTTCACTATATCTTCTATTTCTGCCTTGACTGCTTTTTTGCTTCTGTTTTGTTTGCTGAAAATATCATCATTATAAATAAGTACAATGATAAATTTTGCTAAACTCTTGCTTTTAAGTACTTGGAATCTGAGTGCTTTTTCTGAGGTACTCCAGGGAATTATTTTATTTATATTACTTTCCTGTCTTTCATTGTTTCTAATAAAAGATTAAGACTAAAATAGTTCTCCTTCAGAAATGTGCAAGAGCATATTTAATGTAGTTTTTATTCTTAAAATTTAGTTGGTAAATTTTCTCTCAATATTTTTCCCCAGCAATGACTTTTCAGGCATTTAAAGTTCTAAATTTGAGACTCCTGTGAGATTAGTTTTATTTTTATCATGGATACTAATAGTGTCAAAAAAAAGTATCTTGTATCTAATATAATTGTTTGTTGAAATTCTATCAAAAATATGGCTAGCTCTCTCCTTAATATCATAAGTGTAATTTTTTTTTTGGCTGGGAGAGTTGATCAATCACATTTTTCATCCTTCTTGGCTAGCTGCTTGCTTCTGTGACACCTATGGCCTCTCAATTCCTTTCTTAATGCAGCTGTTTAGGTCTGCCAGGGGAAGCTATCAGAAAAATTCTCCAATTGATATTGCTTTTGAAACAAAAAGGGGATCCATCTGCCTGCCCCTGTTTAAGCCAAAGAAGATATATGTGCAGATTTTGCAACAAAGAAAGTAAGGTTTATTAGAGAGTTGCAAGTCCCGGAGTCACAGGTGAGCTATGGCTCAAAGGTCTGGCTCCCTAAAAGTCTCAGGAATACAGATTATATAGGGAAAAACCAATAGTCATAGAAACTAAGTGAGTTGGGGTTGGAATGCTACTGGTTGGACGATTGGAGGGGGATGAGGTAATTGATCATTGCGTCCAGTTCTGGAATGAGCCATGGCACCATTCTGTCTGGTACTGTGGTGAGGTCCTGTGGTCTGGTCCTGTGGCCTGGTCCTGTGGCCAGGTCCTGTGGCCAGTGGGGTAGTAGTGGTTCTGCCTTGATAGGTTTGGTGCTGAAACACATCTAAAAACATGATGTTATCCTTAGTCTAAAGTCCAATCTATTATCCTCATGAATATAGACCTGAGTTCAGTTAATTTTAAGTCCTAGTGCTTAATGATTAAAGGAGCACAGAAGATAAGGTGAGTGGAAGGGGAATGAGGAAATCAAGTGAGTCACAATGCCATTGTCTGGGTAAAACTAGCTTTAATCAGAGAAAAAAATTATATTGAAGAAATGAAGTTTATGTGTAGTTACAATATTCTTTAGGTAGACCTGAGCAATGGCCAGAACTTTTCCTGAGTTGAATGAACCAAGTTAACTTTAATGACCCAAGCAGGGTTCTTACTATTTAATCCTTTATTTCAATAGATGAAATAATTCATTTCTTGAAGTAGTTTTAATTTCTCTCAAAGCTGTCAAAGTCCTGCCACTTAGACTTAGTGAATGGAAGCATCATTTGAAAAGATATAAGTAAACCATAAGTATCATGGTAAAAGAATGAAACTTATTTTTTAATAAAGAGAAAAAGAGTGTTTAAAAAATGTTTCATTGCAATACATGAGCAGAATGAATGGTATATATTGCTTTTAAATGTTTTGAAAAGCCTTCTTCTTTCATTGATAGCCAGTGGGGTTTATCAGCTCAGCTATTTACAGCTTTTCCCTCAGTTTTGCGTGGGAAAACAAAACAAAACAAAACAAAACAAAAAACAACACACAATTAATACTGCCTTGAATAGTCCATAGTTGTGAATAGTTGTGTTGAGAAACTATATGACAGATGTAAGAAATTCCTGCCCCTTTGGAGTAAGGCTTCATGGTTTCCTTCAACCCTTAATTCTCCTTAATCATGGTAAAGATATTTTGTTTCTGAATGGGAAAGTTGGTCCATGTGACTTTTGGATTCTAATAGAATTGTTATGAGGTAAGATGAAAATTAAACCTTTCTGTATGTCAAAGAGCAGTCTCTCTCTCTTTCTCTGCTGTTCAATAATTTATTTAACCATTTCTGCAAAGAGAATTTAAAAATTAAATAAAATATTCTCTATATTTATCTTCTCTATATTAAGAGAAGAAAAATATCTAAGAAAAAATTTCTACACATCACAGGTTAATTACAATTTGGGTTGCTAGTGACTGGAAGCCATTGCCTGTGTGATGGCTTCATGCCTCAATGTTAAAAATAAGAATGAGGCCAATTCTAGTGAATAGAGGACAATTGCTGTTTTTGTTGGTTCCTCTGGTACCAAGTCAGAATAGAAAAAAAAATTCTGGCAACACAACAGAACCATCTTTTACTGCTATCTTTTTCTTTAGCATTAACTGAGGCCTGTGTGTAATAGAAGGGATAGGGTGTTTCTTCTTACTTTCCCTCAGGAAAAAGAGCTTAGTTCCATTAAGCACTGTTGGAAAATATATTGGACATAGTATATTTAAAATTAATTTAAAAGTTAAAGTGTTTTAATGCCTTTTAATATAAGCAAAAATTGATTTTATTAAAATGCTTCCAGATATTACAATGCAATGATTTATTTATTACTTCAAGTCTGTAGCAAGAATATAACTTCCTTTCCAAGTATATTGATTATTTTTTTACGTATTTTGGAAGTGGAGAAAGAACCAAACAGTCAACCAAATTTTTTCTTCACCAGCCTTATTAAACAGAACCAGATCCATTAAGTCAACATACTATTTCAAAACAGTAGAAAAATTTTTCAAACTGGTAGAATTAACCAATTGGAAATGTTTCTTAAATAACGAAAGACAGGTCACATTTTTCTAAGCTGTGTTTTGCTGAGGAGAAATATGAAATGTCAAATATTTATAATAAAATATTCCAAGTAAAGTGCACAAATCACTGAAATGTCTGAAATATTGAAATAGTTTATCAACCTTTTTGGAGACTTGTATAACATAGGAACTTCTGTATCCATTGTTAATATGACAAATTTAAAAGGTTGTATTTATCTTTGGATTCAGAGCCCAAAATAAAATTGATTCAAAATTTAAAGCTCTTCTAGTAAGACATTTCAGTGTAGTATAAGTTAAACATGGAAAAAAAGTTGTTACTTTTTTTCATGTTTTTCTATTAAAAACTTTGTAAACACTAAGATGTTAAACTAGGGATAAATATCTCAACAAAAAAGTGTAATTTAAATTTTTGGGATGTTTAACTCATACAGTGATGCTTATTCTAAGTACTGCATTAAATGTATAGCAATAATGGCATGTATTATTTTCTAGCTTGTGATATGCAGTATCTTGCGTTTCAGTGTATTATTATTATATCCAGGATTATCTCGCTTCAAATGAGGTACTCTATTTCAGAGCATCGCTTGAATATAAAGACTATCATCTGGGGATTAGAACTAGGCTGATTGTCAGTTATGCATCCTGCTATTAGCTCCCTCGTTATTTTCCATGGAATAAAATGGCAACATGAAAGTGTTTTCGCTGCTAGTGTCTGGCTTTTCTGCCGCTACCCTTGCATCTGTGATAGTGGGAGGAAAGACCAATACACAGTAAGGCGAAGCTCACAGAAGACATAAAATTACTGTGGTCAGTAGAAAGGGGCATAACAGTGCTGCCTTTTAAGAACAGACCCTGGAGTTCGGTGTACTTGAATCCAAGTCTAAACACTCAACAGCTAAATGACTTGGGCAGTTATTTAACATCTTTGGACATCGGTTTCACGGCCCTCATCTACAAAAGGAGAGTTGTCAGAGGTTTAAATAAATGCATGTGTGGGTACATATGTGTATATATACACATATTATATGTGATATGTATTACCTTATGATATATGAATATATATATTTACTTAAGATTATATATAACTACTTAAGATATATTTATTAAGATATATTTGGATATATACATATATTTACTTAAGATTTTATTTACATGTACTAGAGCAGTTCCTGGAAGGTGGTGCCACTCATATATTAACTCTTAGTATATTACCTTATAATTTCTATGCCAACTACTAATGAGCAGCAAAACTGATTGATATATGATGGTTCCTTTCTTTCTCTTCTTTGTCTTTGAAAGTTCAAAGTTGTAACAAAACATCACTTTGTAAGAAGTTGAGTAAAGACAGAAAGAGAACCCCCTAAGGCAAGGTGCTGAGTTAATAGACAGGATAATTACTGCCTGAATACCTATCAACAAGCTTTTTGTAGAACTAGCAGAGGGACTCTTTTGGGCTTTTGTTTTAGAGATGATAGATTGAGATTCTAGGGACAGGCTGGATGAGACCCATCATAGGAACTGCCTCTCATAGCCTATTTTTAAGACAGTAGCCTTGCAAATAAGTACAATCTCATAAATCAAAACACTGGAATGTGAGCTTCATAAGGACAGATTTTGTTTGCAGTGGGTCACTGTTGTATCTGCAGAGTTCAGGTCAATCAAGTGCCTAACAAATAGAAGGTACTCAGTAACTATTTCTTGAATGAATTGAACGAATGAAAACCTTGACCTTTCCTTGAAATGTTACCATTAGAAGCAAAACAAACAAACAAACGACAGCAGGCTTTTCCACTTCCTGACAGATTTCAGACCTTGAGAATGCTGGTAAACAGGTAACTGGGGCTGAGGGGCAGCATGTGAAGAGCATCCATACATATGTCCATGTAGCAAGTATTTCAAAAGTCATTGATTTGGTTAAGTATTCACAGGAATGTGTGATGTGGAGTGGTGTCACACTTAACTCAGACTCATGCCCATGTGTTAGGTTTGAATTATAAATATTTTGTTCAGCATCAGCCTAACATTAGTGTCTATTCTTATACTTTTGTCTCCCCAGGGTTTTCAGAATCTTTCACCTGTGACCATGTGTCATAAAGTGACACTTTTACTCTCTGCAAACATTTGGCTTACTTTTACTACTTTCTGTTCAGCTATGACTGGCTAAAAAAATCAGTTTGATATGATCAACTTTACAGGTGGGGTTGATTTTATCGCGTTACGTATAATTTAGCTCACAACCTCAGATACTGGAATAAAATAATATACCACTCTCACGATTACATCTGACTTAACCAAGTCTAAATACATATTCATTTTTACTGCCATAGCAAACATTTTTTTTGAGAACAGAAAGTTCTCTTCTATAGCACAGGCAAGCTAATAACTTGAATAAGAAACTATTCATTTGTGCACACTGTAAGTTTTCCTAATTATCTTTGTAATAAAAATTGAAAAGGTATTAGTCATTCTTGGTTGTGCACACTCAGTTTGACTTGTCTTTTTCAATATAATAAAAATAGCAAACAACCTTAAAGTACATTATTAATTGATTAGACATGATTTCTTTAAATGGTTTATATCATCTTATTTAACTTTGGAACTTTGAGACATTAATAATGAGTCACCAAAAAGCTATCATAGATCTATAATGCACATTACAAATCAAGTGTGGTCCAAGAACTCTGTGTGGGCCCCCAGAAGGAAAAAGAAAAATGTTTACAAGTAAGTCATGGCAAGAATGCACTGAAAACATTCATCTGTATTTACAGAAAACAATTAGATGTAATGCAATTAGGGTGACATTCAGGTTCATTTTATTCCAAGAATGAATACTCCTGAAGTTCCATGGAGAAAAAGTCCTTATGGATAGAACACTACTGAGGGTGGTATAATTCCACTTGGCCCTTGGGCATATAAGGTAGACATTTTACATTATTGCACGGTAACAAAAATTTCAGCCATAGATAACACAGGTTCTGATCAACGTTAACACACTTGGTGTTTAAGGCTAAGTCACGTTGGAAAGCAATCATTTCCAGGATGGAGATCAAATATCTTAACACAGTGTCACCTGTTGAAATTGCTAGAAAAGATTTATTTAAAAATCACTTCATAGACTGTATTTTCACATTTGTTAGTTTGTTTCCACTTGTGTGCTTGACAGAGGCACTTTAAGAGCTAATGACTGTAGTCCAGGGGTACAAGATACTGAGTTTCAGCAATCACTGATCAATATGGCAAGGAATTAAAGTAAAATTAAAAAGAAAATAAATGCATCATTAATTCAGAAAATGTCCCTAATCCTGTAAAAATCATGGGTCTCTGATTTAAAGAACTTCCACACTTAAAAAAAAAAAGGAAAAAGTTTAGTAGCTATCACCCACCAACACCCAAATAAGTGAATACTATAGCTTTTCGATGTTAAGGTATAATGGTTTTGTTGTTTGGGTTTTAAAATATCGATGAGTTTAATATTTTGAGTTATGTTTCAAAGTACTGTAGTTATGCATAGGTTTCAAGTTGTCAGAAAAACTAACATATGGAATAAAACATGTTGGACGAGTTTAGTAAAACGTACAAAAATTAAAAGGCTAAAAACCTCACTCTTTTAAACTTGTAAAAATAAATCGCATTCGGTCGTGGGAATCCAGAGGCTTTTTTTTTTTTTTTTTTTTGTTTTACGTAGTTGGTCTGTACTGCACCCGCCACAACGCGTTGGAAAGTAGGTCCTGGTACACACTAAGGAATATCCAACCAGGTAAATACATCAGAGTGATGAGGCCCATGAAATTGAGCGGGTAGTGAGAATAGTCCCAGGAACAAGCGCTGCACATGCGGAGTCCCAGACCCCAGGACAACTCCCACACGTAGATGAAGATCACGTAGATAGGCACCCGCTTCCAGGTGCCCCAGCCGCATCTGCAGTACAAGTGGAAGTAGAGCTTTTCCACCACGAAACTGCAGCTGCCATACATAAAGAAGGACCAGAGCGACGTATGGCCGCTGGTTGCCCCGTGCCCCAGCCTCAGCACGTTAAAGAAAAAGGTGAAGAAGATCTCATCCAAAAAGCCGTGCATTCCGAAAAAAAGAAAGCGGAGCAGATCCGGTAGCCCCCCGCCGGGGGATCCCTCGGTGCTCCTGGGGCCACGGGGTCGCCGCTGCCCGGCCCCCGCCGCCGCAGGGACTCGGGCTCCGGGAGGGGCGGGGGACGCGCCCAGTTGTTGCTGCTGCCGCCGCCGCGGCCGGTACTGCAAGCACAGGAAGCGCTTCAGGAACACTTGCGAGTGGTAGAGCGCCAGCATGTACTGCAGCGCCAGGTCCAGCGCCCCCGGCGCCACCGCGCCCGCCGGCCCGCTTCCCAGGCTGAGCAGCAGGACCTGGCCCGCCAGGGTCTGCAGCCCCACGTGCGCCGAGGGGTAGAGGAGGAAATTGAAGACGAAGGCGCTCGGGCAGCGCCACTGCTGCAGGTAGACCTTCTCCAGGGCGAAGTGGGTGAGCGAGTGCAGGAGGCAGCTGTAGGGCGACGAGAAGCCCAGCATCCGGCGGTCCGGACGGCGAGCGAAGCGCTGCGCGCAGGACACGAGCACGTCCAGGGTGATCCCGTGCATCCCGTAGAAGTAGAGGCGCATCCAGGCGGGCAGCGCGGCGCCCTCGGCCGGCGCCTGAGCACCGGACAGCGGCTCGGGGCGGCGGGGGGCAGCCTCACCTCCCAGTGCTCCGGAGGCCCCCAGACTCCGCGCCGCGCCGCCCCTCCGCGCGGGACCCCGGCGGTCCGCGTCGCTGCCCGCCATGAGCTCCGATGCCGCCCGGGCGCTCGAGCCCGCGCCGCCGCCGCCGCCGCGAGCGCGGAGCTGCGGGGCGCAGGGGCCTAGCCCCGCGCCTCCTCCCAGCCGCCGCCGGCCCCCGGGGGGCGCGCGGGGAGCTCCGTCCCGGCCGCGGCCCGGCGGCGGCGCGAGCTGCTGCGCTCGGGGAACGCGCGGGCCGCCAGGCTCTCGGAGTCCCCCCGCCGCGGCCCCGTCCCGCCCGCCCCGCCAGTGCGGGGGGAGGTGCCGCCGGCCCGCTCCCGCGCTCACCCTGCACGGCCTAACGAGCCGGGGCTGCGAGAAGAAATGCCGAGGCCGGTGCAAATCCCATCTCCTCCGCGGCTCAGCCCCGCCGCCTCTGCTGCAAGCTCTTCAAGCGTAACGCCAGCAAGCGACGCCCCTTCTCCCGGCCCTCCCCACACCACACTTCGCCAGTCCTGACCTCTCCCGCCTTTGCAGCCTCCCCTCCCCACCCCAGTCCTTGGCGTGGACTCCCTCCGAGTCCACCGGAGAAGGCCGGGCTCAGCATCTCCACCTCTTTCCCAGGCTCTGCACCCGGGTCCCCTCCCGGACGCGAGGCGTTCACTGGGCCGGTGGCACGGAGCGGAGGACACCTAACAGGTGTGACTGTGGGCTAAGGGGCACTCCCCGTGTCGCCGAAACCAGGACTAGGGCCTGGCCAGTGGTAATTAAGAGTCGAGTGTCACAGACCAGGGGCCCGACCTGACACCAAACTATAGTGCTGTATGTTTAATGCCCTTATGCAAAGCCAACTGTGTCCCAGTCACAGAGAATAAACTCTAGACTACAAGCCTGCCTACCTCAGAGTTCCCCTGCATATGAAATGTTGCCGCGGGGCCTGGCCCACTTTTTCAATCTCTCTCCCTGGCCAGTCTGCTTTCCTCGGTTAGTTTACTCTGGGCCAAGGACAGAGATCGAGGTCTCTCAGAATTTATGCAATGATTTGAAGCCATTTAGGTCTGGCATTGCTCTGGCTGCCGTGGTTTACACTGGCACCGCCCAGTGCTGCGTTTTCTCCTTGCACAAGTAGGTCATCTCAGAAATGGAGAGTGAAAAAAGAGCGAGGATTTTTTTTTTTTTTGAGATGGAGAGGGTAGGGGGATCCAAAATTTTGTGTGTTAGGCTCTGCTTTTTTCTCCATTTGTAAATCAGGCTTGGAATTGGAAAGAATCTTAGATGTTAATTATTATACTGATTACTGACCCCCCCTAAAAAAAAAAAGTCTTGTCTAGGCAGAAACTAGATAACGGTTCTAATCTGTTCCTAGATAAAGAGATTAGATGTTCCCTTGATAGATGGCTTTCTGAGAATTATTATTTTTTTCTTCTGGAGAATACAATTTCAGAGACAGTTCCTCCATTTATACAGCAACCTCCTCCTGTTACTTATTTCAACCACTTATGTTACAATCTGTGGTTGCTAAGTTGTCTCTGAATTAGATAAGAGAGAAATAAGAGTGTGGTGAGAAGAAAAAATTTTAAGATGATATCAACACTTGTAGATGGTCAAAGGACTAATTATATATATGTATATATTTTAGCTTTGTTAGCATGTGGTTTCTTTGCATACTTCCTTTGGCAACTGTCAAAAGTCAGTGGGTGGAAGATGTCATGCCAGGAACAGAAACATCAGGTAGCAGGCTCATCAAACCTGCTGCAAAACAAATACATGGTTAGTTGCCTAAGTGCCTGAGCAAGTACAATAAAGAGAAATAATGTAAACATTTTCATTAGCACCTACTACATACAAGGTGCTATCTCCATGAGAAAATAAAGGGTTATAAAATGCACTAAAGAATATACAATCTAGTGGCTGTGATAATCTATCATACCTATATAAAGCCTACTTACTTATGATCATTATTAATAATAACTATGATCATTATTAATAATAACTAATTATGATCAGCTAGTAGTACATACCAAGTAAAACATTTCTTTTGAATTATTATTTTACTAAATAAACTACATCCTGTGCCCATTTTATTAGATATTAAAAACTAATGCACTGTTTCTCCGTAATTGCTATTTAAGCAAGGGAAAGCACTTTGTGATAGTAGCATGAATATAGCCACTCAAATGTGTGTACACTAACTTTCAACATTAAACTTGGATTGTTTTCAAACAGTAAATTAAACTTCAAGGGCCTAAGTCTCCTATTTGTTCTACTTTTTCTTAAAGATGTAAGGAAAACTTTGAAAGATCTAATTCTATTGTCCAGTCTAGTTCATCTTAAGGAAGCTTCTTTGACTTTCTGAGCTACACAGTAATGATGTTTGTAGAGATATGAGTTCATGTGGAGCCAACACTGACCTTACTGAACCGGCCAAGATGGCTCCAAATGGGTGTAACCCCTGGAGTCAGGGTGGGCAGTGTAACAAGGGAGATATGTGAGAATTAGGAAAAGGGTCTTTTGGAGGATTGTGATCATGTTCAGTGAATTGTAACCTACTGTCCAGAGGTTCAAAGTGGAAGTTTTTTAGATGCATGAAATGCCTGAGACCTTTCATTGCACATTGGAACAAAAGGAAAAGTACATGGAGAACAGCATTAAGAAGAAACCTTAAAGAAAGTTTGATAAGATAAGGCATGAATGTAATGATAAACAGCAAAAGATAACAGCCATATTAGCAGTAGTTATAAAAACCTTTTTTTTATTATGGATCAAATTGCACACCTACGTGCATCTCTTATATACTAAAATCACCAAACTAAGAAGGAGGACATCCATCTAAGAAGGCCTGCAGTTGCCAAATGTTAGCTTCCTAAAACTACAACCCAAATAATCTGTTGCTAAGGCAAAGCTTACTAATAGTGTTGCTCACTATTGTAGGGAAGTTCTTTACTTTGATGAAGTTTTAAGAACATCTTGGAAGAGGGAGGGCAACATTGAGCTATTTATGAGGTTTTGGTTTAAGATAGGCCTTTTAGTATGCCGGCTTGATTAGAATTGGATAATGAATTATGGTATAATGGTTTAGGATTGGTGGACACAATGAGGCAAGGGTTTTGAGGTAAGGGTTTCAAGAAATTTTGAGAACAAATAGTAAAGCTTTATTTCCTGGGCCAGAGCTTCCTGGAATAACAAAGTTGTGCTGATGAAGATAGTGGAATAGTAAGGTCGCATTAACAAAGACAGCCAAATAAGAAGTCACAGCCATGTAGGCAATAAGCTGTGGGTGTGTATAGTCTTGGGTTCACACAATCTAATGGTGAGGACCAGTTTATAATCTAAAAGGGGAATAATGTGAGTAAGGACAGGTAAAGATAATAAAGAAGTAGGATTGATACTGAGTTTAGTTAAAATGATGCTCATCCACAGTGGGTGTGGAAGGTGAGGGAAGGGAGGGAGGTTGATTGACAGGTCAATAATGTGCAAAATATTTGTAGTACATTCTTCTTAATTAATTTCTTTTGTTGTACACTAAAGTTCCAAAGTAAAGAATTCTTTCTATACATTGTTTAAACAATGGGGAGAGTGAATGGACAGAAAGGATGTGACTATTAGTGCTTGTTGCCAAATGCAGAAAAATTGATCAAATAGGAGCATGTAAACTTTTTATTTATTGATTTTTATTATTATATTTTTAATATTTTTAAATTAGAGTTGACATCCACATTATTTTATATTAGTTTCAGGTGTATAGCATAGTGGTTAGACATTTATATAATTTACAAAACGATCCACCCCGACTATTCTAGTACCCAGTTGACACTATACAGTGTTAGTATAATATTACTGATTTTATTCCCTATGGTGTAGTTCACATCCCCGTGACTATTTCACAACTACCAATTTGTACTTCTTAATTTCTTCACCTTTTTTCACTAGCCCCAAACATGCTACCATCTTGCAATCACCGGTTTGTTTTCTATATCTATGAGTCTGTTTCTGTTTTGTTTATTTTGTTTTTTGGATTCCACATATAACTGAGATCATATGGTATTTCTTTTTTCTCTGTTTGACTTATTTCAACTAAGCATCTATGTCGTCGCAATGTTAAGATTTCATTTTTTATGGCCAAGTAATATTCCATTGTATATATGTACCATATCTTCTTTATTCAATCATTTGTTGATCGGCATTTAGGTTGCTTCCATATCTTGCCTATTGTAAATAACACTGCAGTGAAAAAGGGATGCATATATCTTTTTGAATTAGTGTTTTGAATTTCTTTGGATAAATACCCAGAAGTGAAATGTCTGGGTCATAGGTAGTTTTATTTTTAATTTTTTGAAGAACCTCCATGCTGTTTTCCATAGTGTCTGCACCAATTTGCAGTCCCACCAACAGTGCATGAGGGTTCCCTTTACTCCACATCCTTTTCAATACTTGCTGTTTTTGTTTTTTGATGATAGCCATTCTGGCCTGTGTGAGGTGGTATCTCACTGTGGTTTTAATTTGCATTACTCTGATGATTAGTGCCATATATCTATTGGCCATCTGTATGTCCTCTTTGGAGAAATGCCTATTCAGGTCCTCAGCCCATTTTTTAATTGAATTGTTTGTTTTTTGGGTGTTGAGTTGTATGAGTTCTTTATAAATTTTGGAAATTAACCCCTTATAAGATATATCATAGGCAAATAACTTCTTTCATTCAGTACGTTGCCTTTTTGTTTTGCTGATGGTTTCTTTTGCTGTAAAAACACTTTTTGGTTTGCTGTAGTCACATTTGTTTATTTTTTCTTATTTTCCCTTGCCTGAGAAGACATATGTGAAAGAATATTACTAAGAGCAATGTCAGAGAGTTTACTGCCTATGTTTCTTCCTCATCATTTAAATGTCCATACTACCAAAAACAATCTATATAGTCAATGTAATCCCTATCAAAATACCAATGGCATATTTTACAAAACTAGAACAAATAATCCTAAAATTTATATGGAACCCTAAAAGACCCCAAATAGCCATAACAACCTTGAGAAAAAAAAGAACAAAGTTGACAGTATCATGCTGCCTGATATCAAACTAGACTATAAAGTTATAATAATCAAAACAACATGATACTGGCATAAAAACAGACACACATATCAATGAAACAGAGTAGAGAGCCCAGAAATAAATCCACACCTGTATGGTCATCTAATCTATGACAAAAGAGGTGAAATATATAATGAGGTAAATTAGTCTATTCAATAAATGATGTTGGGATGACTAGACAGATACATACAAAAAAATGAAACTGTACCACATTTTTACACCATATACATTAATAAACATAAAGAATTAAAGACTTAAATGTAAGATCCAAAACTATAAAACTAGAAATAAATTTTTTTGAATTGACCCTGTTAGGGGATCATTTTGGAAATCTGCCCTATTTTTCTTAATGTATAATCTTTATAAAACCCCTTCTTTTTAACTTCAATGTCTTTTAATTTCTTTTTTCTTTAATTTCTTTTTCTAATAATCTGATTATTGGGGAGTCACATAGATATCAAGAAAGTTTCATTAGAACCTTTTTCTGATGGCTTTTTATGTTTTTTTTTAATGTTGTTAATTTTAATTTCAGCCCCTCTCTTTGGTACTTGGGATTTTTTAGAACTCCTAATTTTCACCAGGAAATATTTCCTCAGTAGGTTATTTCTGAAATTTCTCTGAATGGGGGTCTTAAGGAACAAACTTTGAATACATTCTTTTAATTCATAAAGCTTAAAAAAAAAGTAACAAGTTATTTTGGAAAAGCTTGCTTAAAAAAATAAAATTTCACCTTGAGTAATAATCAGATCAGAAACACTCCCTTTGAGTTATCTTTGCCTGCCTGCCAGTGCTCCACCTTGTGTACTACAGGGAAATGATTGTATTTTTCTCTTCTCAGTTGATTCTATTATGTTTTCAAAGGAAGTAGCTTATTTTGTATGATGATATAGTCCAAATACATTGGTGAGAGGTTTATTGGTAACTCAGAGAGTTTGTGAAGACAGATGACCACAGTTAATGGCTGTTACTTATTGTGCACCTACTTATCAGCTAGCTGTGCACTTCATGTATATTATCAGTAATTCATATAACTGTTTTCTTATTTTTTCTTAATGGATATTGAAATGGAGGCTCAGAAAAGTTGCTTGCTCAAGATCTTAACTAATAAGTCAGAAGCCCAGCTATGAAGTCATTTTCACTTGACAACAAAGCTCATTTGCACTACGCTGTTACCTATTACATTCTCATATTTTGAATGAATTGTAATGAATAGTAAGGAGAAATGTTGATTCTTTTTATGGTTCTAGTAACCATTAGTTTCCAAACCTTTCCCAGTCACTCACTCACTCCCTTTTTTTCATCATGCATTTTATTTTAATCATCCATCTATACAGTCATTTTATATTCTTTTTTTTCTGTACAATTATTTATTTTTACTCCATCTTTCCTTATGGATTTCTTTATAAATTAGTTAAAGGATATTTATTTGTACAAATGTGGCCATGTGGAAGTGATTGCTGTCTGGTATGAGAATTGAAGATTGAGGTTAGATAACAGGAAAATATTTGTGGGATGCAAATATATTCCTATGGCCTGTTAGTATATGTCTCCAGATATTGAAGTTAGTACATGTTTCCAGATATTGTTAGTACATGTTTTCAGATATCAAAGGCATGGCCACACCTTGTTTTAGCTGTTAACACAACTATTCATGGTTATCATAATCTGAAAACCTTGGCTTAGTTCAGTACAGGGACTTAACAAATAGATTTACATGATTCACTTATATAATAATGTTCATTTGTACCCAGTGGATCTCCAAAACCTAAGTTCATATTATATTTTAATATTTTCAACATAGGCAAAAAAATACAAGCCACCAAACATGATTGTTTGCTAATCTAAAGACTGGAAAAAAATCTACCCACATTTTCAAAGCCCCATTTGATGGTGAGGTGTGATGAAAGACAGATGGAGGGAGCTGAACATACACTTCAGTCAAAGAATTCCATAAGTGCTTGAGTCCTGTCCTGTTCCTCACATTTATTGAGTACCTACTGCATTCCAGGCATTCTGCTGTGAACTGAGGATACAAAGCTGAGCGCCTCATGGATCTTATCCTCACAAAGATCACAGTTTAGGTTCCAGTGTTAATTTTTAATCATTATAAACAAGATGGTAAATTCTAGACAGAAAGAGGTGTATGCAGTAGAGTAGGCATGGAGCTTTGGAGAGAACTGATTTGTTGTCAGCATGCCGGACCACTAGGTCTCTTCCTCACAAACATGAACTCAGCCGTGGACCTCTTTGGCATGCAGAGCAGGACAGAACACTTGTTGGTTGGTTGTTCACCTTTACCGTAGTTTCCTGTTTCCCAGTCAAAAGATAGGTAAATAGGTTGGAGATAGGGACGAACGGGTTTTGTTGACCACTTTAGTTGGAACTCATTAACACCACAACTAAAGGTTTTCCTCATGTACCACAGTGTTGTGAAGTTACTTAATTTTTATCTTCTCTGAAGACTGATTTTATTGTAAAATTTTTAATTAATCACTAGGAGTGAAGGTAATACATTTTATAGTTTAACACCTTGAATTCTTAATTTTACTTTTAGTCATTATCTTATTTTGTCCTCAATCTTGTGATGACAAGGCTATTTTTATAATTCATACTTATCAGGTAAAACCAGAAAATGAAACATGCCAAAACTCACGCATTCTATTAGTGGCGTTTCTCACTTAGAATCTAAAAGCTCCTTCCTCCAGACCACACTACCTTCCTTGAAAAATGTCTCCTGCCCACTGAAAGGTCCAAATTGTCCATCTGGGTTGTGTGATAAGCTCACTGATCAGGGCTGTCATTTTCACTTAAATTCCAGAGGACACGTGAAGGAGACAGTCCCATTGGTCTATAGCATGGATTTCTTAGACCTCAGGTGAGGGTGCAGTTCCTACGACTCAAGTGTATTCCCTGTCTTCATTGGCTCAGCTACCAACTTTCTGGCAGTTTTCTTCCTTTAGCTGTAGTTATTTAGCCTGACCTGTGTGATCACATTTTTTTCTGTGATTGGTCTTGTTAGTAACATATTACTATCTTCTGTAGTTGTGACTAATGAACTCTTGCTTAAGTGATATATAATTCTTTTATTTACATCATATATGAATTTTTAACTTATAAGAGCTAAATATAAACATTTAAGTACAATATATTTTTTTCATTTAACATTTATTGAATGCTTATGGACAGTATTTTATGCTATGCCCTGGACATACAAAGATGAATATAACAAAGTCTGTGTCCTCTTGAAGTTAAGGTATAGCTTTTTACAAAAGATACAGTTACCTATTGGAGAAATTGGAAATAAATGAAAGTACCAAGTAAAACATATACATATATCCCATAATTCCACAACTCATAGTTAAACTCTGTTAATATTTTGGTATAAACCCCTTTTGTTAATATTATAGCACCACCAAAATAGATTATGTTATACATTCATTTTGAAATTTGTAATTTACTCTTTTCACTCACCGATGATTAGGGAGCATCTGTCCATATTTCATAATTTGTTTAGCCAATATCCACATTTCATTGTTAGGTTGTTTTAAAAAAACTTTTGCTGTTGTGAACTTCTATGTGACAAGCATTTTCTTAGTCATCTTTTTTGTGTAACCATGTTTATTTATCAAGAATACATTTCTTAAAGTTCAATGGGAAAAGTAAAGATATACGCATTTAAGACTTTGATTATTTCTATTAAATAGGCCTCTAGAAGCTTGCTGGAAATGTTGAATACTTTTGTAGAATAAATAATTCCCTCTGATGGAACTAGGTAGTTATGGTTGGTGAGAGGTAGAATCTTGGTGTTGAGAAAGTATGTTTGAGTGTGCAATACCATGGGTGGCACTGAGTGGATAGTAAAAGAATATCTTTGAAAAGAAATTTGAAAAAAAATCTAACAATTAAATAAAATATAAATGTATTATTTTGAACGATATACTGTTACTTCCATCTCTCCATGTATAAAATTTCATTGCTCATCTCTCCCTCCTCCTCGTTTTCTCTCTCCTCCCTCCCACCTTCCCTCCTTTTCTTGCATCTATTTTGTACAAGTACATTTTCCTGCCAGATATGTCACAACCAAAGCATGATCTTTGCTCTCAAGGAGCTCACTGTTTAGTGAGAGGTAGGTAAATACATAGAGACCAGAAAACTGAATAATAAATATTATCACAGAAGATAAACACAGTGTATTTGCCCTCGCAGAAGAGAGACCTGACTGTAACTGGGAGAAATTTGTTTTTAGGGTCTTGCTGTTGTCATATACTAAAAACATGACTGGTTAATATCTCTCAACCCCATATTTAGCAGTTGTTATGTCCTTCCTATTTTATACCCCTACATTTCTTTTAAAACATTTTATAATGTTTTCTCTCCTTTGCACTTTCAGTGCCATCACTCTCATTGAGATCTTTATCACCTCTCCCAGGGCTATTCCAGTAACACGAATGTACCCAGCTCAAGTTTCCTGACCTCCAATCTATCTTGTCAATTGTTATCAGTGTAAACCTCTCTAAAGCACTACTTTAAAAATTTTATTATCCCAGTCCAAAACCTTCAAAAGATTTCTAAGACTTACAGCAGAAAATTCAAGTTCCTTCACTTGATCATCAGGATCAAATAATAGTACTTTATTTCTTTCACTTATTTTTGATAACCTCTTTTATTCAACTCCTTTTATTCAAATTTTGTTTACTCTGATGTCGACTCAAATGAGCAGCTGTCTGTACAGAGAACTTCTTTGATTAGATTATATGCAAATAAAACGAGATAATATTGACAGGAACTAAGTCATGCATATTTCTCCTACCCTTCCACATTTTAATTTAATAATCAGAGCTAAAACCATCTAACTGGGCTCCAGATAAGCAATTCTTGCATTTCTTTTTTCTTTCTTCCTGCAAAGAAATCCTAGGAAGAGAAACATCTCTCTCTTTTTAAATTTTTTTGACTTAAAAAAATTTTATTTTATTTAATTAATTTTTTATGGTGACATTAGTTAATGAAATCTAATAAGTTTCAGTTATACACTTTAACAGTAAGGCATATATACATGTATATATATATATATATATATATATACAAGCATATATATATATAGTTATGCTATGTTTCAGCTCTCATATAGTTAGATTTCTGTCACCACATATTTGACCCCCTTTACCTCACTGTTCTCCCCTGTACCCTTTCGTAACCACTAGTTTATTGTCCATGTCCATGAATCTCTGTTTGCTTGTCCTGTTCATTTGTTGCTTTTAGGTTTATATCCCACATGTAAGGTTACATAAATCCTCTTATCATGTAATCTACTTTCCTAGAAATCTTTTTGTAAAGAATTATAGTGGGATGGACTGAACGAGAGAAGGAAGAAGAAACATATGGAAAGATACAGAGTGAGTGTGATTATGCTTGGCCGCACCCGTTTCTGACTCCCACATACATGGCAATCATAATTATTGCAGCATAGGCAAGATGTAAAATTTACAGATAGGGTATTTCAAGAGTTAAAGTAACTCATGGGGAGGCTTGTCACAAGCCTAGATGGTTTTTGAATTTAGATTTATTTAAAACATATTCAATATTTTTATATCTTCAACATTTATATAGTGTAAGAACCTATCAAAACAAAAGTTCCCTTTGACATTTGTCCCCCCACCCTGCTACCACCCATTTTCCCTCTGGGGAAATATTATTAGTATATTAGGTTTTTCCATAGATGCATATTCTATGCACATATAAATGACTAGAAATCCCCTCTACCATTTTCATGCCTGTGCAAATACACTGTACACTTTATTTTACACCTTATTTTTTCCATTTATTAACTTTGTGTAGAAAATCATTTCAGATCTTTACATAAAGAACTCATCTTCAATGTTTATTTAAACAGCTAAATAGTACTATATTTTTTGAGTGAATAATTTATCTATCTAACCAGGTGCCTACCGATGAACATTTAAATAGTTTCAAATCTTTTGTCATGGTAAAAAAAAAAATGCTATGATTACTTATGCTTTGAACATAAGTAATTTCACTTATATAGGATAAATTTCAAGAAGTGAAGCTATTAGCAAAAGGATGCACATGTTTGTAATTTTAACGTAGATTGCTAAATCATTCCAAGAAATTGAATCGATTTTTACTCCCATCAGCAATTAAAATGGACCTGTTTCCATACCTTCTTGCCAATGAAATTTGATTATACTTTTTGATATATCCCACTTCGATAGATGAAAAATAGTATCTCACTGCAATTTTAATTTTCAATGATTCTACTATGAATTATGTCAAATAGAGAAGAATTATTTGTCTTTTCTGTGAACTATTTGTATCCTTTTCCATTGGACTAATGGTATTTTTTTGTTTTGTTTTGTTTGTTTTTACTTATTGGTAGTTCTTATTTATTAGGGAAATTTGTTCTTTGTGTGATACATGCAACTTCTGGGTCTAAATTTCATGTTCCCTCTACTCTATTAAACCAGTAAAACATCAGTCTGATAATAGTGTTTCTAGAGCTTGCAAATCTTTTGCCTTTTTTTAAAATCTATTTCCATATAATGATACTCCTGTTTCTTTCCTCATAAAGTTATTTCTTTCTGTAATTAATTTACAATGTTGCAGAATTTCAGCTTCTCTCTAATATTGCTTATTTATGAAACATCTTAAGTGTACCTTTCAAAATTCTACCAATAATAATCTTACCGTAAGAGTACTCTTTCCTACCAAGAAACATTATTTTTCTGAAAAATTTTACTCAAACATCTAGAAACAAATTAACTTCTAAACTTCTAAATTTTAGAATTTCACAATAACACAAATCTCTTTTTTGAAGTAAGCATTGTGGGCACCCAGATTTTTCTGGGTGTATGATAGCAAGCTATACTCCCTGAGCTCACTCCCATGGCAATTACTGTGCTCTGAATTTCTCTCTCCAGGATGGTGTACCCCTGCCTGTCTACTGATACACTGGGTCTGTCCCAGAAAGAAACTGTTGCACCACTCTTCCCATGCCCTCCTCATCCACAGATGAATTTTAGTGGATTATGATCAGATAAACACAAATTCTGAAAACATAAAGAACAGATTGTAATTAACAAAACCCTTTATTTTCAAGTTATTCATGTGTCTTTTCAGCAATACTACAAAGCTTTCTTTGTCTTTGAAAAACAAAAAGAACCTCTTAACTCACCAAGTAGTTAAATCTACTCAATATGATGCGTGGGCTAATGCATGAATTTTGGCCTGTACAAAGGAATAGCTGTGAAAAATTCATTCTCAAGCCATATACGCTACTAAATTTGCAACCATGAATAGTATTTAGGTAAAGGATCGAGAGGAATTAAAGAATGTTGAAATTTACAGTGAGAATAATTCAAGGGATTGAAAAATGTAGACTATAAAGAAAGACATAAGGATTCATGATTATTTAGTCTGCAAAAGGGAAGTCTCCAGAGTACTTTAATAATGTGTTTCTGGGTCATAAAATAAGCATGGGAAGATGGTGCTTAGATCTTTATTTGAGGATAGGGAGAATGAGCACAAAAAATGAGGGAAAATATAGGTTAGAAACAAGATAACACTTTGATCGAACGTATTCTTCTCTTGAAAATAAGACTGTGCTCTTTTTCTCTACATATATCATAGTTCAATAAAAAGGAAAAGAAAAGGCTGATTTTTATCTGCGTGGTATAGCTTAGATGGTTTTCTAAAGTTTAGTGAGAATGAGTGTGGCTTCCTCCACCAGATTGCTCCACCGCTTTCTGTTTGGATGGCCATGGCAAACCTCTCTCCTTGCTTCTCCTGGCCTCATTTCTGACTTCTAAAATAGAGATAATAATAGTCTCCACCAATTAATGTTATGTGAATTAGATCAGATAATGTGCGTGCCCTAGTTATGATTTAGTTTTGTTTTATGAGGTCGAACGTCCAAATATTAGTGGTCTAAACAAGAAGCAAATTGTTTTTCTCTCAGGACTGACTCATAGGAGATGTCCAGGCTTGGTGTGGTGCTATACAGTCACTGGTATCCAGGTCCTAGCTCACCTGATTGCTCTACTTTGTATGGCTTCCATTCCTAAACGTATGTCTATTCTAGCCATGTAGTTATTATCTGCATTCTACACAGACAACAAAAACAAGGAAAAGACTTTTTCTTGAGAACACTTTTTGGAAGTTGCCCTTTTATTCCCACTGGTCAGACCTTAGTTGCATGGTAACACATAGCCACAAGGGAGACTGGAAAACATAGGTTGAAATTTCAATAGCTATATCTTTAGATAATAAAAGTAAAAATGTCAATTGGTGTTGAAATTGATATCTGTGGAATTCATGCAAACTTTAACTTATTCAGGTTATTCCACCTGCCTCCGCCCCCCAAATATGCACAAGCAAAAGCTAATAATCCTACTCAAGCAAAAAAGAAATTATTTCCTTTCTGAATGATGACAAATCCTTTCCTTAATAATAAAAGTTTTTATTCTCTTGTAAAACAAAATTGTCCCTGTGGTTTTTGACAGGGACAGTTTTGCTCCTCAGGGGATATTTGACAATGTCTGGAAAAAATTTTGATTTTTCAACAGGGAACTGTACTGACTTCCAGTAAGTAGAAGACAGAGATGCTGATAAACATCCTACAATATACCAGACAACTTTTTACAACAAAGAATTATCTAGTGCAAAATGTCAATAATCCTGAGGTTAACAAACCCTACTGTGACCTCAGAGAGATCAAGTAACTTGACTAATTTGTATAGTCTATAAATGACAGAACCAGTTCTGGAACCTAGATATATCTAGCTCAAAGTTCAAGTTTTCTGCTATAAAGAGGCGAAGAGAATTTCTTTTTAGAGAAGGTGAAGATTAGTAGATACATACCAAAACCACAAAATTATTTTATGGGATAATTAAATGAAAACACATCAGTATCAAATGGAGTGTTTAGCAAATCTTCTGACCCTGCTGTGACACCTGATATTAATGTCTAGAGAACTTGATATGGATGAACAAACTATAACATGTGGGAAAAAGGGGAATAATTTTTTCTTTCACTTAATCACTTTATCTTTTTTTTTTCTGAAAATGTCAGTGGCTGCTAACGTTTAAAAAAAGGAAATAGGCAATCAAATATAATTATTCAGGTTTCTGGGAAAAAAGATTATCCAAAAGTGTTCCATTATGGCTTCACTAAAAATAGAGACATTATAATGGAACCAAGATTGATACAAAGAAAGACTTAATATTATAGTGATAAACTGCCTGAAATGCTAAACAATTTTTTAAATGAGTTAATTACAGTTTAGGAAATAAAAATAGAGTATTTGACTTATTAAACAACAGGATTACTTGCTTACTGCCTTATTTTAAAGGAGCCACTTTACATTTTATTTCCCATTTAGCTAAATATAATGTAGTAGGGATATAGTTATAATCTTATATACATTCTCATGTAAGCACTTTACAGAGATGGAACCTAAATATTTTAGACTTTTGTTCGTGAAAAGGAAATAATCCTCTCCCTGAACCATATCGATAGTATTTCCATTTAATATTTCCATAGTAGCAACTGGCAGATTATGGCAATGAATATCTATGGAAAGTGAAGTGCAAGTCAGATGTGATCTCTATGTTTTGGAATGTAGGGCAGATGGAACGCTGATGTTTCTAACTGCAAGGAGGGGTGTAGCTTTGACAATGATGTACTTAGACCAAGAAGACTTCAAATGGAATTCCCTAACCCACCTACATCAGTTTACGATGCCCCGCCAAGCATTTCTACAACAGCTGATAACTTAGTTTTCAGGGCATTTACCAACATCACTGTTTTCGTTTATCATCTGTTTCCTCTAGGCTGTAAGCTTTGTGAAGCCAGGGTTAGTGCCTAACTTTTGCAGTTATTAGATATTGACTTAATGAATTCTTGAAAGCACAGGAATCTTCCTTTCAGGTACAGGTAGTTTAGTTCAAAGAGATCTGTGGATAATAAAAAAAGCACCTAGATGGGGGAGGAAGTGGATGGATAAGTAATTTGTATACATGGGGAAATGGAAACTGAGAAAATATAACACTAACAAAAAAAGTTAGTTGGATCTTTGATGGTGCATTAAAAATTACTTCAAAATAGTATGTGTGCATGGTTAAAAAAATTAAATGGTATTGAAGGCATTACTCTCTAGAGGTTACCACTTTTACAACCTCTGTTTTTATTCTGGTGCCTAGCTCCATGTCTCTAAATAAACCATATATAACGTTATTTCTTGACTTATCAATGTCAACACTTTCTAGTGATGGCTTGCTATGAGTGATGAGGATTTACTTCACACTACTCTCACACCTATCACCACTCCTCATGTAACTAACTTCCTAAGAAAGGGTATATGGAGGTAGAGTTGTCAGTGCTTTCAGACTGAAAAAAGTCTTCATCGTTCCCTCCCATAATTAATGGTTTGGCTGGGTAGAGGATTCTAAGTTGAAAAAAGCTTCCCACAGAATCTTGAAGGCATTGCTCTCTACTATTTGGTGTTGATAATAAAAACAAACAAACAAAAATTAATTCTTCTTATCCTAATTTCTGTGTGTGCAATCTTCTTTTCTCAGCCCTTTCTGTAACCTTTTAATATCTTTTAACCTTTGGAGTTCTGAAGTTTCATAATAATGCTCCTGGGTGTGATTTCTTTTCAATTCATCCTTTTGGTAGTAGGCAAACACTACCAGATTGGAGACATGTGTCTCCTTTCATTTCTGGAGAATTTTCTTGTTTTAATTCTTTCATAATCATCTCTCTTTAGAATTCCTAATATTTAGACTTCTTATGTTGATTCTCAATTTTGATAATTTTTTTCATATTTTTTTTAACCTCTTGGAGAGTGCCTATGCTTTATCTTTCAAACTTTCAATTAATTTTTTGATTTGGGAAATCATTCAGTTAATTTCCAAAAGCACATTCTTGTTTTCTGGTTGTTCTTTTTTCATGACACTATATTCTTGGTCTTCGGGTACAATATTTTCTACCTACAGATGCTAAAGTCTTACTTAAAGCTTTCTTCTGCTTCCTAAATATTTCTTTGTTTAAGTGGCAATTTTTCTACTTCTCTTGGTCTCTCTCCGTTACACGGTGGGCTTCGCTCAATTTTCTGGTGATCATTAATTGTCCATTTATATTTAGAACTGGAAATTTTGCAGCTGATGGTGTGCTCTGTATGTGAAAGTGATTCATTGCTGGAAATAGAGAGGAGTTGAGTCAGCTGCCTTTTCTTTTGACAAATATAAGAAGAAGGGGTGCTTTACTTTCTGGCACTGTTGAGAAATTCCTGACTCCAGGTTATCTTGCATGAGAAGATAGCTGTCTGTTTTATATACAGATCTTCAATCAATCCCCTGTTTTCTGCTCTACTTTCTCATACCCTTTCTTCTACTTTCAGCCTCTAATCTGAAGCCTCTAGATTTCTGTGGGGCAAATTGTTCTCCATATCTATAATTTTGGGCTATAGCTCTAGCAGATGGTATTCTTTCTGAATTCTTTATCTCAGATATGTGTTGAAATCCTTATTTTTGGATTGTCCCCACTCTTTTTTAAAAAAATTATTATGGTTTATAATTTTAGATAATACTTTATTATAATCCTATGAGGGTCCACAAAGGAAGAGAAAACAAATAAATGGGCTGAATCTGTCATTTTGTATTGAAATTTAATAAACAATGTTTGATTGAAGTTAATGAGAGCAATGCAGGACCAGCTAGTCAAAAATTATTTATGATTCTATTTATTCCCCCACCTATTTCAATTATTTTAGATCACTGTCACTGAATTTTATTGAGAAAGGAGAGGATAGCACTCTTAAGTGATTTGAAGCCATTAAAAGTCATGAGTGGCCCCTTGTTTTTCAGTTTCGCTATTACTCTCACTTCCAAACTTTTGGAACACATCTAAGAATATAAAAATTCCTTGGTTCTGATTTCTTTTGCTTTTTAGGATTTTTTGTTTTTCTATAGAAAAGTCTCAGAATTTTGTGTAATCACCTCAAATCTGGTGTCTCAATTACAGTTTGCTCAGAGGAGAACCACTATAAACGATACAGAATAAAGTTATTTAGGGATTAAATTGTACAAAGCTGTGGGGGAATCCGGAAACATAGAGGGCCAAAAAGTGATGGCTAGAGGATCAGAAAAAAGTAGGCAATCATCATGAAGAGGAACTAGTGAAATAATTTCTAGAAGGCCCTTCTGCAGTCCCTATATGTCAACTGGACAAGTAGTTGGGGAGGAATCTGAACCTGAAGTGGGGGAAGAAGAGTGCAGCCTGGAACCCATTGGGACAAAGTGAAACTTAAGAAGACAAATTGGATCTCACATTGGCAAACGATACCTTGTGTGACCCTTACCAGCATCTAACTCTGGCAATGTGGGTGACCTGAAGATGAAGCTGGTGCCCTTCACATATTGTTATACATACTCCTGGCCTAGGACTCAGAAAATTTAAAGTAGGAGATCAGATGGGATCCGAAGAATCTGTGGACCTTGTCAGGAGGTGAGCAAGCAGGCCAGGGACAAAGAGCACATGCTGTAGCAGTGCCTGGGGCACATTCTTAGTTCAGGCTCTAATCAGCGATGAATTAGATATATTGAGTTTGATGTTTCTTTTGGATGTTGATGTGGACGCATCAGTGGGAAGACAGATGTTGGGACCAGAGACTGAAATATCAGAATCTTAAGGTTTTGAAATAGAAGACTTCCATGATTGATAAGATTCAGAAAGTAGAAGATTAAAACCACACAATTTTAGAAGATTAAGTAACTATGAATCTAGGACTTTAGGCTAATTCATAAATCATCCAAACGCACATTGAAATCATACAATAAGAGGATGATATTATGAAAGACTAATGCCAAAACCATTCAAGTGAAGTGTTGACCAATGGCAGAAAATAGGTGCTGGATAGCATATTTCAAAGGAGAAGAAGTTATTTGTTTGTTTGTTTTTGGCTTTTATTAGAGGGAACTAGAAAAGAAATGATTTTAAATTGATATGAGGTGCTAGTGGAATGCAAGTCCTCTTCTAGTAGATATTCTGTTGTTGTTTTTTTTTCTTTAGAGATATGAATTGCCCATGGTTTTGAAGGAGCTATCAATTTTGGTGTCCAGTCTCTCAAATCAGTGGGATGTTTATCATGTTCCAGACTGAGTCAATAGTATAACATCCTCTACAGATAGAGATAGTACCAAAGAATAGTTTTGTTACCCAAGCTATTTCAACCATAGTTCTGAATTGTAGATGTACTCCTTGGGGGTAATGAAGATGTGTTTGTGTGGTTATCAGCAGCCATCTTGCCCACTGCTTTGAAGAAGATTGCAATCGAATCTTAAGAAGATTAATTCAAGCAGAGACAAGTGAAAATGTGGATGAAAGAAAGTCAGAAGGGTATTTCTGATATAGGTTTGTGTCTTTGAGAGTAACTATCTTCTTCCTGTTATGTAAGTTCAATTGCTTTCTTTCTTTTTTTTAGCTTAAGCTAGATTTGAGTTTGAGTTTGTATTACTAAACACCAAAAGGCTTTTACCTAATATACTCATTTCTACACCCCATCACCATGGCCTTGGGTCATTGGGTCATGTGAGTTGTGAGAGAACAGAGAGCTTCTCCTGGAAGATTGGAGAGAGAGAGAGAGAGACAGAGAGAGAGAGAGACAGAGAGCTGTGTGAGAGAAGTACTCCAGGGAAAGTGAAGTTATAGTTAAGACAGGAAGCTGTAGAAAGCTAGTTTATAATGGAATGGAGTTTAGAAACCTTGAAGGAAGCAGTTATAAAAGTGGGGAATGTGAGAAGGAGGATGACAGGAGAGGAAGTACTAAATAAAAAGGCTTAATATATATTAAAGTTTTTTGAAATGACTAAAGTGCTGTATACATGAGGTATAAAACCATCACTATTATAACTTTTGTGACTGTGCACATAAAAATGTGGTTCAGATTTTATTTAAAATGACACTTACATGAAGTATTTAAAGTAGTCAAATTCATAGAAACAGAAAGTAGAATGGTGGCTACCAGGAGAAGGGAGAGATGGAGAATTGTTATTTAATGGGTTATAAAGTTTCAGTTTTGCAAGGTGAAAAAGTTCTGGTCTGTTGTTCAATGATGTGGATATACTTAACAGTACTGAACTGTACACTTTAAAATGGTTAAAATGGTAAATTCTATTATTATTTTTATTTCAATTTAAAAAGAAGAGTTAGTTCAGCTAATTCAGCTTGCTTCATAACAGTATAAGGAGAGAAGATGTTAAAAGGTACCTGGAAATAAATAAAATAATCAGTGTTATAAAAAATAATACCAATGAAAAGAAGCTACGTTTTCAGAACAGATACAATGTTTGTTGCTAAATATCGAGGTATAGTTTCTGGTTTGGAGAACTAAAATTAGAAATGGAGAAATATCAAAGGTCAAGGGGAGTTTGGAGAGAAAATAGAATAGTTAATAACTAGCTGATACCTTACTAAAACAATGTAAAATAGGCAACTGGAAACAAAGAAGTTAGAGTCACTCTGGAATTTCAATGGAACAACAATAAAAAGCAGCTCCTAAGCAAAACGATTGCATCTTTTGATTATCTCCATGAGAAGCCCCTTAGTGAACTGTAGGAAGAAACTGCGGGGGTGAAAGATAATATAAAATTATGTATCTTATGTGATACATGAGTGATTATGTAAATATCTATCTTGATATAATTTCCCTCCAGGACAGGCTTTTTCTGAATCTGAATACTTGAAACTGAAAATCTGATGAGTGAACGTGTGGGAAAATACAGAATAATTCTGGTTCCCTTGGCCCCAGGTTAGAGGACTGTTTTCAGCTGCTGCTTATTTGAAGTGATATGTTGTGTCATTCTGTATTATAGGATTTCAGAAGTGCTCATTCAATGTCATGTTTAAGTACATTTCCTGGGGAAGTTGATGAAGTTGAACTGGAGAACAGCTGCAGGTATATAGAAGTGGTGGACTATCTGTTAAAAGGTACTAAGAGTACTGATGCTTCACCAAGTTTTCAGTCATTAACAAACAAACAAACAAGCAAACAAAACAATACATTCTCAAGAAACAAAGAAAATAAGAAAACTGCTTTGTAAGAAGTAAGATATTACTCTGCTATTGTTCCCACTCCCCTACTAATTAATGTATCATTAAAATTTAGTTTTAAAAACATTTATCTTTGGGACCACAGAGAGAACAAGACTATTCGGAAATAACTCCAGCCTGGGGCTAAAACTGCCAGGATTCCGTACTCCATGCCAAACACATTCCGGCTGACAAACTTCTTTTCTCACTCAAATTATGAATGAGTCATTGAGTTGTTGGTATAACCTCTAAGTCATTTTGCTAGTGTGGAAATTTGCTATTTGGAGAGCTGTTTACATTCTCTCCCACCACTGCTTTTGGAAATGTGAGCAAGCTGGATCCAGCTGGGGACTGTCTGTGGCTGGAGATTCCTTTCTCGCTGCTGTGGCTAAGTGTCCTGGACTAGAATCACTTCTTAGCTTTATTGCTCTTGAGATTTTAACAGCGGATCCACTTGGACAGGTGCATGTGGTTAGTAAATACCATCACACATGTGACAGAATATCTTTCCTTCTTTCAGATATGTCAGGCTCTAGGGAACTGTGTGTGACATAATTGAATCTCCGATGTGGAGATTGTGGTAGTCCGTTGACCTTCCAAAGCTCTCAGCATTTCTTCATGTGGAGTCACAGAGGAGGTTGGTGACCTGCCTGCTTTGCCTGACGACATTATTGCCATTATGAGGACACATAAAAAGAGAGGAGTGGAGTGAGGGAGTGAGAGTGGGAAAGAGGTTGTAACGACACACAACAATATGTTCTTCTCCCATCTGAATCTTGAGATGGTAGGGTGGAGCTATCTTTCCAGATTGGACGGTGGAAATGTTTTCAAATCTCAGAGGCACGATTCATGTCTTTCAATGATAAAGTACTGCTTTGTAGATTACTTATTTATTAATTTTTATAAGGCAGAGGATACCATTACTAGTAGTAACCTCACTCATTTTTATTTTATTACTATTTCTCACATGTGGAAGAAAGGAGCAGAGTTACAGTTAGTATGCTGGGAATTTCCCTTTGTCATGTCTCATCTATATCAAGAGCCTTAAGTGACTTACTGTCACATAACTCTGCCAGAGATGTTCTTCACTCCTTCCTTTTCTGGAAAAAGACATCTGCTTATCCTTTAAAGCAGAGATTAAGTGTCACTTTCTTTCTACTAACAGCTTTCTTCCCCAGCCCAGGAGATATTTGGCCTAATTCCTCAGCTCTTGATAATATGTGATGCTGTCGGTGTGATGCTTATCGCATGTTTTAGTTCGTTACATGCAAATACCTTTCTCTTACTAGATGATGAGTCCTTTAAAGGCAGAAGCTCTGTTTCCCTCCCTTGTATATATCACAACAGCCCCACAGAATATCTAGTGCTTAGTAATGCCCAATAGATGTTGGTGTCAGAACCAGAGCTGGTGCCCAGAGCTAAACTGTACAGTTAACATTAACTACATCAAGTCATTTCTGCAATAGAACCAACCGACAAAACAAAAAACAGACAGGTAATTGTTGACTTTATTACTTGCTTAATCTTCATTCTTTACTCAAGCATTGTTTTGTGCATGGGTGGATGGAGCAAGACAGAGTAGCACATATTTCTGAATTCATCCAATTCTTTCTCAGACTTCAGTATGAGTCACTTAAGTTGTAGACACTTAAAATCATGGATACTGTAAAACTTTTAAATGTAAAAACCTATATAGGAATTTCATATGAAAACTGTGAGCTGTTGGGATATTAAATACGATAAATGGAATGAATAATGAATTTTGAATGTATTGTATTTTTGTCAAATCCTAGCTAGAAAAAGCAGAATCTTTCTCTGTCTTTGTGTAAAGCTATCTGCTGGCCATTTATTTTATTTCTTCTTCTCCTTTCTTTTCTGTCCCACCATTCTCCTTCTGCTTCTGTGTCTCCCTTTTCTCTTCTTCCTCCTTCTACTTCTCATCCTTATGTCTATTTTATATGCTCACTTTGCTCTTCTTTTTCTTCCTAGAGGTTTATTTTTATGAAGTTGACAATGGTGATGGCAAGTCAGAAAATCAAATAAGGAAATAATTATGGGAAAATTAATGCAATCTAGACTATGACTATAAGTAGAAAATGTTTTGACTATAATCAGTAATTTTGCTGAAATAAAAGCAAGAGTTAGTTTTGTGGTCTACATATGTTATTTATTGCTTAAACATGTCTTTCTTAGTCATCCAAACATCTGACGATCAGAACACCAGATATGTACAATAATAAATTCATTTATCTGTGATATTTTGTTAACTTTCAGTCATAATAAACCACAGGTTTACATTTAAAAAAATTGTTATCAAGTTTGTCAAATAAGAGAACGGAATATATTTTATTTAACAATTTGGCATCTTGACCTATCACTTTAAAATATTTGTTCATATGGTATGTAAGTCTCTTCTGTACTCTTGGGCCATGTACTACAGATATCAGGGATGGGCTGCTTCTGTGACAGGCTTTTACTTTGTTTTGGTTGAGATTTCTGCTGTTTCATTTCTATGAGAATCCTATTGTATCCTTTCAGCGATATTTCATTTTTTGACTTGGGCTGATTTGAGTAGGCTTTAGTTTTTTTCCACTGAAGAGTCTTATCTAAGATAATCACAGAGGCACATATCATTTTCTAGGTAGATGAAAAAAATGAATTCCCATTTGAATTAAAACTCATGTAAACTGTAATTTATCAAATTCTGCTTTTCTATATCCTGAGCATTTTTTGAAATTAGGACTTTTGAAAGAGATTAATGATCCTACTAAGTTTATCAATATATGTACTTGTATTTTTCTGGATATTTAGATTGATTTTGAGTGCACTATAGGAAAGGAACAGGCACAAAAATAACAATTTTAATTTGAATTGCATCATTTTAATAAAAGAAAACATGGCTTGATATATTGTTTATTAAAGACCAAAGTACTGTAATTGATATTTGATTAGTACTTCAGGCAGAAAACTAAACATTAGTAGAAAAGAACATGATGTAAAATATTAATGTTATTCAAAAAATATTAAAATATTAATACATTTTTTAAATTTCACTTTAAAAAATATTTAAGCATTAATTTCAAAGTGAAACTCCAAGAAAAATATTTCCTTTATTTGTTTTTCTGTTTAAAACAATATTGTTCACTGTTTGGAAAATGTTCTCTAATTTAGAGTCAGAGAATTTTTAGATCTGAAAAGATCTTTATACAATTCTCTAAGTCCACCCACTCATATCATAGATGAGAAAAATGGAAGCCTAGACTACTATACTGATTTATTCAGTTACCCAGACCATAAATGGTAGTTTAAAGTAAGCTTGTGTTTAGATTATTAGTTTAGTACTATTTCTCCTAAAGAACTCTTTTTGTAGTATTTTCTTTAAATAAAAGAAAAATTTAAAATAAAATGATTATAATACAAGAAGAAAGAGGATAAATGACCAATTTTAAAATCGAATTCTGACCTTGTTATTAATGAGGTCATTACTCTGAAACAGGGAAGGGAAAGTTTAAACCAAGGCATCTGGTATTAAATTTTTGGACTTAAAAATATTTTGATTCCATCTAACTCTATGCATTTATTCAGATGTGACACAGATGTTCAGATCCTGTCATTTGATGCCTGAATCCGTGGAGAGTCAATTTTGGTATGAAAAAGGGATAGAAATTTTTCTTTGTGTGCAGTCCTTATTTCAAACAACTGTTAAGTGAAATAGAATTTTTGAAGTTCTATAAAGTTATATTTTCCTGTATTTCAACCTCTCTCTCTCTCTCTCTTTCCCTTCCTCAAGGGAGTTAATCATTTTCCTGAAGTATTTTATTGCTTTCTTCTTTCTAAGGTGAATCCTTGCCCTATGCTTTGGAACCCACCCATTTTCAGAAATCTCTACCTGTGTCTCTCTAGAAGGTCTTCTCCACCAACATTTAAACATACTTGTATTTTTCCTATCATTAAATGCAAGCAAGCAACCAACCTCCTCTAGTCCACCAAATGGACAAATATTCCCTTTTATCCGTCTTCATTCTCTCTTCCTCAGGGCCAAGCTATCTTAAAGATAAATATCTAATCTCTTTTTCAACTTGCCCATGTCCCATCCAGTCCTTAATGCATTTAATCTCAACCTGACTCTCTTACACACCTAATGCTAATGCTTATCTCTAATTCCTTCACAGAAATTGCTCTCTGCTAGGTTACCACTGGCTGCCTACTCGATAAATTCAAAGAGTATTTTTTAGTCCTTATCTTTCTTGATCTACAGAATCACAGAGTATTACATCTGGAAAAAGCCTCTACATCATTTAATCTAGCCTCCTCAAATGACTGATGTGAAAGCCCCAGACCAGACAGTTAAGGTGGTCTCTTTCCCAATCCCTCTCAGCAGTGTTTCCATAGTCAAGAGAAAGAAATGAGATGTTATGCTGCCAAAAGAGTTTTCACTGTTTATCTGACCATCTCTCTACCATAAATGAAAACCCATGATACCGTAAATGAAATGCTTTCAATAAGAGGTCAGGATAAAAATAACTTGTGTTTTGCATATCTAATGAGTGTCATTCATGAACTTCACAGTAGCCAGTTTTTTGAAAAAGTGTCTCAGTAATTTTAGAATTGTAAGATTATTTTACAAAAAAGAATAGATATTAAAGAGCCAAGAAAGTTTTGACAGGAGTAAATCTCTCTTATAGTACAAGTAACTTTATTAAGTAGGCAATGCAGATATATCTGCGTGAGTGAATTTTAATTACCTACAGGATAAAGAAGTAAAAGATGCCTCTTGTTGCAGATGTGATCCGTCAGCCAGCTAGATAAGTTTCTGCTAGAAGAGGAAGAAGCTGTCTTCTTTGCTTCCTTCCTCACTCTTCATGAAGAAGAGAGATGCTATCTTTAACCTTTTACTCTGGCTAGCCTGGATCTCTCCCTGTTCAAACTCAAGTACTTTCAAGTTTCGCACTCATCTGGTGTTTCTCAGCTTCGGAAATTAGGTCAGAATTTAAATGTAAGCAAGACATTATTTAAAAAGTTGAGGAACTTTGGAGCCATTTCAAACTTTATCTCCATGAAGCATTCTGACTAGTTCTTACTAATACTATTGGATTAATATTATTTGAAACGTCCTCGGCATTTCTATGTTTAGTTTGTAGCACACGTCAAATGTCTGCTTATATGTTTTCTTGGAGATATTTTTTAATGTTACTTATTTTTTTTCTATGCAGCTTGTCTTTCCGTAAAGAATTTGGAGTCCTTTCGAATAGATGAATGAGTGTGGACAATTTGCTCACCTTTCCTCAACCTTAATCTCCTCATCTCTCCAATGGGAATACTATTACCTTCTTCACAGAATTGTCATGAAGATTGTGTGTTCCCAGCATGCTCGGCACATGGCAGGCATCTAATACACATTGATTATTTTCTTTTCTCCCTTATTTCCTGTCTTCTCTCCCTCTTTCTCTTGCCACATCTCTTGCCAAGTCACCTTAGGTAGATGCTTCATTTTACATTCTCATTGAGTGAACGGGTGTTACCACAGGCAGATTAAAATGGGGACTTACTTTGCTTGGTAACATTGAAAACTGTGTGTGCAGCTTTGGGTGAGTTGTTCTTTATGGTTCAGCTGAGTAGGTATATTCTGCAACCTTTTCAAACAACACAATGAATTATTAATCCAAATTAGAAGGTGGTAGACTGGAGCCCTGGATTCATGCCCAGAGAATGGCTGTGCTGCATTATAGGCATATGGTCGCCTAGCTGGGACAATGACTTTTTGTACACGTGCCAAGTGAAACTTTTCAATGTCTGTTGACATCCTGTCCTTCCTTTGTTTTCTTATTATTGGATTTATTGATGACTTTGCTACTCTATTGTGTGTGTGTGTGTGTGTGTGTGTGTGTGTGTGTGTGTGTGTGTTATTCTATCTTATACTCAATAAAACATTACTGGGAAAATAAGCAAGATGAAGGATCAGGTAGGTATATCTTGTTGGACCGTTTCATTAAATGTTAAAGCTGAAGCCCCTTATGGGCTGTCCGTGAATAGAGGTCCACACCTTTTACCAAAGGCCCAGTTTGTCCCCACTCATGTTTACAGAACATGAAATACGCAGCGAGGCAGAGTCTGTGCATATATGGAGTGTGTACAATTTCAAATGTGCAGGAAGATTCTATCTGTCCTCCCACACAATAAATATCTGCCACTCAGGTGCCAAAGGGCTGCTTTCCACACATATCTGGTTTGAGATTCCTGATAATGAAATTTTCAGTAGATTGGTAATGATAAGTAATTTATATCTCTAGGGCTATGACTTTAAGACATGGCTAGTGATCTAATTTCTGGATGAAAGCTGAATTAATCTTTTCATATATGATCAGATACTAATATATTGTTGGTTATAATCAACATCACTTTTTCAAAAATACTTTTTTACTTAATAAAGTAGGTAAATATGATTTAAATGATAAGAATATACGTTTTGATCATTGAAGTTAATTCAGTTATTTTCAAACTAAATGGAAAAATAAAAGAAGCCTGTAAACATTTTTTATTTTCTCAAGTTGACCCTCATTACAGTTATTTATCATGAATTTCAATAATAACAGGCTGAAGATCACTTTATGAAAGCCACACTGAAACCATATGCATGTGGGAAATTTATTTAGGTCTCTTCCTGAGCTCATTTGTCTGTTAATGAAGCAGACTTTTGAGCTTCCACTTTTAACTCTTTGAAAGATTAGGTAGGTAAAGGACTGATTCGCTTATGTGGGGAGGAGTGAGCAGTACCACACCACAGCAGGGAGGCTGAGTGAGGGCCTGAGAGGGATGACTGAGACAAACAAGGCTGGCTTTGCTCAGTTATACTAAGGGCCTGGCCCCTGCATCAGAGAACTGAAGCCATTGGAAATTGGCAAATGGCAGTGTACTCACAGAATGAAACTTACCTGGGAGATCGAAATTAGGGCTTGGTCTGGTATTTTCATTAACCAGCTATGTGATTTTTAGATATTTTGGATAAGGACTCTATTTCTTCAGTTATGAAATAATAGAGAGAGACCACTTAGTCCATCTGTTCTACTGGTAACATTCTATGATTCTAAGCTTAGCTAGTTCTCTTACCATATTCTCTGTTTAATGAGAACATTTCTCAAATCTCTTAGGTTAAAGCTGAGGAAATATCTGCTGTGTCTTCTAAAGATTGACCAAATTTACTTTTAACTTCTGATTTTGTATTTCCCAGTTGACTAGTACCTCTATGTCAATTTAACATATATTTAACTCCTAATTGATGAGACATGATCTTGAGGGCATTAACATAATTTATAAATATTTTCAGAAACATACTACACAACTGTAAAACTTCAATGCTTAATAATTAGAAAACACATATCAGAATACTTAACAATTATAAATTCTGTGACTTCAATATTCTTTAAAAAGAAAGCTTGCTAATTCATTGTTACAGTGTGTTATATTATAATTTCTTTTCACCTTATAACTCTTGTTTTCACCAAAAGTATTGATAGACTGTTAAGTGATACAATGTTATACCAGAGAATTTCAACACAAACTCTTTCCCCTTTCTAATGGTTAATAAATTGCTTGTTCTCTCTGTTTGTTTGGTCTTATTAAATAAATATTACTCATATTAAGAATTTATATGCAGTTCCATGGTGCTATTATGATACGATTCCACATTAAAATTTATTACTGAATTGAACAAGAAAATTCAGAGTACACATGTCAAATATTATCTTAGAGATAAAATGCATCATTTATGTATGGACTTGAATCAAGAAGATCTGAAATAGATATAGAAACCTACATGAAGTAAACATATGGAAGATACTAGAAGATAATGCTACAGTTTCCTGGACAAGAAGAAGCATCAGCAGCTGATTATGGTACTGGCACAGATGGAAAGAGATGACACATTTTTCTAATAGATTAAAATATTCAAAGGCATAGAAAATTCTAATAGATTAAGGGTATTTGTAGCCTATTCTCTAAATCTGGTTAGAAATTATGATAGAGCTTTGAGAGAGAAAATGCAAAAGGAATTGGTTGTGAAGAGATTCAGAACCACGTAGCAAAGGCCAGGCTCGAAGTAGATATTTCCTTTCACTAGACTACTGACCAGAAATGATGTGTGAGGATTTCAACAGAAATTGAGCTCTGCCACGGGCATGTGAGTGAGAGCAGGGCAGAGCTTTTAGGAGTTCAGGCCTCCTCTCCCTGTGGAATTAGAAAAAAGAAGTTGCAAGTGACCTGAAATTCAATGAGACAATGTGACCGTTTTCACTGAAGAAGCTCATCTGAATCACAATGGAAAATAACTGAAATAGGGTTTTTTGCTGAAACAAGCAGCATTTATAACAACACAAGAAATTCAAAAAGAGCAAAAAGAACAACATTCTAAATAATTCTAAGAAAACAAGATGTAGCCAGAATATCATGGCACTCTTTGTATTTTCCTCCTCAAGAGGAAAGTTCTATTACAGCTAAGAAGAAGAAGGTGACCAACGACTCCTGAAAAGTGCGGAGGGGGCAGGACTGCTGAGGTCCCCGCGCCTTGCCTGGCCCAGGATTCTGTAGCCCAGAAGGCAAGTGGAGAAGGATAGAGAGCCCGTGAGGCCAGCTGACATCTATCTTTAGAAACAAATAATAAGAAGGCACAATTATTTTGAATCACTTCCACTCCAGACTCTGCCCAGGTCAGAGATTAGAGTTTTAGGTGCCAGGAAAGATAGTGCCACAGTGTTTAGGAATCTCTGATTACAGCATTAGAGATTTAAAAACAAACAAAAATTCCAATAATCTATTTAACATAATGAGATTATATACAAAACCCATTTTAAAATAAAATTTTAGTGTAACTTAAATGTTAACCCTAAGACATAGAGGAGCTGGGATTTAAACCAGGTAGTTAGGCTCCAAGGCCATTCTCATTAACCTGCCTACTTTTTACTGACCATCCTTAAATATCATTATACCCCAGAGGTCTGGGCTGGGCCTTATTTTCTTCTTCTTCTCTGGAATTGCACTCCTTCTAGGCAATTCCATGCTGCCCAGTGCTTCAGTGACTACATGCTGATCACCTACCTTCAAATCTCTCTCTCAGATCTATCTCATGAGCTTAAGATTTAAATATCCAGCTACATACTCAACACTTCCTCATGAGTGCGCTACAGGCAACTCAGACTTAACACATAAAAAATATTCATCATTTAACTCTTTCAAACACTACACTAAATTTATTGCTCCTTCTGTTTTGTTGTGAGGAAACTCTATTAGTGTTTTATTTCTCCTCCTTGTCTTATATATATATTTTCCCACTGTACATTTCTCTCATTCTCACGCTTTTAAATTTGGCTTTTACTTTTCTATTGTTTGTATATTTTGGAAGCCACCTGAAATATATTATTGAACAATGATAAATAAATAAACTTGTAAATAAAATAAAGAATAAATGCTAAATACTCCCTGTGGCAGTGAGGGAGGTCATGTCCATAGGTTGGCACGATCTGTCCAGGAGAGGGCGCTCACAGTGTATCTTATGCTTTTAGATTCTTATATGAAGAAAAATTTCAGTTTACTTATATAGATAATCAATTTAAAGCAGTCTGATATTTCCTGTTTTATCATTTTTCAAGTGGTGTTCAGGGCTACCAAAACTTTACTTAATGACTTTTTGTTCTTATTTTAGAGATAAAGGTAGAGTTTGGGGCTGAAATTGTTAGAAGAAAGACAAAGTTTGATGAGGGAGAATTTGTGATATGAGGTGAGAGGAAGAACATGAATCAAAGCACTTGATACTAAAATCCCAATAAACAGAAAGTAATAATCTTATTATCATTAGGTGGGAAACACACAAGCTAGAAAACAGAAAGAAAATAGAGATTTGGAGAGAGGTAACAACTGAACATATATCTAGGGTTATATGAAAAAATAAAGAAATAAAGCTATATTTTAGAGGCAACTACCTAGTAAAGTTATGGCACTGCATTTATTAGATGTGTGATCAGGGGTAAAGTTTTCTCTCTCTCTGGGCTTTAGATTACTTCTCTTTAGAATCACAAAATTGAGCTAGATAATCTCTAAGACTGCTAGAATTCTAAAATTCTATGATTGCCAAACAACTGCAGAGTAAAGAGAGAAAGTGATTATAAGTTGACCTGGTAACAATATAGGCTGAGGGAGCTTTCATGGCCTTATGAAAGTTATTGTCCTGGCACAGAACTAGTTTATTGATAGATGGTAACCCTGGGTCACTATTTTCAACCGTGGCTGCATGTTACGTCCACTTGGGAGAATTTTAAGTTATAACAATGATTTGGTTCCATCCTTACCAAATAAACAGAATCTCTAAGATATAGAGCCCAGATGTCAATAGTTGGTAAAAAGTGCTCCAGGCAATTCTAACAAGATTAAGAACCATTGATCTAGATAATTAAAAAGACTATTAAAGCTGAAAATCCTTTACGAGGGATAAACAATGCTCTTAATACTAGTGAAAACTGCAGGCATTAGCATGTAGGGGTAAAAAGACACAAAAAGAATAATAAAAAAGTAAAATAAGAGAGAGTAGAAGATATGGAGCATAAATGAGTAGAAAAATACAAAAGATTGGAGGCTCACATGATAGGGATATTGCCAAACTCGAGCTGTCATTGCATTTGGAAAATTCAAACATATGAAGGCAATTGCCCTGTTAATAAAGAAGAAGGAGGAGGAAATATTTTCTTCACCTTAATTACTAATTCCTTATCTTTGAATCCACTGTCACTGTTGGAAAATGAAAATACTGAATGTGGGAAATATTGGGAATAAGAAATAGCACAATCATGTTTTTATAACTTTTATTACCTTATCTGAAATATCTTCTCTCCTCTTTCTAGAGAGTTTTGCATGTAAAGAACTTTTAAGCTACAGCTTCATCCTAACAAGTGAAAAGCTGAACAGCTGGAAAATCAACAACTCTTCGCAAATCCTTAAGAGAAGTGAGGTCACAGAGCACACTGCTCCCAAAATTGGAGAGACAGGTGAATACATGGAATCACAGCTTACTGGAATGGAGGCTCATGAGACTCAATTTTCTTAACAAGGCCTGCCCTCAGGAGAACTAGTTAACTAGAAGCTATTCTGCTGAGGTATTATCAGAGAGTAACCAACTCTTGTCTACTCTATCCATCCTGTACTACCTAAGGGCAAGAATAGGAACATGAAATACACTTGTGAAATTCATAGTCCAGAGACACTGGTTCACTAAAAGACTGAGATTTAATCATAGGACTGTAGAATGCTTCTACTTCCCCCACACTTTACCACCAGAATAGTAAAGTCCTATTTATAGCAGTACTTTTTATTTGGTACATGATGGCTGGCTATCAAGAAAAAATTACAAGGCATTCCAAAAGGCAAAAAATATAGTTTGGAGACATAGAACAAACATCAAAACCAGTCAATCAGGGATGTTGAAATTATCAAATAAGGAATTTACAACAATTGTGACTAATATGTTAAGGGCTCTCATGGATAAAGTAGATAGACATCATGCATGAAAAGACGGACAATGTAAGCAGAGGAAAATCTGTGTAAGCAGAGGAAAATCAATGTAAGCAGAGGAAAAAGAAGTGCTAGAGATAAAAAACACTGTAAGAGAAATGAAGACTATCTTGATGGGCTAATCAGTAGACTAGACACAGCTGAGGAAAAAAATCTCTGAGCTTGATGATATATCTATAGGAATCTCCCAGACTGAAAGGCAAAGAAATCAAAGACTGAAAAGAAATAGAACAAAATATTTAAGTACTGTGGGGCAACAAAAGATGTGATGTTTATGTAATGTAAATACCAGAGGAGATGAAAGAGAAAGGAAAAGAAGAAATATTTGAAATAATAATAACTTTTAGAATTTTTCATAAGAATTTTTCATATTAATTTCAGAAATCAGGGAGTTTAGAGAACACCAAACAAGAGAAATGCAAAGAAAAAAAAAAAGAAAAAAATTACAGCTAGACACATCAATTCAAACTATAGAAATCAAATATAAATAAAAAATCTTGGAAGAAACCAGAGGAAAAACACCTTACTATATAAAAAAAAATGTAAAAATTACATCATTTGAGCAAGAAAAGAGTATAGCAAAATATTAAAGTATTGAGAGAGAGAGAGAGAAAAATTCACTAACCTAGAATTCTGTACTCTGTGAGATTATCCTTCAAATGTCCAGGAAAGATAAAGAATTTCTTGGATAAACAAAAATTGAGGAAATTTATTACCATCAGATTTGCCAAAAATTTTAAAAGATCTTTAGAAAGAAGTAAAATGGTATAGGTCAAAAACTTGGATCTATGTAAAGAAAAGAAGTGCGGGTAATATAAAAATTTTATAGCAGTAAAGCAAACTGGCACCTAAGGCTGTTCAGCTTTTCACTTGTTAGGATGCAGCTGCAGTTATTTTTATCCTTATTGATTTAACAATTAACAGTTTACTTGAAATAATAATAGCAATAATGTATTCAATTATGGACGCTTATGTACATATATCATATATATGCTTGTGTATGCTTATATGTAAGTGAAATGAATGACAACAATTATCCAAGTGATAGATGAGAAGGAATTAGAATTACTTTATTTTTATAAGGTATTCACAATGCTCATGAAATAATATTGAAGAGGAATTTTCCACTCAAATGGCTAACCTTGTAACCAGCTCTTTGTTCTGCTTCTGTAGACAAGCTTGCCGCATAGGCTGAAGTGCAGGGTGACCTCGAGATTAACTGAAGACTCAGCCATCCCTTTGCTGTTCCTTCTAGATAACAGATGTATTGCCTTTGCTTGATAACAGATGTATTGCCTAAATTCCTGTCTGAGAATCTATAAGCCAGTCAGCCCATGCCAACTGTAACTGCACGGGTAAGCCCTATAAAAGGAAGGTTACCTCTGAGTTTGCGGCCCAGATCTTCAGAGAGCTAACTGGGACTGCCGGCGTAATAAACCTGAGTTATTCTATGCCCTGAGTAGTACTTGGTTTCTCGTCAGTCTGATTTTTCTGCAACAATATAGTATTATTTGGTGGACTTTGATTAATTGTAAAAATATAATGCAAACTCCACGGCAACCACTAAAAAAAGTTTTTAAAAAAAGTATAACTGATATGCTAAGGAAGGTGAGAAAATCAAATGATATAAAATGTTCAGTTAAACCCACAAAATGAAACTGAGGATGCTTATGACTTTGATTAAATCCCCCCAACCCCAATCCCAGATCTAGCCTTTCCCCTGGATGATGAGCAGCCTTCCAGGCAGCAGAAGGCAGTAGCCTCAAACTGACTAATGGTCACAAGATCCTGATCTCTCGCATGTTAAAGAAAACGTCTTGATCTAAGTTATGTTTCAGCTCTTGACCCCTAAGATGGAATGACCCTCTGGCTACTTTCCCTTGAGACTGGACAGAGGGACACTGGAAAAGGGTATCAGAATTGTCCTCAAGACTTTATCTTACCTCCGACCAATCAGCTTCCAGCACAACCCGAACCCCTAACTCATGGTGTCTTGTGCTTTTGCTTATACAATCTGAAACTTACATGCCATTGGGGAGTTGGTTTGTTTAAGTAACAGCTCTCCATCTCTGTATTGGTCAAGTCAATATTAAACTAATTTTAAACTCCTGCTTGTGCATTTCTTTGAGCCAGTAAAGGCAGGCAGGCAGACCCAAGGAAAAACATTGGGGTTCTGGTAAAGAAAAGGCAAAAAAAAAAAAAAAAGGAAGACAAAAATAGAAATAAAAAAGTGAGCAATAAATAGAAAACAGTTAAAAATATGATAGATATAAATCAACTATCAATAATCAGTTTGAACATCAATGGTCCAAATGCACCATTTAAAAGACAAATTGTGAGAGTGAATCAAAAACAAGACCCAACTATATGTTGTTTACAAGAAACACACTTTAAATATAAAAACACATTTAGATTAAATGTAAATGAATGAAGAAAAACATACTCCTAATTTTGATAATTGTATAATGGTTATGTAAAATGTAAACACCTGGAAATTGGATAATATATTTAGTATTTTTTACAGTTTTAAAAAATATGTATGATGTTATTTTAAATTGAAAAACTAGAAGATAAAAATAATAAAATCTCAATTAAAATATATCTCCATGACATAAAAACTATCTTTAACATATTGCTTTTTGAAATTTATTAAACTGTGCTAAAATTCACAAGGGTTCAATTTTAAAATATTCTCTTAATTCTAAATAATATAAAAGGTATAACTACAGTTTTAAATATTTATCTGCAAATAAAACATTTAAAAGTGAATTTTTGAAACATGTATTTAGTTAATGAACAAGCAGAGAACAAATATTTATATGTTTAGAAAAAAACCTGAGAAGGTTAGCAATTTTGGGAAAAAAAATTTTTGTTTTCTAAAAGTATCTAGGTAAAATCAATGAGTTATGGTTATATGTTTCAAAAGCAGGAATTTTCTTTTGGACACAAACAGCATTTTATAAAACATTTAAATGATAGTTGAACAACACTATTAAAGCTGTTTCAAAGGCTGTTTTTAATTGCACATACTTGTTCAAATGGTCCCAATAAAAAAATTACAGTTAAAATGAGGCAATTTAGCTCTGACAAATATTGTTTTCAACCTTAGGTATATATTAAAGTTGTTGATTTTTAACTGGAGATTTCCAAATTGATGTAATTACTTGGTGACTGTAAATTACTAAATTTACTAATATATATAAAACATAGGTACCTTTGCTGAGAGAACATCTCTGAAAAACCTAACAAACCAAGGATTTTTATTTTCATCTAGTATGATATGATATTTGGGTGCCATAATATGTAATTATTTGAGAATTTTTTGGATTATCAGGTATAAAGTTCTGAATGACTTTGTCTATGACTAGCATTTATAAGCTCTGTCTTCCCAACACAGATTTATTTGCAGACATAGTGTGTTATAACTAGCAACAAATAGCTTCCTCTTTCTTGTCTTCTTTAATTACAGAAATAGTTATAATTATAGGTGAACATTAGAAAGTGAACAAATTTATTTATCCTAGATAAATAAAACTAAGCCCTCTATATACATGTGGTTGTCCTAAAGATGGCTATCCCATTATTTTTTTTTCTCTCCTTTGTGCCTCAATTGTTTATACTTTAAGTATTTCATTCAATAAAGTCTGGGTTTTAGATTTTAAACATTGTCTTTAACTTATGACCTTACTTCCTCCGGCCTTTTCCACTTGTATTTTGTCTTTGCTCTTTAGTTCCATATAAAGGACTCTAGCTTGAATTCATTTCATCAGTTATTTTAGAATTTCTTCGTATTGCATACCAGTAGCACTAAACTGGCTCCTTGCAATCCAAGTTGATCTGCCTGAAGCAAGAGGAAGGGAAGATTCTGACAAATGGGATGGTTGCAGAACCACCTATACAGGACTTTCTAAAGTGTGACTATCAGAAGATTTTATTCAAGACTATTGCAATAGAGGAGAGAGACTGAACTCAACTCACAACAATAGGGACAAGTGGGAATGTAGAGCCAGTGGGTGGGGTGAGGGAATGGATGAAAAATTACTAAGAGGAACTTGATTAGTTGTCAAGGGTGAGGAAGAAGAAGAACTTGAATAGATATTAAAGGTGAGGATTCTGAATGAACTGGCTTAGCAGCATTTTCTGCTAAAGTGAAGCTCAGTAAAGAGGAGGTGGGAGAGGAAGAACTCAGGAGGCTGACTATATTTTGGTTAAAGAGAGAGTCTTTCTCAATGCAGTAGTGAACTAACTAGTTGAAGAGTCTAGAATTTAGAATGAGAAAACATGTATTTTAAAAATTTTCTTTTATTTTATTATGGTGATATTAATTAATGAAATCCAGTAGGTTTCAGGTGTACAATTTAGCAGTAAAAAATATGTATTTTTGAATTGAAATTATTTTTGAGGTAATTTTGGACAGAAATTTGGTTAGTTTATGCATTCTGGTTTATAATAGGCTTTAGAAAACTTTTGGGCCTTGTTTCCCCAGTGTCCTGGTCCTAATTAAATTATTCATATTCATAAAAAGCTCTAATATACCAGTTTACGTTCTGATGTGCAGGAAGGAGGTAAAGAAGAACAATGTGGAAATGTTTTATATTTTTTATTGCATAGTTTAACGTTTTTTTTTCTTTCATCTAAGTACAACCCTATTATCTGGATTTTGTGTCTCTCTCACATTTTCTACTCTTCCTCCTTCCCATTTAACTTGATCCTTTTCTTTTTCCATTTTCATTTCCAAAATAAAAAAAAAAGGGAGACTTACTACTGTTTTTTTTTCTTTTTATATCTAGAGTCCTATTTTCAACTTAACTTTTTATCATAATTTTTAGGTTCTTAAAATGTTAAGTTAGTTGCTTTGCTTCCTTAAAATGCAAGTGCTATAGCAAGAGATAAACATACTCAACACTTTCTGGATATATACCATTTTAAATTAATCTGCGAAAGCCAGATGCCATCTGGAGACATTGGTATGCACAAGCATGTCCTCGAGACTATTCGGTTTCCAAAGGTCCTTCACAGCATCCGGTCTTAAAAAAAAACAAACCTCCTTTTCCTCTTGAAACTGGTTCAGAACAGAGTAGAGAGAACAAGGCTTGCTGGTGGAAGCATTGGAGGTAAGCCCACCATTTGCTTAACAAAGCTTGGCTTCATTCTACCGCTCCAAGGCGCTTTCTTTTGAAAACTGGGTTTGGAACCAAGTCGAAACAAACTCTCTCCAGTGGGATTCATCACTTCCTGGTTCCAAATGGGTACAAAGAACAGACCCTTTTGTGTTTTTCTGCTATTCACATGTTTAGTCAGATTCAAAACTAGAGGTGTGCTTAAATAATGATGGCTGGTACGCATTTCCTCTTCTCCAACTGGGGATTCACATTCTTATTTTCCCAGAGCAAGGTGAAGCTGCTTTTCAACTAGGCTCACTAAAAACTGTTGCAAAATAACATGAAAAGAACAGTTCTCCATAATGAGAAAGATAATGAGAAACATGCAGTCTCTGTTGCCCCCTCTAAATGCCCTTTAATTTTTTTTTTCTTGGCCCTTAAAAGCTGTGGGTTTCTTTTCTGAGGCTAGGGGTCGGGGTTGGGGAGCTCTTTAGCTGTACAGATACTGTTAAAGTTAGATAATTTAGTCTAATATGCCTTTCAGAAAGCCATTCGTTCCCCGCATTCCCATTTTTGTGTAATTAACGAAAACTTTGCATCGATTTACATCTGTACACACACGCACTAGAAGTTTGAAAGCAGTCACTAATCATCAGCACAGACACAGTTTCCTCTCTGTTGCTTGTTAAGAGCTGTCAGTCTCTTTAGAAATGGAAATAAAAACACAAACTGAAACCAAAACTAAACCACAGGCAAGTCCTTCTTTTGCCTCTAAATGTCTTTAATTGTAAAACTGCATGTATTGATCTAACACACCATTTCAACAAATCCTGGCTGGCACAACCGCAAATGCACGCTGCTCTTCTTCAGAAGGGAATCTGGTCAACTCTCCCATCCTTAGCTGCCTACATTCTTGGAGAAGGTGTCTGTGGATAAGATAAGAGCATTGGACCACTACTGTCTGGAGCCAGCTCATGCCAGAATACTTTGAAAGACCATTAAATTTTATTTTCTTTGTAATGTAAGAGCATATGGGACTGATATTCTTCTACCTTTGAAAGGTCTCTACTTAAATGACAATAATTGAAAGAAAAGAGGTACCAATCTTGAAAGTAGATATTCATTTCTTTCTTATCACAACTATTAGAAATAAAAATCTAAACATTGGGTCTAAAACAGAAAATGACCAAAAATGAAAGAGTGAAAATGGTGAGGGACTGACTGACAGGTAAGTAGAAATCGAAATATTCAGTAAATAGGCATTTTGTTAAATGCTTTACAAGATAGTAACTAAATAAAATACACATTTTTTATCTTCAAGGACCTTTTGTATTCTAATCACTAGTACAGAACAGAGAAAGAAAAAACATAGCCTCATTTGTTATTGTCACATAACAAAAATAAAACAATTTAGTAAACATTTGATATCCTTTATTAAAAAAAAAAAAGTCCATGTATTGGTAGAGTACAGTGCCTCACAAGCAGTGGAGCACTCTTCTAGAAGGATTTTGGGCAAGAGTGAGTTTTATAGAGCAGTGGTCCCCAAACTTTTTGGCACCAGGGACAGGTGCTCCTATGAGAATCTAATGCCTGATGATCTGAGGTGGAGCTGAGGGGGTGATGCTAGCACTGAGGAGTGGCTGCAAATGCAGATGAAGCTTTGCTTGCTCACTGGCCACTCACTTTCTTCTGTGCGGCCGGTTCCTAATAGGCTAGGACCAGGACTGGTCTGCGGCCTGCAGTTTGGGGACCCCTGTTATAGGGCATTGGAAGAGGCAACACAAATAGGAAGGGATTGGCTGGCAGAGGGGATTTTCCTATAAGGCTAGAGGTTCTATTTTCTAGGATCAGGTAGGTTGGCTAAAGCTGAGTTATAGAATTGTGATAGGTATATGTTAGGTTTTCTTGGCAGTGGGGTGTTTTGTGATATGTATACATTTATGTATACATTTTCATCAGGCAGGATAGTTTTGTACACATGGAATGTAGACTAAATAAGCAGTCAGACTTTTGTAGTTTTTATAAATTATACTTTTGCTTTATATTATGAATTTATAGATTTTGCTCTTAATTTCTCACAACTTAAGGTAATTCTGATTTATATAAAAATGACTTTCTTAAAGTTTTCAAGAACGGAGACCTTAGGTTGGTCAATCACTGTACATAAAGCGTTTATTCTCTGGTGTTCAGAAGATCAAAGAATTCGTTTCCTACTCAGGGCGTACCCTCCCTGCACGTTGTCCATGCCAGCTTCTCCCAAACCCGAGAGAGACTCTGTGATATCTTCTTCAAGAAATTTTCCGTAATTTCTGCAGGATGGTGAGTCTCATCACACTTGCTTATGGCACTCTTCTAGCTTTCAGCTGCCAATAGAAGAATCCCCTGATAAAACGGCTTGAACAATGGTGGCGCTATTGCACACAAGCGTTCTGGAAGGAGGCCGCTCCGTATTTGGTTCACCAGCTCCTTTCTTTTACTATGGACCATCTTTTCACCCTGTTATCCTCAGCATATTGCATGGATGTAGGAACCCCAAGGAAAACTGTTGTGCCAATTCAGTGTCTGTATTTTTTTAATATGCAAAGGCTCTATGTCCAGCATAAAAAAAAAAAATGTCAAAGAGATGCTACTGGTATGCTACTGGCATTCAAATAAATTCTGCAATACAGTTTCTTTTTTTTTAATATACAAAAATATTCCTTGGCACATTTGAAGGCTTTAATTTTATTATAAAAGTGGTATATGCACAGAGTTAAAAATTGCTAAGATGGAAATCCATGAAGTAAAAATTAAAAATTGTTTTCTTTCATCTACCCCCACACTCTCAATTTCCACTTATCAGAAAGGTATTCTCTTTCACAGTTTCTTACATATTCTATAAAATGATATAATTTTAAAACATCTTTTATTTACTGCATCATTTCCCTCCTAGACTTTTATTTTTCCATTGCAAACGCCCCATCCCATTACTCATCTATGTATTCTGAGATAAGCAGAGTAGAAATCACTTTTGGAATGCTACAGAAAATTGGCTTTATTTATCAGAGAAAATACATTTGTTCAGGAAAAGAATTTGATTGAATAAGACTCTTTCTGAAGCACAAAACCATGTGGCCATTATAGCTTTAATAATAATGATTGACGATGGTGTTTGAATGTGTACCTTTGTGAGTACATCGTTGTAATTTCACCTCAGTATTCTTTGACATTAATAACTATTGCAGTGAGAAGATGTGCTGGTCAGTCACAGATTTTGTAACTAGTCTTCTGTTTTCAGTGGTAATATTTTATATTTTGTTTTAGTACAAAGGGGTGAAGAATACCTTTTCACTGAGACATATAGAACAAGATGCAAGATTTTAGAAGTGTTAAGCATGTCATAAATAAATATGCTAGAAGATTATGGGAGAAAAAATGACTTGGGCTAATGCATTTGAAGCTTGCTATAATATAAAACTTTGTAAAGTACCATGTACTTTAAGGTAGGACGATTTTGGATTTCCTCCAAGCCATCTATTTTTAAAGAATCATAAAAATTTTATAAAATAGGGATTATCCTGGGCAATATGGTAATGTACTTTTAAGTCTCGGTAGCCTAATTTTCCACACAATTCTTCCTTTCCTCAGGGAATATTTTATCCAGTCCATTAGGAGTTCTCATACTATTTCTCTTTCCCTCTACTCCAAAGGTTCTAGTATTCATTTACATCTTAATCACTATATTAGGATCTCATCTCTAACTCCAAATAGACAAGCTGTCTTTCTTAATTGAAGGCATATAAATAATTCTTGAATGAGTTAGGAGTTTTTGAGCCCTTTACATCCCATTCCATAGCCTGAGAAGAAGGATGATTCTTAAATGAAAATAATGCCATTTCGAAGATAGTCTCATATGTATCATCTACTTCATGATTAATTTATAGGTTCATTAAATTTTTGTTATAATCAAGTAACTTGATAAAGAACACAAAGAAAAATATTTTAATTTTTTAAATGATAGGATAGATTTTGGTTTTGAAGATTCCTGTACACCCATCTCCCTAGGGTTGACTGTTTAACTTTCTGCTTCCTATTTTGGTGTAGAAAGATGATGTCCCCTTTGCCACAGTTCGAACCTTAGGTTGATAACCGTGCTATATTAGTGACCTGGAGGTAAAGCCACATCAAAAGATGGTGAAGTATAGCACTGTGATCACTCCCAATAGTGACACCCTGATCTGGTCCGGTTGCAATTATTTTAAATATGAAATAATTTGAAAATGTAATTTGAAAATGAGGAACAGTGGAAAATACTGCTGTGAAATTAGATTGGGTGTCTCAGCTTTTCCAAGGATAGGTGTCACTGCTCTCATGTATCTATTCTGGGTTTGAGGTACAGTAGGTATCTTTTGGATCTGTAATTTCATTAGTGACATTTATGTTTCTTTTAAGGAGAAAGAATCACATCTATCTTCTTAATATACTCAAACTATCTGGTAATCTGACTTGTGGGAACTATTTTCTTGTTATTCATCCAAAGGTTGCCTGATGATCTTTCAATATGTACTTTTCTTACTATCTTTTTTTGAGAATTTAAATTGGTATTTCATAACTCTTATTATTATATATAATCATTCAACCGAGTGTCAGAAAGGTATTTAAAAGGAGAGCTGGCGATATGAAAAGGGAGTCAGACAGCTGAGTGATTCCACTAACTCTTAACATTTGATTGAAGATAATTCCTCAGTATTCAAGTGTTCTGTAGTCAGTGTTAATAGTTTTCTGTATGAGAGAAGCTCACTCATTCATCCCATCTCCTTATCTAGTAAAATATACATTGTGAATCAAAACACAAGTAGTCTGAATTCACTATTTTTTTTAAGTGATTAAAAATGCCACTGAGAAATGTGTTTACATTCTGGCCCACTTTTACATCCCTCTGTTCAGAAGCTTCCTTTACTTCTAGAATAATAATCACTCATTTGTGAAACCAAATTCATTGCAGTTGAAGACAGCTTCAGTATGTTCCCATTATCAACATCTATCTTGGTGTATATGGATGTGAAAAAAAAAGTAGTAGAAAAAATGGTTTATTAAAAAAAAAGAAAGAAAATTCCAATGCAAAATCTACATTAGTCTTTTTTCAGTTTATAGTCACAGCAAATATTATCCAGGAAATATCAATTTTGGTATTTTAATCCAACTAACACCCTTGGGAAGAGATGTGCCCTCATTGAGAGCAAAGACTGCTGCTGGTTAACTGGAATGGCAGGTTTATTGGATGTTTTTGATTTAACCTTTGCTGAATGAAGAACCAGTTGTGTTTCTCTGTCATCTGGAACCCTTGGAGCAGCACTGATGCATATATTGAAACTGTTGAACAAACTGCTGGTGGATACTGGCCCTCCCAGTGAAAGAAGAGCTGCAACTGATCAAAACAGATTATTGGACTAACAAAAGCTGCCAGGTTGGTGTCTTCAAGATGGAGAAATTCTTCAGCACCTTCTCTGTACAAATCTTTCCCCTGTTCCTGTCCGCAGAGCACTCGTAACCACTTAGATTTGGTGCTGAGTATTTGGAATTGATTTTTGCTCAAACAAACTCTTAAAACTTTTTAATATGTCTCAGTTTATCTTTTAATACTACCTTAAGTCAAGGAGGGCTTGATGAGGATAAGTAAGAATATAAGAACTTTTATAAGCTCCAAATGCAATAGTGAAGGTGCTCCTCATAGAAGCTGGAAAGGAAAAAGTAATCTTTTCTGTTTCTCTATCTCTGTCTCTGCCTCTCTTTTATATACACACATCCTTCATTTTGGATGTACATCAACCTCATTGGATTGGCTACTTATGCTTACTTCCAAGTCCATCGGGTCTTTTAGTTCAAGTTTTCACACTGGCTAAGAAATCTCTGCATCCTTATTTTTAGATTCCAAGAAGAGAGAATCATTTTAGCCCTGGGCTTGACATCCAGGTTGAGTCTTTGAGTCTCTAGTGGGAACACAGTCTGAATTCTGGCACAGACGACCAGCTGTGTGGTTTTAAACATGTCACACATCGTCTGTTTGGGATGAAGTTTCGGGATCCCGGCACAGGAAGGGGCAGCAAAATTAGAGGGAAAGGCCTGAGCCAGAGGGACAAGGTATAGCAGTAGGTGGGGATCACAGGAAGGCGATATTCCATCTCTATTCTCGCTTTAAAGTACTTTCGAGCTTCATTTTTAGATTCTCTTTCAGAGACTTTAGCAGACACACCAGAGAAATAATTTAATTTTCTTTCTGTGTATTCATTCTCCACCCTCTGCCTTTTCCTATTTCACTTAATTCATTTCTTTCTTTCTCTTTCCTACCTCAGCCCTTTAACAACAAGCAACAGGGTGAGGAGTGCCAAACACAGACTTTGGTGCATGCATTCGTGACTATGGAGAAAGGATGAAGGGCAGGAAGAGGGTAGGAGGCCAGTCCAATCTTGGAGGTCTGATTCACATCACACGAAGAGGTAGCCTCATTGTTCATCTCTGTGGTAACTATTATTAGGCTCATGGAAATAGGCAAATTTCACTTTTGACCAACTCTGCTTTATTATTGCTATGAACATCATGACTCTAAGTTCTGAACTATGCAAGTGGAGGTATCTAGAAGAACCAATTTAAACTATTAGTCAAAATGAACAATAAAATAAATACCTCCCTCATGTTTATATGTCCAATTAAGAGCATATGGGTGGGAAGAGAAATTAAAATGTAGAGATTACTTAAGGGGGTATACAATCCCTGTCAGTATCCCGCCCCCAACACAGACAAAGCTGAAGGAACCCAATAACATTCTCCTGGCTGACGCTCCAGAGCCCGAGGCTGGACTTCCTCTCCTGTTTTCAGATTCTCTGGATCTGTCCTGTACTTGGTTCTGTTTCTCTGCCCAGTTAATTTCATTCAGTTGGACCCTCTATGGCTCCACATGTGCTGTCACCTGCTTTCCCTCTTACCATGTAGCAACTATTTCTAAATCCCCCATCTGCTGCCTGATGGCCATGCACTCAGCTCACTCACCAAGTACATTCTGCTGCCTTCTGGGCCCCTTACCTATAATTAGTTTGGGCCTGAAGCTGACAAAACATTGCTTTTATTTCTTTTTTTCTTTTTCTTGTTTTTGTAATGCACATTTTTTTGTTTTTATTTTTATGTTTTTTTTAATTTGTGCTTTTGCCTTGTATTAGCTAGTTCTCAATTTGTTTTTAAAAGAAATGATTCTATTTCATCTGATTTAGCCTCGAATGCCCAGGCTAATGGCGCATATGCAACAGAAGGAAATTCGTGATAAATGTTGTATAGATCTTCTGAAAATGTTTTTTCTAGAAAAGGTCCTGTGGAATCTAATGATATCGTATAAACACTTGATTTAATTTCTCACTAGAATAAAATATCGGTGGTGCCTCTCAGACTCATAGAGTCACAATTTATTACTCAATGATGTAAAGAAGCTCATGTGCTACTTTATTATATGTCCTTATTATAGTGTACTAGTAAGGATTCAATTTACACTGCACTGCATGCTATGTTGATTTATGAGGCCGCCATGCTTTATTTTATCAAATGTTTATAAGATACTTATATTTATGCATTAGCACTTATGTCAGAGGAGTCTATTTCAGTGCTAGTATTCAAAATCTAGGAAACAAAATAATTCTTTGATATTTTATTTGAAAAATAATGTGTACTAATTAGTGGATGATGCTGTATGCTGCTTTGTAAGCAGAAACCAGAGAAAACTGAGTCATTCATCCTTTTTACTATTGCATTCATCTATGTAGAATATGAAATTGGCTTTAGAGTCTCCTATTTATTCATTTATTAAAACAACAACAACCACCAAAAAAAAAAAAAAATTCTTGCTATCTTGCCAAAGAAACTGAAGTAAGTTTCCCCCTGGGAGGGACTGGATTACAATAAATAAAGCTTATTATGCTGTCCAGTCTGTCCATGCCAGGTTATTCACTATGCTGAGACTTTAATAGTTACAATGATTTGAACTTTCCTGTGACCAGAATGCAAATTGCTTCTTCGAAACACTAGAGGGTGATATGTGTAAAGCCATTTAGGACTATGGTGGATGCTGACTTGAATTTATTCTGTGAGATTATTTATTCAAATTATCTTTGAATGAAGACAATGCTAATAAAAGTTTTAACTCTTTATGAGTCTAAGGCCTATAAAATGTAATGTAAGTGCAATCAGTCTGATTTATAAAAAGTGAAGCTACCTGTAAAGTACTAAATTCACAAAGTACTATGAATTTAGTACTTTATAAGGAGGCAGGAATAAATCAATTTATTTCAATAATTTACAATAAGAATTACATTTTATTGCTGAGTAAATGGTATTCCATATTTGTAAAGGAAAGTATTCAATGTGAATTCCTTATTGTTTCAATACATGGGAGGAGACCAAAGAAAGATCAGAATAACAGCTACGATATCTGAGCTTCATATTCTTCACAAGCAAAATGAAGAAGTTTGACTAGAGGATGGATGACCCTGAAAGCCTTAGATGATCCTGAAGGCAGATGGTATTTCTACTTAAGGATTTGCGAAGACCCTGGGCATCTATAGTCAGCTTCTGAAAGTCTGAAAAAGACCTGAATAAAAAGAGTCTGACTTTGAAAGCCTTTGTCCAAAAACAAAGACTGCTTTTTAATTAATTAATTTATTTTTTGTTTGGCAATTTGGTGTGGCACGGCAAGCTTGCTTTTTGCTAGAGAATGACTTTGTGGACACATTTGCTTCCATCAGTGTTTCAATACAGCATCATGAATATCATCCAAATTATTAAGTAAGTGAAAGCAGTTTCTTAAGGGGGCTACCATCTGCTTTGTCTACCAGTCCTGGAGGAATCGAACATGTAAAATCATGTATTGAATAACACCAGAGAAAATGAATCAAGAAACTGCTAGTCATAGAGTTCAGACCATTAACTTCATATTCAAAATGCCAAAATATACTTAAAGTTCTTTGCTTTAAACCTTTACAAATAATTTAAAAAGTATGAACTAAACAAAATGGGAGAATTTTTGTTGTTGTTCCTTTTTTTTTTTACTAGATGAGACATGGATTTCAGATTTTGTGAGTACAGAAAAAAATAATGTAAAACCATTCTTGGCTGTAGTTTTTTCTCCTCTGGCTTCCCTGGCCTATCTTTATGGCCAGAGGATGGATTTCTCATTCAATATCATAGGTAGCTTTAGAAGACTACCATCAAAAAGAAGTACAAAATGACTCCAAAGCACTTTGTGAATATGGATGCTATCCAAAGGTAAATAAAATCTATAGCAGAAAACAATAATAAAGATTATACTCCACGCGGTAGGCACATTATTTTAATAATTTAATAAAGTTGTAACACTTAAGAAAATACATTACCTCTCTAATTTATTATCTAATTTGATGGTCAGACACTAGCTATAATAGGAATGAATGATTTATGAATTTGTGAATTATCCTTCTGCTTAGACCTAAATTCCTGAAGCTAAATGGTTAAGTCATGCTTTAAGTTTTCATTCTTGATTTATATAAAAAGAACTCTTCCTTCAGGCCTGAAAATGTAAACAGAACATATTTGTGTAATGTAAACACATTTTTCATTATTAATGGCCACAACCAGCCAGTGATGAAGGTACAATTTTTTTTATTATATACACAATGAAATGTGCGTAGTTTGTCTTTTGGGTTGGAGAATTGTATGTTAATGAGAGAAAGTTATCATTGGATTCTAGTCCTACTGACTGCATCTTTCTTGGAAATATATTTTTTTACATTTGCCTTATAAGATTGTGTTATGTAGTGATCATATCTAGTATACAGTGATTATACAGTGATTTAATGTCATTTATTAAATCATGAGTCCTGTGGTATCCCTTTAATAGATGTTTTCTTGGGCTGTCCTAAATATTATTAAATAAAGTTCAAGATCCTTGTTTGGACTCTGAATGAACAACATATGCCCTGGTGTGAAATTCTCTTGACATCCTGCTTAAACCTCGTCTCTTCTAAACCTACTGATGGTTTATTAAATCCTGAATTCAAATTTGCTTATTGGAGAATTGAGCTCCTTGATAAAATAAAATCAAATTTTAAGGGACTACTTCTAGGCACATGATGAGAAATTGCTGGAAAATGATTGCTAAAATGTAGGCTAGTAAGCCCTGACTAAGTTGACACTAATCTCTCTGAGAAAGAAAATTTTAATGATAAATAGAAAAATCAACTGAAAAACAATAAAGATGTAAATGACTCAGCTAAAGAAATAAAATAAAATACTGGCTACTTAATATACTGGTGACCTTGTAAAAATTACTTAGTATGATGTCTGTATTTCATTGTTTTAATTGGGAAATCGGTGTAGTCATGATGCATCCTTCATAAAATTGTTGTGAGGAATAAATGATATTATCCATGTAAAGAACTTAGTATAGTGCCAAGCTGATAGATCTCCCTCAATTTTAATTAATATTGGTAATAATGTGATACTTAGCATAGTGCCTACCTAGCATGGAGTGGGTTTTTGATAATTGTGTAGAAGGGACTTTGAAAAACCTTGATATTTGGGCTGTGATCATAAAGAAAAGTAATTTTGTCTCTGACTGCCTCTTTACAATTTACTCACCAAGCAGAGCTTTTTTCTTGTCACGAGATGAAAACTGAGTAGGTCTGTGACATTTATGATCATTCTTAGCAAGAGAAAGAAAAAGTAAACACAGAATTATGGTTACTTTAAGACACTAAATATTCTGTCAAATAATAAATCTAGTATTCTAAGATTTGCATTAACATTTCACTCTTCCATCAAAGGTACAATTCTACCTCTACTTCCTGCTCCTTCTGAGGTCTGCAGTTGGTTGACCATGTGCTTTGGTGGGAAAGGGGGCAGAGACATCCTGCAGTCTTTTAATTTTAATCCCTCTGCTGTGTCAGACTACACCAGGGATGAATCAGGAAGGAAAGAAAGAATAGGGGACAGGACAGTGAAGTTCTTGCTCGATTGATGACTGAACGTTCTATAAACTAGCTTCTTCTCTGGCTTTAGGAGATGTTTAAAGCTGGTTCTTTCTCCAGTGGCCTTCCCATTGGTGGGAATATTCTTTACATGCCTTCTCCTTGTTGAAGTCCCCGTCACCCTACCGGGTGGTCATCCTGGAAGAATTCAAAATGGCTCTGGCTACACAGTTTCTCTTTTAGCCCATATTTAGTCCATAAGGAACCATCATTCATTCACTGTCACCATCAAACATAGTTACTTCCCAAATGCACTTCTTTACATTTCTCCTTCTGGACCACATGTCAGGTGTATGCCAGGCATCATGGAGTCTCTCAGTTGCAGGCAACAAATTCCATGTGGTTCTATGGAAACGGAAACAGATTCTCTTTAGGTTGAAGGGAAGGAAGAAACACTGGTCCTTGTTCACTCTTCCCACCTCTCACAAAGCAACCTGTTGCCTTCTTGAAGAAAAGTGGAGAACCACCCAGGGGGCTGCTCCCTCCAGAAAATGTCCTCGCAAACCTCTTTCAACGCTTTTACACTTTAAAAATAGATAAGGAAGAATTAAAACATCTCAGGAATTTTTATGTTACTACTTTGAAATTTCTATCAGTGGTAGAAAGGCCCTGTATCATTATAGAAATAATAACAACCTTAACAATAAAAAATAACATTTATCAAATGTTTACTATTGCCAGATATTGTGCATATGCTATTTTGTTTAATCCATTAAAAAGAAAATCCTGCTTTAAAGTAGGTCCTAATCTCTAATTGAAAAAATAAGGATATTGAAGCATAGAGAATTTTAGCTACATGTTCATGAGCACACAGCTAGTTAAGGGCCTGTCATTTAAATTTCAAGAGACACCCTTTACCACATGACAAATTGCTTCTTCATTACTATTAAATAAATCAGTGATTATATTAGTCTCATTTTCCATTATCCCCTGAGATTTCACACAGTTCCTGACAGAATTAAGGCTTCACATTTTTATCAAATTGATGCAGGATGGGGCAAATCCCCCAGAGTGGGGACTCAAGTTCTTTGCTGAAAGAGGGAGGGTCCTTTGGCTCCAGGCAGGAAAGAATTCAAAAGTGAGCCAGAGTTAGAAACAAAGAAAAGTTAATTAGAGGAGGAACAACACTCCATAGACAGAGTGTGGTCTTCTCTCAGAGTCAGGAAAATTTGTTCTTAGTTCCTATAAAAAATTACTGATTATAGGGAGTAAAGAATGGAATGAATGGTGCAGCTTTATTGTCCTTTTATAGTATGAGTAAACGTTAATGGTATGAGTAAACAGTTGTTAGTAAGCTCTGCAGTAATCTTCCTTTGTTTTGTAGGTTCCTCGTGGCCTGGCCATATGGCTGATCCACCAGGTTTTGTGTCTAGCAGCACGTAGCAGGCTTTGAATTCCACTTGGTTTAACATTTAGTCAATCTGTGTAGTTTTCATGCCTCTTCCCTACATTAGAATGAGTGGGGGAAAAAAAAAAAAAACAAGTGACAAAAGCCTAAAAATTCTATAAAATAGATTATAGTCTTTCTTAAAGGCAGAAACTTTTCCACAATTGAGTCAATATATGACAATTAGGGGGACACAGGTCAGCACATTTTTTACTACCGTTCAGCTTGCTTGCGGGAAACATAGGCTCCCAATTAATCAACATTGCTTTTAAACAGATTTTGTTTGTGGGATCTCCTTTTAACTTCCAGGTTGACTAAGAACACTCATGCACGAAATGAGACCAGAGTCTTTACATGTTCTGATCTTCTAGGAGAAAATATTCCCTAGAACCTGAGTGAAAAGCGCTTCTTAGCAAGGTCAATAGTGCATAGAGCTCCTCACAGAACTGAGAAAGGAGACTTAGAATTTGATTCATTAGTTTGTTACTCTGCAGATTCCCTATTCATTTAAAAAGATTTCTGTGTTTGAGCCCCATTTTTTGGTCCCACTAAAGCTTATTCTTCTCTGTAGAACTCTTCTTTGATTTCTAAGTTTTTAGCATTTTCTTGGCAGGATTTGCTAGAGCTGCTATTAACATTCTTCTTAATAACCAGTTTTGGAATTGTCCATTCACAACTGGTAATTGTAAATACCATATGTCTTCTGTTTATTTAATTCTTCTCAAGACGTCATTAAATCCACATTTTTACTTTAAAGAAAAATTTAGCATTTTGGAATTTATACTTGTTAAAGAAAGATGATGCTTTTTAGAGCACAGGCTGTAGCCAAACTTCCTGGGTTGGAATCTGGCTCTTCAATTTGTAATCAGCTTGTCTTGATTACAAACCTCTGTGTCTCAGCTTCCTCATCTGGAACATGGAGATAAAATGGGATGCTAAGATTAAAGAAATTAGTTTATTTCACAGGACTTACATAGAATGCTACTTGACACAGAGAAACACTCAGAGCATTGAGAAGCCATTAGGTTTATTTTACCTAATGTCTTCTCTTCTACTCTGGGACTTTCCATGACAGTTCCATCTACCGCAAGGAGATCCCTGAGCATCCCACCGCCCGGCCTTCATCATGTCTTCAAGGTGCTCAGAACCATCATGCGGGGAAGCCTCCTGGGCTCATCTCCTAAAAAGACATCAGAAATTAAAGCAAGTTTTAACCTTGAGAAACTGACATGGTAGTGAGATGATAAACAAAAAGAGGAAAATAAAAACAGAGGGAGGGAAAGGACAGACAGGTTGGGAAGGTAAGTCAATAAAGTTAATTTTATTTCTTACTTTTTAGATGTGTTGCTGTAAAAATTTGTTTATTTTTTGTATGTTTCTTTTTTTTTTTATCATCTCTTTAGATACAATTTCATCTGGAGCCTAGCACAGAGTTAGCATTTGATAAATATACTGTAAAAAGAAAGAGAGAAGGAAGGAAGGAAGGAAGGAAGGAAGGAAGGAAGGAAGGAAGGAAGGAAGGAAGGAAGGAAGGAAGGAAGAAAGAAAAGGAAGAAAAAAAGAGAAAAAGAAAGAAAAGACTAGAAGAAAAGAGAAGAGGAGAGAAAGAGAAGAGAAAAGAAGAGAAAAGAAAGAAAGGAAGATTAGCATGTCACTGCTCAAAGTAGCTAGGCTAGCCCATCTCTGCTTTCTTTATTTGCACTGAGCAATAGCCACCAAAGACATTTGTGTGCTTACCTAGATCAAAGCAGCAATTTTGGAGAGGTGTGTGGTTCCCCAGTACTGCCCTCTCCTGGCAGAGGGGCAGAGTATAGGATGAGGAGAAGAAGCCAGCGTAGAGGAGCAGGTTGATAATGGAACAGTGATGTGACTGTGTTCAAGGGAGAGCATTAGATATGCTCTGCAGGATTCATTTTCAACTTCTGAAAAAAGCAAAGCATGCATGTTAAGAAGAACCTTTGAGAGATTATGCGGCTGTTCAGATTCAGATTTAACTAAGAGTTATACTCTACAAAGTGTTTGATATACTATCAGAGACATTTTTCTTTGTGATATCATTTGTAGTCTGATTAAAAACAATGACTTTTAAAAACAAATGCCCATTTCTAGGCAGATATTTCCCGTGGTGTTGTGTCTAGCCATTGCTCCGATTAGATACTTATCTGCTTTCTTGCATGTATATCCAGCCCTTCTTTACAACTTTCCAGATACTCTAGCCTGCAAAAATTTTAACTATTTTAGTCTCCCCCTACCCCAACGATATTTCCTCTGCTGTTTATCAATTAGCATGTGTTTAGTGTCCCTGTCTTCTAGTAGCACTTTTGTTTCCATGACCAATGCTGAAGTCAGAATTTCCCTGATTTTTTACTTGAGAGGAAGCAGGAAAAAAATACCAATATCAGTTCAAAATAGTCACAGAAACTCATTAGTTATGAAGTATTTCCAAGAGCTGCAGTCTGATCTTTGAGCAAAAGGCCCTGATATATTAGCGAAAACTGGCAAGAAAGGATGGGAATGGTTTCAGACATTCAAGACAAAAATTCACTTAGATTGTGCATTTTCCATTTTGCAGACACTACTTTCATCTTCTTCCTTTTATATCTGGGCTTTTCCCTATTATTTCCTCAGCTCCCTTTTGCCTTAGCAACATCTCCTTTCAAAAAAATCAAGAAACTTACTCTTGGGTGTAAATTAAGTTATGTATCGAGTTGCCTAATTTGCAAAGGGACAACATCCAGGAAGTGGATTAGTGATATCTGTTTCTTCCTCCCAATGAGTGGACTTCATAAATTTATAGGAATTTGATGAATGAATTACATAAACTTAGAGGGTTTTCCTCTCCTATGGATTGACACTGATTAGGCATCAAAAGCTTATAGAAAGTATTAAATTGAACTTCAGGCTGCATTTAGCAGGTAAAATTTGTCTTAGAGGTGAGAGAATCAGCCCGAAGATCCTGGAATCAGTGGACCTGGGTGTGTGTTGGTTCCAAGTGGGCAGTGATGGCTCCTGGGAGTGATGGCTTCTCTGAACAGTCAACTCCATGAGAACAGACACTTTGTCTGTATTGTTCACCATTGTATCCTGGGACCTATTTTAGAAACATTGCACATTGTTATTGACTGATTGTCTCAGGGAGTCAAAGAATTTAAAAGCTGTTCTTGCAAATAAAAAACAGGGGAAGGACAAAAGTAACTCCTGTTAAGGTAAGATAACAAGTCTTGTGTACACTTAAATATCTAATGACACAAGAGTTCATTATTATTTATCAAACATGCTACACAATTATATCACCAACTTTTCTTTTTTGTTATATGAAAATAGCATAATGGCAGTTATATAGTGACCTCCCCTTCCTACTTTTTTCCAAAAGAATTTGAAACAGATGATCTTATATCATAATGAGAGAACAGGCCTCAGAAATCTTTAATTGGGCTATTGTTGCCTTCTCACAAACTTCAAAGACTCACAGAAATCTTTAACAGTCTTTTCTGTAATCTCCCACACTCTTCTCCAGGGTAATGGATAAAGTTAAGGGCATGAAATGTCAGACACCCCTGTTTCACAGTGGCATTTAATCTCCTTTTGTTTCTGTTTTATTTATCCTTTTTGTACTGACTGTATTCCATGGCCTCTCAGCTAAAGGAACCCATCTCCTGAAAGACACCTTTGATTTGACCTCCAAGCTTAGATATCTGGCCATATTTTATGGTCAAATAATTGTGTACACTTTTATTTGTTGAGCTATTTATTTGAATGTCACTATATCAAAAAGTCCTTTCCTGGTCTAAAGCAATTTCCTACTCCACACCACCTCAGCACTCACTATCTCTTATCCTGCCTTATTTTTCTTTTTAGCATTTTTATTACCTCTTGAATTATATTTATGCATTCATTTGTTTACTGTCTCTTAGCTTAGTGCCTAAAATAACACTAGAAAACCAAGCGCTCGATAGATACTGATTGAATGAATGAATGAAAAAAAATTCTATAAAGATATAAAATTTAAGCCATATTTAGGCATATATGGAAGGTATTTATTATTGTAAATAACAAAAGTACGATATATCATGATGTAGATGGCAAAGAAGATGGACTTTAAAAGCACAGGGACCTGGGTTTAAACCCTCATGTACCATTTATAGCTCAGCCTTATTAATTCTTTTTTTTTTCTTATTTAAAAGTGGGACCAATAGTATCTTCTTTTTATTTTTTTAATGATCAGAAATGATGTGTACAGAGTGCTAGTAAAATATTACTCTTTAATTATAGTAATCGCAAAGAGAAAAAGTCATAATTTCAACAATTAGAATAACAACATCTAGTATGTTTATTTTGACAATGAGAAGTTCTTAAAGTTTTATCAAATTTTTAATATGTAGAAATTACAAGTAGTTATTTTCATTATAGTTAAAAATCTACTTTCCCATTTACAAATGTATTTTATAATAAAGGGTCAAGCCCATGGTATCAAACTTATAAGTTTAATGATTTATTGTGGGCAGATTACAGGGTCTGTTGGAGATGGACAAGAAATGCAGTGACAGCATGTGCAGTGGTTTGAAAATGAAATTTTAGGAGTTAAAGTGTTAAGATAAGTTTAGAAGTTAAAGTGTTAAGATAAGTGGAATAATGTAGTAATTAGAAGTGTAACCTCTAAAGCCATGTACTCCTGGGTTCAGATCACAGCTCTACTTGCTGAAGGGACAAATTATGAAGCTTGGACAAATTATGAAGAAGAGAAATTGATTATATCAATTCTTTGTCTTATTCCCCCATGCCATAATTTGTTTCTTGCCACATTAATATTTTCAACATATTTATATAAAACATTAATTTAGTTGAGAACAATAGAAATCATTAAGTCATTTATGATCATTTTAACTGAACACCCCCAAATTCGAGGTATGCATTCACCAGATCACAGAGAATATTGTACTCGGTGAAGTCACAATTATTTCTGTTGAGGTGTTTAAAGGTTGTTGAATCAGAATATTATTTAGATAGTATCTAGAAAATGCTATAGATAATCTTTTTTTATTCTTAGCATATAAATGCTACTTCAATAGAAAATCAAAATCTAGACAAATTGATAATGAGTTTCAGTGCTAATTAATCAAATGGGTCATTTCTCTATTATGTGAATTGGTTGCCAGGCTGTCAAAACTCTAAAAAGAAACCCTTCAATATTCATATTCCATTGCACAGAAGAATGTCATGATAACATTTTCCAACTTACATTAGGCTGTGGCATGAATTCTAAGACTGGGTATTGGTTGTAGCTTTCTTTGTGATGCTCCTAGGTGTGAGGCAAGTGAAATCCTTGTAACTGTCAGCAAGGAGGAGTGGAAGCCGTCTGCTTCCTAGGTGTTCCTGTTTTCATTTTATTTTAAACAGCAATCTGTTCATTGCTTCTAATTAAGATGCCATCACCCAGGGCAATTTGAGAAAAGCAAATTGTGTTCCTATGAGTTGTCTTGTGCAAAGGTGGCAGTGTAAATAAAAGTGAAGCAGACTTTTTCTTATTTGCTTCCAGTGCAGCAAACCCATGGAGTAAAACAGAGACAGTATTTACCCTTCCCAAGACCAGAGAACAAACACACTCTGCTCTCTTGACACATATGACATTGAGATATTTTCTTCATTTTCAGATTCTGGGAAATCAAATATAGAATAAATCACATATAAAATATATTATAAGCCCCAAATGATTAAAGTTCACTAAAAATTTCCTGAATTGTAGAATACTTAAATGTTATAGCACAGAAGATGTAAAGTAATACTGTAGTTTCAAGACAAGATAATTAAAGAAAATTCAGGAATATTAATTTGGAGTGGGATGAAGAGGATGAATTAGAAAGTGGAGAGTCTGGAGTCAGGATGCTAAACTGAGATACTGTAAGAATTCTCCCTGTGGAGTGATGTTTGTAGTTATAACGCTTTCAGCTGAGAAAAAGACTTTAGTGATAATCTAGTAAGGTCCTCACTTTGCAGATGAGATGTGGGGGCCAGACAAGTTGACGGTACTGAAGTTAATCAAGGGCAGCATGATTGATCCTAATTTTCTAACTCTACTTCTATCTAGTATGTATTTTTTTCATATAATATGAGCTACTTCTAAAATTTATTTCTGAGAATTAACAGAATCCCAAAATTCTAATATTTCACTGACATGGGACTGGTGGTGAGAGAAAAAGAATCTTGTATTGAAGAAATCGTTTGTTTTCTCCCAGGTTAAAAAAATAAATAAAAAGGAAATTATGGACTAAAAGTTAGGAAACTTGACATTTGACAGAGTTTTTACCATGAAGTTAGCAAAACTGAAGATTATGTATCATCATGTCCACAAGCTATTTCAAGATGGGCCTTTGCAGCGTGTTCACGTATTTAATGAAATCATAAAAGTAAAATATTTTAATAGAGTCAATACCATAGTCTCTACTGAAAAAGTTATGATGTACCCTCAGTCATATTTCCCCTTACCATTTTTGACAGCTATCTAAGGGAAAGTTAAGTTGATGATATTTTTAAGTTTGGGTTTGATGGGATTATTTTTATTTGGTTTGTATCACATTGTGTATAGGTATTAAGATAAAGAAATAAATAGCTTCCAATTCTTCTACATTCTCACGAGCCAATGAATTCAATGACAGAAACAACAAATTGGTTATGAGGGCTGTCAATTCAGAGTACTTAAAAGGAGTCACAGCACAATGAAATTTGATATGTCCTAAAATACTACAGCCTATTTTTGCTTTAATATTTTATGTTGCATATATAAAAGAGACTTGATAGGTGATTCCCAAATATATTCCCATCAATTGTGCTGGATGAAAACTGAAATACCTTTCTATTCTCTATAAACAATGATTTTATAAAACAGATGTATATGAAGAGGTAATCAAAGAGAATGTATCCCCAAATGTAACCTAGAATTGTATAAAGCAGTTCATTAATAAAAATGCTATTTTACTTTTTCAGATTTTGTGATATTTGTGTTTGTCAGCTTTTTAAAATTTGTAAATTTTAATACTTCCTCTCCAATACATATACATTCAAGATCCAATTCTAATTGGATTTATGATTTTCCTTAAAAAAGCATCCCCAAACTATAGATAATAAGGTCACACAAAACCTGAATTTCTCCCCATTAGTTGAATCCTTAGGGATCCAGATAAAGAGAGTTAAAAGAAAGGGAGACAAGAAATACTGGACATTTTATCACTTCATCCCTTTGAGTTGTGTTCTTAGATATGAGTAGACATACTTAAACATATAAACAAGATTATCTATTGGGATACAGGAAGAAATATTTCGACTTCTGTATATAATTTTTAAAAAATCTTAATTTCTTTATACACCTATAATTTTGCATAGACTTAACATTATAATTATTTTGTTTTGCAGTTGTTTTTACCTTCTGCCATTTCTTATTAATAGGAGCTGTATTCGAGTTTGATCAGGGAAACAGAATGTCTACAAGTGATATGGAAAAAGAGATTTATTATAGTGATTAGATCTAGTGCATTTGTGGAAGCTGGTGCAGAAGTCAATGGAAGGCTTTTACCTCTGCAATATTGAGCCTGAAGTTGAGGTAGATCAGAAAGGCCAGCAGTTAGGAAGAAATGCTGTAAATGAAGCAGGTGGAAGTAAGAAAACATTGGAAATTGTGAAGACTTCTAGAACCAATGAGGTCAAACTGGAACCCACATCTGCTATTTTCTGCCTTTAACCTTGTCTATGTGTTTAAATAGAAGAAAAAAGCTGGTGCCCATCATCGTGGCATTGTATGAGTGCCTCTCCCAGGAGTCACAGAAGCTCAAGAAGAGATTCCGTAGGAAGTGAAATCAGTATGGTGGGTCTGGTGGCTGTCCCAAGCCTACCAGAGGAGCCAACAAATCAGCAATGCCATGGGCAAGCTGCAGTGGTATATGGCCACCCATGCAGACCTTTAATATGTGATCAATATGGCTTTACCTTTGGCTTTCAAATTTTGGGCACATTTGTGGTCGAACCAAATGTGCAGCCATGCAGAAAAAGGGATTTTGGGGAATGACTTTCTGGCTTATATAAATAGATATATTTCTTCATTGGCTATCTTTATCTATCTATCTATCTATCTATCTATCTATCTATCTATCTATCTACCTATCTATCTATTATCTATTATCTATCTATATATTTGCCTGATGTGCAATCTTTTATAAAACATAAACTCGGTAGAGAGTGGTTGGGTGGTGGGAGGGAACATTAAAAGAAGCGTGATAGAGATGTCCAGGTGGCCCCCAATATCTTGTGCACTTCTCTGTCAGAAAAAAACAGTAGACTTACAGGTGGTCACATGGCTGCCCAAGAAGACAGAATCCCAGCCTCCTCTGAGGCTCTGCTGGATGTGTGACCAAGTTCTTCCTCTAGGATGGGATGGAAAGCAATCTGTGCAACCTCCAGGACATTCCTAGGAGAGAGAAGAAAAGACTTTCTTTGTGCATCTTCCTCTGTCCTTGTGCTGGAAAGGTGAGCTCTGACACTGGACCTCAGTCCTTGCCTTTGCATGAAAACGACTCCTAGTTCCCAGAGGGGCCACACTACACCATGCAAGACCATACTGGGGAGCACCAGGGTTGGTTGAAAGACAGAAGGAGCAGAGAGAACAGTGGACAGGAGCCTGTACTGTGGTTTCTGGAATATTCTGGTCTACAATCTACGATGTTCACTCACCCAGCTCTACTGCACTAAGGTGCTACTTCAGGCGGCTGGTCCAGATATCAGACGCAGAAGTGGGTGAAGCAGGCAGAAGTCTCCATGTGTACGTAGCTGATATCCAGTATGGATGGGGCTTCTTTTCATCCTTAGTTACAAGAGTGGTTCTCAGGTGTTGTTCTACGATTTCGTTGTAATTTTGATGTTGACTAGAGATTTTTGAGCATGTTTTTATGATTGATGGCTATTCAGAAATGTTCCATAGAAATCAGCATCTTTTTTTTTTTTTGCCACTAAGAATAATAGATCTATAAATACCCTTAACATATGTTCTTATGTACTGATAGTTTTATTTCTATAGAATAGAGTCCTCATGAGTGGGCTGATCCAAATAGTAAGTATATTTTTAATCTTAATAGATGTTAAAATTCCAGAAAAAAAGCTGTATAAATTAACATTTCTAACTGAAGTGTTTTTTTTTAGTGTGTATACTGATTTTCCCTGCAAACAGAGAAATCTCTTTTTAAAAACTGTAACAATCTAATAGTGAAAGTGCTATCTCATTTTTAATTTGTATTTTACCCTTTACTAGATATTTTGAGTATATTTTTATAATTTTTTACCTTTCAGATGATCTTTTATTAATTGTCAATCCATAATTTTGCTCATTTTCTTTTTTTTTTGTCATTCTATCAATTTATGCCATGTTAATTTCTACTGTGTTGGGACTTACAATTGCAAAGTTGCTTGTCAAAATAATCTAAGGTCTATTATGCAATGTTATCTCTCTCCAGAGCAGATTTACATTTGCTTCTTCCAGGGGTTTGGTGGCTCTGAGCAATGCAGAATCACTTCAATTCTATTTCAAGAATTGTAATGATTCAACTCCTTTAAAATCTATGCAAGAGCCTAACTACTTCTGACTTACTCTTGCTCTTAGGGTGCAGCCTTTTAGTCCTTCCTTCCAATTCTTAAAGCTTTAACTCTAATTATTATACCTTGACCCCGAGAAAGCCTTCAAAAGGTCCAGTTCAGTCCCTTATCTGCTCTGACATTTCTTGTGGAATCTGCAAGGGAAAGCAGCTCCAGACTTCTGGGTTCATCTTCCTAAGCCTCTGGGAAATGTTTTACTGTTTTACTCTTAAAGCCTTTACAAAGATTTAAAAACAACAACAACAAGAACAAAAACTATGATAATGAGCTTTTCTATTCAGAGTTTGGGCCAAATTACTCAATCCACCATTACGAAAAGCTAATATCTGGATATGAAATATTAGTGGTACTCATTCTTAGAATGAAGTATAATTGAGAGCATTGGAGTTTCTGAATGGGTCTTCAATGAATGACATCCCTCCCTTCTTTGAAATTAAAGACAACTTAATAAGACAAAGAGTAAAAATGGAGTCTAAGTTAATTCTCCTGTTAAGAACCGAATCAAAGTTGTAGAGATAGTTTAATATGACAATCAACTTGGCCTGTTAACTGACAGCCAGAATCGGGCAGAGGTACCCAGCCAGTTACAGGCCATGCTGTACAAGGAAGTCTCATGTAGCTGTCCTGATCACACGTCTGAACAGCAGACAACTAGAGCTCTCTATACACAGGCCTCCTTTCTAGTCAGAAATCTCGTTGCCTGCTGAAGAGCAAGCAAAAGAGCTACAGGTGTGATGGTGCTTAGGAAACAGAAAAAGCATTCTTTCTAAAATGATATTTGCAAGAATTAACTAAAAAAGACCTTCAAGAAGGCTAATATTTCATATTTCTATATGACTTAGAATAAAGAGCTATAGGCTTTTGAAAGTTTGAATATTCTTAGAATATGGAATATGCTAATTTTCGGTACTTCGACTTTTTAAAGTGTGTGACTTTGGGCAAATCAATACAAAGGAGATCATATGTTTTTTTAGCTAATTTTTTTTAAAGCTCAAATGAGATGTGTTTAATGTTCTATACACATATATGGAAATGCTCTTAGCACTATTTCTGCTGTGCGTGTGTGCGTGTGCATGTGTGTGTGTGTGTGTGTGTGTGTGTGTGTGTGTGTGTGTGTGTGTTTGGTATTTTTAACGCTTACTGAGTGCAGTCTCCTGGGTGCTTCTCCTTGTTAGGATGTTTGTCTGCCCTCTGCCCTCTTGTCAGCCCTTGAGGGCCCTTCTGCATCTTTTCTTAGTGGAGCGTACATCGTCATTTCCATGCAGCACAGGCTTCACACCTTAATTGCCTAGTTTTTAAATTTTTTCCCCAAGTGCAGAAGAACGGCAGATGTTACAGATCATTTCTAGCTTAATATTATGTGTCTGGTAAAAAACACTTTTGCATTTGAAAACTTCTCCCAAACTCTGAAGGTTATTTTCTTCTATCAAAATATATTCTTTAGATCTCGGACATGCTAGCTTATTAAATCACAGCTCAGCTCTAGGTGCTCCAATGAAGAAAAACCTATCAACTTTTACTTCCTCTAGCATATATCTCATGCTTTAATTGAAATATGAACAGAGAAGTATCTGTATATAATATAATATAATAATATCATATCATATCATATCATATCATATCATATCATACATATCATTTTGTGCTACTCCCTACACCAACCAAACCCCAAATTTTCTCTTCATGCTGCTATGTCACAGAGAATTTTATCTATCTATCTATCTATCTATCTATCTATCTATCTATCTATCTATCTATGTATCATCCATCTATCTTCTATCATTATGTATTTATTTGTTTATTTGTTTGTTTGTTATTTTTATTATAGTGACATTGGTTAATGAAATCCAGTAAGTTTCAGGTGTACACTTCAACAGTAAGGCATATGTATATTGCATTGTGTGTTCACCGCCCATAGCTAGATTTCTTTCTGTCACCATATATTTGACCCCTTTTACCCCATCTACTTCACCCTCTCCCCCTGCCCTCTTGTAACCACTAGTCTATTGTCCATGTCCATGAGTCTCTGCTTGTTTATCCTGTTTGTTTGTTGCTTTTAGGTTTATATCTCACATATAAGTGATAGCATGTGATTTTCAACTTATTCTGTCTGGCATTTCACTTAGCATGATTATCTCGAGGTCCATCCATGTAGTCACAAATGGCAATATTTCATCTCTTCTTATGGCTGAGTAATATGCCATTGCATAGATGTATCACAGCTTCTTTATCCAATCATCTATTGTAGGATACTTCGGTTGCTTCTATGTCCTGGCCACCGTGAATAATGCTGCTATGAACATCGGTGTGCAAATGTATTTTCGGATATGAGTTTTCGAGTGTTTGGGGTAAATACCCAGTAGAGGGATTCCTGGGTCACATGGTAGATCAATTCTAAGTTTTTTGAGGAACCTCCATACTGTTTTCCATAGTGGCTGTACCAATTTAAAGTCCCACCAGCTGTGTATGAGGGTTCTTTTTTTTCTGCATCCTCTCCATCCTTATTATTTGTCTTGTTGATAATAGCTATTCTAACAGGTTGTCACAGAGAATTTTAAAATGTTCAGACTGGGTTAAAAGTGGATGAGATTTTTGTTTGTTTTTTCTTAAGAAATTATTTTTTCATTACAATCTAATACTTTAATAGAAAGCTTTTGTATGTTAGTTCTCTTTACTTACAAATTAAGAAGAGCAAAAATTGAAAATGCATGTATAAATTTATAAAATTTCTATTGCTTCAAGTTAAAATGCTTTCTTCTAAAATCCTAGTCCTAAATTCAGTTACTTTATTAAACTTATCTCATGAGATATTTTGCACAGCTGATTTATGAAATGGATATGCAACATATTTGACTTTTTTCTTTAAGTTTGCTAAGTATCCCTCAAAGATCATCTCATTTTTGGCAAGACTCTCTAACCTAACTCATACCTGGCCATTGCTAGTTTTATACCCTCTTTCTTCACTTGCTGGGTGGGTCTCAAGGCCTCTTTAACTCCAGCGAAGTGTCCTACCTCCTTCTGGGGTTGTGGCCATTCTTCCACTGTGTCCCACCACTGGCATCTGTATCCACACAGTAGCTGAGAATGCTTTCTCCACTCTAACTAGAAACATTGTCCCCATCTAACTAAGGCAGATTGGTCTCCCAGCATTCTCTCATTCCCTGTTATCAAAACAAACTCTGACTGTGGGTTTAGGAAACTTTCTTTATTTATAATTATTCTTCCAAAATGAACAAGTCTGTCGGAAGTCTTTTAGATTTGAGCTGCCTAGGGTTTTCTCTTGCTAGCCAGCATGCATTTTCTCAGCTGAATATGTAAAATTTCCTCTTAAATTTATTCTATGAACCATTTGTTTCTCTTAGGTGGAGACTGCATGATGCCAAAGGATCATGGCTTTCTCTAGAGTAAATGTTGTTCAGACAAATGAATGTAGCCCTTTGGTTTAAAATAAACAAACATACACAAAACCCACCAACACCCATGCTCCCTTAACCCCCACGCCTGGCATCAGGGAAGAATACCAGTTTAGCATCTGTATTTGTTTCTTAGCACTGTGGGATGCATTTTTCATTTTTATGCCTGTGTTGCATAGATAAGGTCTGTGTTCTAGTCCCTGTTCATTTACTCGATTTATCATACTTGATATGTCATGTGAAACTGTCCATCTTTCAAAGGGAGTAAAAATGAAGTGATAGGGAAAAACCTCTGTGCTAGTACTCTGTTATTTTAAAGAAAATATGAGTATTTGAAGGTACTGTAGGATTACCATTCCCTGGAATCAAAAATTTTTATTAAAAAATGATCTCAATTTTCATCTATGTCCTCTCAGTGGTTCTTGGGGCCTCCGGATTTAAAGTTGGATATCCTGAGGGAAGGCATTTATTTTCTATATATCTATTCTTCACATTTCTCGAGTATTAATCCTCTTTGAAAGGATTAGAGGTATTCACTATTAAACACCACGCCTATGAAAACTGTTGAAGCTTAAGGAAAATTATTTCATTAATTCACAAGTTTGACATTAAATTAGCTGCAAGATACAGGTGTCTCCAGAACTCCAGAAAATAATCAGCTTAAAATGGAAAACAAGCATAGGTAACTCTCACTGTTTCACTGTAACAGGGGTAGGATATAAATCTACTGGTCCGCAAATTTTATTTTAGCCACTTGCCTTTTTAAAAATGTCTGCTTACAACTAGTAAGATACTAGTCGTGAATAGCATCTGTTCTCTGTTACAGTGGTATTAATAAAATGACCATGACGTGCTGCAGACAGTAGAGAAGGCTCAGATATAGCTGTTCTTCAACACAGAGCCTGTAACATATATTTTCTCTCTTTATTCCTTCTTGTCCTTTATTTTATTTCATATCGTTTTAGTACTAGAAGGAACTTTTTTAGTATATGTACTGCCAGAGTGGACACTAGAAGGAGCCCTAAGGCTCATCTGCTCATCTTCTTTCTATACGGAGTAAATTTAGCCCTAGATTTGTAACTTGGCTGAGATCTCTAACCTGTCAGAGGCGGAGCTGAGATTGGGAGGTTGTGGCTGATGGAGAGGAGTGTTATCTGCTGAGTATCAGTGTGTCTCTTTGACTTATTCTCTCTTTCAATTTTAGACATATGTACTGGCTCATCTGTGATGAAAGAGAATAGAAGAACAAAAACAGTAAATATCAAGGTTGGAAAATGATAAAGTTTTAGTTTTGAAAACGTACAGAGAAGGAGGCATGGTCTATATAGTTAGAGACAAATGCAGAATTTTAAAATGTAGTCTAAGTTTTTATATATCTGAATCACCTTAAAAATTTTATGTTGGACTTTTAGTCTAGATCAATGATTGTAAAATGTGATTCAGGAGAAAAAATTTAATGGGTGTCCTTCCCCAAAAGTTCCTACGGCAAAAAAGAAAAGTGATGGGACTTCCAAGTGAAACGAAGCTGATAGGTTTTTTTACAGCAGAACTTTGCAAAATCTTTGTCTCAATAATAAACACGTACTGTAGATCCTCCAAAAATGGATAGAGTGCTCATTTTTTCTAAAAATTTATATAACCAAGAACTCTCTCTATTCAATTAAATATAATACTTGTGGGATTATATCTAGCATGTTTTCATACAATTTGGGAGACTCTTTTAACCCAATTCCATGTCTGAGTTCTGATGGCATCTATATTTTTATCTCTGGCTCTGATTTCTCACTTAAGGTCCAGAATCACATAGTTAACTGTCTTCGCATCCCTATTTGGGTATATAGCAAGCATCAACATAACATGATCAAACAGACTTTTAATGTCTACTCTGTATATTCGTACACTCAACTTATTTTTCTCAAAGTAATTCTCATCTCAGTAAATTAGACCACTATCCATACAGTTGTTCAAGCCAGATTTAAATTAGGTGTCAACCTATAATTGTCTCCTGTCGCAGGTGGGATTCTTTGGAAGCATATCCTGAGATGAATTTTGTCATGCAAGATGTTTAATAGGGATCAAACCTGTGAAAGGAAGAAGGTGGGGGCCAGACTGGGAAGAGGAGAGGGGAAAATGTGCAGCGCCATCCAGAGAGTGCTTTGGCCACACTGGCGGGGGCTCTGGGGTAAATCGTGGTCTCAGTTGGAATACAATGACTGCTTCTTTGGGATTCTACCTCAATCGCATCAGTCACCTTTATCAGCTGCCCAGGAAAAGGCCTGACTCAGCTTTGAGAAGTTTCTGCACCAAAAAAAAAAAAAAAAGTTTTCTCTTGAGTATGTGCTGATCAGTACTCTGCTGAATTCTTGAAGTGGGCCCCCTGTAGATCTGTAGCCATCTCTCTCATGGTGGCTTTTTCTGTTTTGAGGATTTGATCTGCCCTAGTCTCCCATGACATTCAACTGTTTCCCCAACTCAGGATGCTCTGTGAGGCCTGTCTGATTTTCCCCTTTCTTGACCCAAGACCTGAAATCTCTTAACCTGGAGCAATTATAGAGTTTAGTCCAACTATTTTCTTTTTTCAGAGATCAGTGTTCTTTGTTTTCTGGTGTCTAGCTAGTGTCTTGAAAATAGAGGTTTTATATGTTTTGCCTTTTTTTTTTTTGGTTGTTTTAAGAATAAAGGCCAGAAGTGGAAGTCTTTTAAACCCTTCTTTGTACAGTTTGTTTACTTTTTCAAGAAGGTATTTCCTTGCAAGCTTCAATTATGTCTTGCATCAACCTCCACCTCTTTCAAAATAAAGCCTGCGGTAACTGCCCTCATTATAGTTTGAAAGACCCTTCTCGCTCTTCCTTGTTCTTCTTCCCTCTATTTCATACCTCCTCTCCTTTCAAGAGAGAAAACATCACACACACATCACTTCTTTTCATTTTGGTATTGCTATAGATTTTTAAATTGAGAATAAGTATACATCTACTTCTCACACTGTTCAAAATGGCTTAGAGGAGCTCTGTGCAATTGAACTTTCTATGATGAAGAAAATGTTCTATATCTGTACTGTTCAAGGCAGTAGCCAATAGTTACATGTAGCTATCGAGCACTTGAAATGTGACTAAAGCAACCGACAAATTAAAATTTTCATTTTATTTAATTTTGATTAATTTACACTTAAAGTTAGATAACCCCGTATGGCTAGTGGCTATTGTATTGGAGATTGCAGGCATAGAGTTTATTTAGGATGTTGTAGTTTATATCTCCCTTATCTACCAATTATTTTCTAAGCAGTTCACCCTAAGGACAGACTGAATTGAGACAGGGTCAAAAGACGGAACTCTTCTATTACTTCTAGCTGCTAATATTTACTAACTATACATGTGATAACCTTTAACCTCTTTGTATTTTATTTTTTCAGACTAATAAGGCTAATGACACTTCCAAATAGGTTATAAAGTTTATAGAAGATAATCTATGGCACATATTCATCACTCAGTAAATATTAATTTTTTTCTCTCTTCTCTGATGTATCTCTTTTTAAAAGCAAGAATATTTCCGAAGGCCATAGACTATTAAACTACTCACTTCCTAGTGATCTTATATTTAATAACAAATATCTTTCCTCTGGTTTTATTTGTGCGTGGGGAAAATACTCTCACAGATGAAAAGAGAAATAATTAGACTATTTTAGAGAAAGTAGGACATACTGAAGACAGAGTTTATCAACTTAAAATGTCAACAGAACAAGATAGCAAGAGAAAACCGAAATGAGAGAGAGCTAGCATCCTTTTTACTCCCTGGTTATGTGGGCACCCCTTGGTTTCTGAAAGTCAACAAAATTTCTTTCAATTTGCTGCTCCCTGAGAACTCTACATTTACGGTGATCTTTTACCTCTAACAATTTATGTTCAGCCTAATGGGGCTGAACTGATGAGCTGGTGTGGCAGCTTGCAGCCAAGAGCCTCAGAGATAACACTCAAATCAGCGACAATGACAATGACAACAAAACATATTTACCTTGTCCTTAAAAAAAAATCACATGCACACTAGAGACTTAACTTCATTGATCTGTTCCCCCCCGCCCCCAATCAGCTCATCTGATTGGAAATGTCACAGAGAGCTCTCACCTAACCAGAAACTTCTTTTCAGGAGGTGGTCCTTATACAAAAACATTTCTCTGTTAAATGTAAAACCATAAAAGAAGTTTTGCTGGCCGTCATAAGTGTCGATCACATGCAAACCCAGGATCATGTGTTTGCAAAGTGTGAACACAGTCTGGGGGTCATGAAACCGGATGGCAGAAAAGCAGGACTTTATGCCTTTTACTGCTTTCTCACCTGCTCCATGAAAGTTACATCACCATCTCTTTTCTTTAGGTTACTTATTTGCTAAAAAAAAAAAAGGGGGGGGGGGGGGGGGGAGGGAAGGTAGAAGTGGGTGAGGGAGGAGAAGGAAAAAAGTAAGAAAGGTACAGAAGGAAGAAAGAAAAGAAATAATGGAGGTTATAGTGCTGTTCACGTTTGTTGTGACGATAAACGAGATCAAGAAAAACAAAAGGGAAACCTAGTGGATTATGCAGTTCTTATTTTCTAGAACTATGGCATTCGTTTAAGCTGAATTCCCAGAATCTTAGATGCGTTGGAGAGTCTATATATGTATGATTTAGTTATTTAAAAAATTATTTTAAAACAATTTTAAAACTTTAATAAAAACTGACACTTTCTAAAATAGGTTATGTAGTAATCACCACACCTTGGAACCCACCAGCGCATTGGCTCACACTGTTAGGCTAACTCGTTTTGGGGCAGATCTAAACAAAAAGAAGACTTTTCCCGCCAACTGAATTATAGACTAACTGTATTAGAAGTCTTAAATAGCCTCGCCTCCACACAGCCTCTGAGCTAAATTTGTATTAGCAAGTGCCCAGTAGAACGCATGCGCATTGGACTTATTAACATGTCAGACAAAGCTCAAGCACGCCCTGCAGCCAGCGCCCACCTGCTGCAATGGCTGCTCCACTGTGACCGTAAGCAACGCGCAGAAATGCGCATGGAGTCACACGGAGGTGCGAAAATATAATGACATTTATTTGTACTTGACGTTGAAACATTTATAGCAAAAAAAAAAAATTACTCAAGTTCCTAATATATTTTATGTGGTAAAATTTATAAAATGTTTCTGTTCTTGCAAAGTTATAATATCTTCTTGAAACGCAGCACTGTAAGCATATAAAGAAGGCTTCCCATTTCTTTTAAAGATAAAATTCAAGGAAATAAATTGAAACCTGACAATGAACATGTACTTTTAACATAGTTTAAAGTTACCATTTGATAGGTGAGGGAATGGAACACAGCATTGAGGAAAATCTCATTAAAGTATATGCTAGTGATATTGCAGCAGGTATATTATATAAGCTTTCATTGAACAATGAGTAATGTTGTCTCATAAATATAGTTGAGAACCATTCAGGCATGCATGTATGGCAGTGGTGGCATATTGTGTTCTCCAGTATCTCTTCTCTCCTTTTTCCTACGAGAGAGAAGCTGGCTCTTCGCTGGGCACAGACCTCCGTTAACAAACACTGGATTTTCCAATTTTCTTTGTGCTAGTCGTGGTCATGTAAGCACCAATTTTACATAGAAGATTCTTGGAGTGCCTCTGTCCTCTCTAGCCCCTTCCTTCCATCCACTGCCTGGAATGTGAATAGGACTACTGGAGCTCTGGCAGTGATTCTGCCCTACTGAGGAATTGTAGAGCAGTGTCTCTGCCGAGTTTGTGGAGCCACCTTACTAGCTCTGGATTGCATACTGACAAATTCTTTTGTGTGTAAGAAAATACATTTCTGTCTTTTCTAAGCTACGATTATTTTGTTTCTCGGTTGCATTCAGTTATACACAATCCTAATTAATATATACATCTTACTCACTTGAAGACAATTATGTCACATCTTTACAGTTCTGGTGACACCAAATCGACAGATGCAGATAGCTCTACTTGGTTTAATTTTTATGCCTTATATTCTGGGGAATGAATTTGAGGAGGATTTGCTACTTTTAAAACAAGTGTAGTATATATAGATAGATATAGATATAGAATAGGAAAAAATATTAAATACTTAAGGTCAATTTTTAACACACTAGCAAAGTGGCATTTAGTGACCTCTGTGCTGATAGAATAATTACAATAGTAGAGAACTCTGCAGGTGAGGTAGCACCTATAATGTAATAACTGAAATGTTTTCAAGAAGCACTTGTAAAGTAGAGCTGTATCCTACCTAAGAATTAGTTTCTCAAGTTAACATCTCTGACAAAAATCACATGTAGTCAGTATTACCCTTAGACGTTTCATAAAGTTAGAATATATATAGTTTTGAGATATGATTCTATTTTGATTTCTAGATAGTCAAAACATTCTTTATTCATAGTCATGGTAAGATTCCTAATTATGAGTGGACTAATGGGAAAAAAATTCTGAACTTTTTTCCTTTGCTTTGGGGTTTACTTCAGATTTATATATTAAGCCTCTAAATACCAATACACACTAATGAAATTGTTTGGGTGAAGATTAAATTAGACCAGGGAGTTGCATTTCAACAAATAGCTATGCTTCAAAGTCAGCTTATGCTGTGTTATATGCTTGGGAAGTGTCAGCTTTGTGTGCTGCTTATATATCCTTCAGGTGTTAGGCAGGTATCAACATCTTTCAAAATATCATTGGTTAATTTTATACAAGAATCTCAATTTTATTAGGGTATGTTCTTTGATTTCCAACTTTTTCAAAATTATTTGTAATTATGTAGGAAATGAATTCCAGAATTTTACTTCTGTATGTCTAAGTTCATTTACAAGGCACTGGTATGAATAAATAATCATATATATTACTGATAAGGAAAGTATATCAGTTAACTGTTTTTTAAGAATATAATATGCTTGCACTGGTTTTACATCTTTCTGATATTTTTAACCTAGTGAATAAACTCAATTTGTCAAGACAGGAATGTAGCTGTACTCTGGATAAAATCTCAGGGATGAAATAAAACTTAAGTTTAAATTGACATGAAAAATAAATTAATACAATTCATCAGTTGATTTGAAGGTTTGACACAAGTGAGCACTGTAGAATTTTTAATTTTTATTTGTAACCACATATTGTGGGAAAATAACTTTAAAATTCATATAGTAGTACTAAGAGATATAAAAGCATTAGTTTCCTGTCCCCTTTAGATACTTAATCAACTCTTCATAGGCAAAGACTTTCAATTCTATACTTGTACCTTCTGATATTCATCTCCATGTATGTAAATAGCATTGGCTATTGCTATTCTTTGGTTCAGCAATTTTATTAGACATATCATTTGATTTCTTATTTTGTGAGATGAGGATTCAGATCCATTTAGTGCTTTCCCTGCCACGACCATATTTAAAATAAAAATTTAGTAAAACCTGCACATATTTTTTCTTGTTACATTATAAATATTAGTTACTTTCAGCAAAATAATCTTCTATAATTAGATATATTTTTTGAATAGCTTTCTATTTTTTTCTTGGAGATAATTGGCTTATTTTTGTATTTACTTAATTCTGCTAAAATATTGAAGCTGTATTCACCCTCAAGAAACTCTGAAATTGTTTTTGATGAAGTCCTACCTCTTAGATAATTTATCAATTGCATTTTCATTCTGGAGAACCACTCTTTGAGGCCTCTGCCATCTTGAGACCTCGCAATCCTTTGCTTGCCAGGCTTGACACAGGACCAATTTGGCTCTCCTGCTACTCAGAGACTTTCCTTGGACTCTTCCCTGTATTGAATTCCCATCTTTCTGAATGACATGTCTTCCTCTTTTCCAATTTACCCCTGCGTTTGGTGAAACACATCCTCCAACAGCTTCCTGAGAAAAGGTTCATGAGAAGTAGGAATTTGTGACAGTAGAATAAAGCTATTTTTAAATATGCAAAATATATATTTTCCTAATTGTTAGTCCTCTGGTTCTCTAATTCTACATTAAAACTCATGTTCTCTCTGCACTTTAAAAGGAAAGCATTGTTTTATTGTCTTCTACCTGCCAGTGTTTGTGATGGGAAGTCCAATGCTGCTCTTACTTTTAATCTTTGTTAGTTGCCCTGCTTGTCTTTTCTGGAAACTCTACTATATTTTGGGAAATAACATGTCAGTATTATCTGTTTTATGCAACAAACTAAAATTATACAAGCGAATTTTTATTTGTTTCCATCAAAGCTACCTTGTCAAAGAGTTTTGTAAAAGAGGGGAAGGGTTATGTAAGGAGGCTGTTATGCGGAATTAATTTACTTTCCAAACTCTAACTCTCTTCTAGGTAGTTAGCATTACCTATCCTTCTGAGCTGTATTCAGGAAAGTTTCTTTATCTGCCTTTGCTGTGAAATAACCCTGGAGAAGGTGAGCTGTGACCTTGAGTGGTACTGAGGCTGATTGGGGATCAGGAAGCTATTTCTCTTTTGTGATACAGGGTTGCAAGCATCTGCAACAGCTGAATTTATATGCCATTATCAAGATAGGCTGTACTAATACTGGATGAGATTCAGCAGAGATGACTAATGTTTTACAATAGAAAATACTTTGCTTTACTTCATTCTGTTTATTTTTTGTTAAATTTTAAAATTGTTAAAAATAATACATATTAAATTTAGAAAGCCCAGGAAAGAAAATTTATTTTTCATTCCAAGCATTATAAATATTCACATTTTAACAGATAACCACAGATAACCACATGTGTTGTTTTTACTTTCACAGAGTATCAGGAGCATCTCCCCACGCCAATAAATATTGTCGCACATAATGTACAACATGACTTTTGATGGTTGCTTAGTGTTTCAGTATATAAACTTGCCATAATGTGTGTAACCATTTTCTTAGAATTTGAGACTTCAATTTTTAGTTTTTGTTTTTGCTATCCTAAATATTGTGGCATCCAAAATGATTCAAGTTTCATAAGCCTACAAATGAAAATAGAGTCACACTAACATTAATTTTCAAATTATAATGTCTCATAGACCCTTTCTGTGTTCTTCAAATAGCCTTTAGTTATTTCTGAAAGGCCCTGGAGAGATTTACTTGTTTATACTTGCAGTAGCCCACTGAAACAGTCAACCATCAACTGAAAATCTTATACGGAAAATTTCAGAAATAAACAATTGATACATTTTAATCTGTGCCCTGTTCTGAGTGGTGTGATGAAATCTCAGGGATCCCTCCTGGTCCAGCCTGGGATGTGAACCATCCTTTTGTCTGGCGTCTCCATACTGTTTACTCATTCACACTTTAGTCATGTAGTAGCCATCTCTTTTATTAGGTCAGCTCTCAGCTATAGCAGCGATTGTGTCCAAGTAACTTTATTTTACTTAATAATGTCTTACAGCACAAGAGTAGTGATGCTGGCAATTTGGATATGCCTGATAAGCGTGAGGTGCTTCCTTTAAATGAAAAGGTAAAAGTTCTCGGCTTAATAAGGTGTTTTATCATCTCACATCATCACACAAAAAAATGAGTACAGCACATAAGATATTTTGAGAGAGAGAGAGAGACTACATTTACATAACTTGTCACAGTATATTGTTATAATTGTTCTGTTTTATTATTAGTTATTAGTCTCTTACTGTGTCTAATTTATGTTAAACTTTATCAGAGATATGTATGTATAAAACAAAGCATAGTATACAGCAAGTCCTCAAATAACGTTGTTTTGTTCAACATTATTTCGTTAGAACATTGATGAGGAAAGAAAAAATTGATTTCCAGCCGGGGTCACTGTCTGTGTGGCATTTGAACATTCTCCCCATATCAGTGTGGTTTTTTCTGGGGACTCCAGTTTCCTCCCACATCCCAAAGATGTGCATCTGAGGTGAACTGGCATGTCTGCATTGTCCCAGGGTGAGTGAGTGAGGGTGTGTGAAGGTGTCCTGTGATGGAAGGGCATCCCGTCCAGGGTGGATTCTACCTTGTGCCCTGAGCTGTTGGAGGAGGCTCTGGCCACCATGAGCCTGAACAGAAAAAAAGTGTGTTGAAAAGAATTCTCTTACTTATGTTTATTAATCTTTCTTAAATGTATGCATATCTCACATTTATTTCACTGTTTAATATTAGAAGTGTTTGGGGTCTTTATTTAGAAATTTGGTGATGTTTTTGTGATCAGAGATATGCCATAGGAAATTCACTCTTGTTTATGTCAATTATGCTATGGTAAAATTGGTTTTGTTGTGCGTCCTTTGCTTAAAGTGGACATTTCCAACTATCCAAGACATTAAGTGGGGACTTACTATATATTTAGGGTTCAACACATTCCAAGGTTTCAAGCATTTTCTGGGGGGTCTTAAAATGTGTTCCCCACAGATCAGGGGGGACCACTGTATGTTCTTCTTCTCACGCATCTTCAAGGGGTCCCAACCACAGACTTTTGAGAAGGGGTCTCTACTCTGCTGTTAATGTCGGCACCTTCTGGGAGATGCTGTTTCTCAAGTGGCCCACATGGCGCTTTGTAGGTTCTCTTCTATGACAGGGTTCTACCAAAGAAATGGGCAGAATGTGTCTTTCCCCATTCTGAGCTGGAGTTTGTTTTCTAGGTCCTAAGGTAGCAATGCTTATGCTCAGATTCTCACCAGGCATTTCATGGAAACAATCCTCCAGCTCCTGGCTCTTCTCACTTCAGACCTGAGGTTCTCCATCCTGCTGGACATTAGAACCCCACATGAGGCTTTTAGAAGGTATAGATGCCCAGGTCACACTTGGGATCTGCTGAAATACTTCACCAGATGGAACCCAGGGATGTGCATTTCTAAGTTCATCCGGCGGTGCTGCCGAACATGGTGGATCCCACTGGTGCGCCATGTGGATCCCCGCTCCTGGACTGTAGCCCTGTCTCAGTGTCTGCAAATGCTGTGGTTAACAGCTTACACCTGGAATTTTCCCAGAGAGTTGCATTTGCCCTCTTGCTGGGGAAGTATACCAACTTTATAGAGGATTTATTGCAGTGCGCCCTGAATCCCTATCACAAGCTCTGCTTTTAGGAAATCTGATCTAAAACAGTGAAACTGGCTGTGCTTCTAGAGACCCATAAGCCGTTAGTGGGACTGGGCAACACACAGGTACCATTCTATTTCAAACATTAGTCTGATTTCTCTCTTCTCTCTGTCTGGGGTACTCTTGTTTACTCACACACACACACACACACACACACACACACACACACGCACACACATCTAAAGAGAACTATATCTTTAGAAAAACAAAGTCACATGCATGTCAGCTCGACTACTATTTCTTGCTGCTATGTTTATTGATCTGTTTGTGCAAGTCTTTCTTTATTTCCTAAGAATCGATAACTATAAAGGGAATTGCTGGGCCGATGATAAAACTTTTGATTCATATTGCTAATAGCTGCCCTGAAAATTAATTCTCATTTACTCTAGAACCAGGAATGTACAAAGTTTTCATTCTCCCACACCTGCTTGGCTTTCTATCCTAGCTTCTCTGGGAAGGGGAGGAGTCAGACAGACAAATGGTGCTGACGTTCTGGTCAGTGAAAGTGAAATTGAATGTAGATAGGGATCTACCTAAAGGAATGGGGATTGGGGTTTGGAATAAGATTGCTTTAGGACAAGGATGATAGCAAGTAAAATGATGCATATTCTAAGCTTGAGGAGAGATTTGGATGTTATCTAAGCCAAGATGAAGAATGTGTGTTCTCTGAGGGTTATTGCCTAGATTTATTTATTTATTTTTTAGTCACCACGTTGCAGCTCTGTAAGAGGGGAAAGGGCTGATAGTTGAGTTCTGTCTAAGGACACAAACCCAGTCATGCTATATGGACTTCAGTGGTAAAAAGAAGAGCGTAAATAGCCTTTGCATAGAGCAAAAATTCCTTTTATGAAATATTTTCCCCTGTGTTTATATTTCTTTGGCATTGAATTGTAAGGACATCTCTAAATATGTGTTTGTGATTTTGTGAGATTTGGGAGAAGATATAAAAAGTAACTTTAAATACAAATCTTTTTGCTCTGTACAGCTTCAGGTTTGCTCATAATAACATTCTATTTCCTCCATTAGTAAATGAATTAAAAATTTACAAACACCTATTCTGCTAATTACAGGCATCTTTAAGGGAGATCAGGAGGTAAAGTGGGTTCTCTGATATTAGGGGCTCTCTGTTCTGTAACATTCTGATTACTTGAGGATTTATAGACCTAAGTTTTTTAAAAGAAAGGAAGCATAATCTGAAAAATAAAACAAAACTTTTTTTTTTTAATACCACTTCTAATAATCTTTGCCTTAATTCTCATGAAGGTGGAAATCTGGGAAGACCTACGCATGAGTTACTATTCTTTTAGGTTCTGGCCTTGAAGGCACATGAATCAATTTATTAAAATTTATTCTGGAGTAGATTAACATAAAAATATTTTAGTTATTTGTTTTCCCTCTGTGGTCTTTTTTTCCAAAACCTCTTTTTAAAATATTTAATATGATCTGCCTAAGAATCAAGAGGGCCCGATGCTCATCCCCAGGTAACACTCCCTGCTCAGAAGTGGCCACAACAAGGGCATAGTGTATAGCAGGGACCTCGGATGCTGGAGCACAATTAACCTCATAGAGGTGCCAAATCGTCCTGGAAAGCCAGAGAGAAGCTTTGTGCGAGGACTCCACTAAGCTGTCTTTGAAACTGACCTTATTAAATTTCTGATGGGGTAATTTGCTCTGGGGCTCTCTTAAGTTACTTCGATGGATAAAAATAAACTGCCGACCATTGACCTGACTCTAGTTGGTAGAAAGGGTTCAGGAGGGGTTAGCAGGGCTTGTGCTTCAGGCTGCAGGCGAAGCTCACGCAGGGTTAATGCGATGCTAAAGGCTTCCAGTTCCTCTGCCTGGGCCACACACTCTTTCTCATTTGCTACCTCCTGTCCCCATTTGAAAATACAAAAGTTATGTTAATATAAATAAGAAAAAAGTGACTAATATATTATTTTTTTCTTTTTTTGCCAGGTAGCACATGTTGTGTTAGGAACCTGACTTAGCAAAACTTCTTTCCAAACCTTCAGGCTTGTGGCTGGGTTTCCTCTTTTCACTGGACACCAACATCCCAGTATATACAAAGAATATTTCTGAACCTTGGCCACTGACATTACTCTGGTTATGGTCCCAGGATACTCTTCTCTCCCTGTGTGTGTCTATGGCTGTAATGGATGTGCAATGGAGGCAGGTGATTTAGATTCACACACACAATCTATGATTAAACCGGGAGAACTGAAAGAATAATTAATGATAAAAATGTGCCTGATGATGCTGAATAAGAATAAAAAGGTAAAACAATGTATGAGTGTACAACCCTTGGGCTGATGTACTCATCAGGGTCAGGTAAAGGACACTGGATAGATAGTATGATGGACGTAAGTGCCATGTCCTCTAAAGGTCAGACTTCCCTGTAGGGTTCCCTGGAAGGGAGACCTAGAAGGGAGACAAAGTGAGGACACCTGAAACCTGGAAGTGGCGAGGACACCTGGAAGAGAGGCCAGGTGGGGAGTTTTAAGGTCATTCCCATCTTTGAGAATGTATGCAACTTTGAGAATGTATGCAGAAACTGCCCTTGAGCCACACTGGGCCCTATGAACCTATGACTGAGATGCTGGGCCTGAGGCAGGACCAGCATCTCTACTGTCCTTTCCTGTCCTGTCCTGTCCTGTCCTGTTCTGTTCTGTCCTGTCCTGTCCTGTCCTGTCCTGTCCTGTTCTGTCTTTGCGGATAGGCATGTAGAAATGCATATAAATCAGTTGTTGGGCATAGAATATTGGGGAAGGAACCAGGTTTATAATTATATAATGACTAAAAAGGAAGCTTAAATGAGGGGGAAAGGATGTAGATGGTTACTATCCTGCCACTTAACCTAATCAACATTTCTTGGGTTTGAGAAAAAAAAAAGTGTAAGGGAATAGGAAGGAAGGAGAGGCAGAGCAGCAAAGAGCAAAGAATAAATGGAATAACATAAGCGAGAGGCATAGAAAATGTTCTAGAGAATCTTGTCCCCATATAAAGATGCAGAATAGGAAGAAAGCTACTTAGCTCTGCCATCTACCTTTTTTGGAGTTTTGGGAAGCAATGGCATAAAATTCAATCCAATTAACAGGATAAAAGGGGGTTTGATATATGCCAGACACTGCGTTTCATGTGGAGAGAGAGATAAGAAAGTGAAAGAACAGTCTCTCCCTCTTGGGGATATTGCAATATGGCAAGGGAGATGACACATTCACAGGAAACAATCATTCGTATCCCACTGAAGTATATCTAAAATAAAGATGCAAGCAAGTAGCAGCCTGGGAACAGAAAAATAAATGCTTCTTTAGAGAAAGCTTCATGGGACAGATTTGAGTCTAAAGAACAGCCAGGACACAGAACACACCTAGAGAGGGGAACGACCTTCAGCCTGAGGAGAAAGCTTAAACAGAATAGACATGGAGCTGGGTAAGGCTGCTTGGGTTTGCAGAAAGCTGAACTCTCTCATGACATTACATCTAAGGGTGAACAGTGAGTTGTAAGCCTGCATGGGAGGCATAGGCCAGGTTGTACAGATCCTATCAATGTCAGGCTAAGGAGGCTGATTTGATGATATGTGAGATGGGGACATACTGACAACTATTAAAGAAAAAACTGATGAGATCACAATCGTGCGTAAGGTGACTCTAGAAGTAGTACACACGATGCATTAGAGAAAGCAGATACTGGAGATAAGGAACATCGTATGGTAATCTCTCATGTGTCTCTTGAATTTATGCATGTTTTGCAAGCAGAGGTACTGTCTTTATTCTGAACTACCTTTTCAAGGATGTCTTTTATAGTAAATAGCTTTGGGAGGTAGAGATAGTGTCCCCTCCTAGAGCAAAAACAAGCAGGCCTACTCTACTACCTGTTACAACAGATTCAGGTTCCCTAAACTTGGGGGTTCCTCTCTTATAATGCAATTCACTGTATGTACAGTGAATTTGTTGGGTCCATCTTCAATGTCCCTGTGGAACTTGAAAGTAAGAAGAACTGACATAGATGTGTTGCCTATATTGCACGCTGTACTGTGAGAAATAAAGTACTTTGTCTCTGACCCAACATTATGTCTTCTGCCATAATCCATCAAACCATGGCAGGCTAACTTGTCATCTTCAAGTCGTGTAAAAATCTCAAATTCTTTACAATTTTTGATGGAGAGGGTACCGCTAAGAAGCTATTTTAGTAATCTTAATAGCTTATAAAAGTTTACTTTAAGGTAGAAATAGAATTTTGTTTTATTTATTTTTGTACCTAGGTACTGGACATTTACACATGATCAATTTTATAATATGCAGAAAATACTGTTTCTTTATTACAAAGGCAATATGGGCAACAGAAACTCTGACCCAACCCCGTCCACTACCTTAATTTGTCCCTCACTGTCATCCTGAGTCTCACCCACTAGAGTCTCAGAAAGGAAGTATATTTGCAGGAGAGGATGGCTATCAGGGACTCCTATCAGGTATAGAATACTTTTATACTTGGAGTTTTCTCTTTTAATGTGCCTAAATGAAGCCAAAATAGCTGTCCCAAAACATCTTCCTTAGTATAACCATCCGGGTGTTTCGCCAGAAGCCTAGCACATAGTAGTTAATCAGTAAATACTGAGAGCCTAAAAGAACATATGAAATACAGTAATTGACATTAAAAAAATAAAACTAAATAGAAAAGTCTTATTTTTAATTAGCTATTTCAATTCCAACGATAGAACTAGTGTTTAAATTTATTTAATTCGTTATCTGTATACAATATGACTAATAGCAGATATTTTTAGGGGTGACTCTGCTACTTATTATTTTTGTGACCCTGAACCTCAGTATTCTTATTGTGAAGTGAGAGGGTTGGACTTGATTACTTTTAAGATCCCTTTCAGCATTGGATTCTAATAAACCTTGTTCATGGAGCTGAGTAATAATGCTATTTCCAACTTCCTTTTCCCTCCAAAATCATAGCCAGAAAAGTTATTTAAGTGGAAAGAAAGAAAGATGAGCAATTTGAGCATGTGGGTATGTTAAATAAGCTTCTCAGTTTCTTTTGCTATTAATAGCTTTGAAGCAAAGCCTAAAGTAAAGGGTAGCAATTTTTTAATTTTTGAGTAGGTTCATAGTATCTTTAATCTCTTCCAAAGATGACAAAGAATGGGCTTTGATAAGGATTCTTTCACATGGGCATAAAAGTAGTGATATTCTCACCAAACTAAAGAAACAGTTTCAGTACTGAGACTTTAGTTGTCATCCTTATTATTTGCAACTGGTAATTAGTTTTTATTGTTTGCTAGAAGTGTGAAAAATCAGATAGGAAAATTCTTCACTGCTGGAAGAAATAGCCTATTAATTGTGATTGCACGAAAACAAAGACACCTCTGGTGCTGTTTCTCCTGCCAAGTGCAAAGACGGACTTATGGCTGGGTGAGCTCAACGAGTTTGATTGTCGTGTTAAAGAGGTTAAGGTTATGGGTTGAAATCCAACATGGGTGAGTCAGCTCTGTTCTGCCTTGCTAACCGTCTTATAAATAGAAACCTAACTGGAAGTCAGACCCATTGGATGGCATGTCAGTTATTACTTTGCACATAATGAAGAACAAAATGTCACCAAATTCACTCTGTTCTCTCTGCTTTGAGTTCATGACTTTCTCTTTTGCCAATCTAATTTAATTTAACAAAACTGAATTGTTTTAATATGCTTATAACCACATGCTAGATAGGAGAGTTTGGCCTGATAGTATGATACAATATATTTTGGAGAAGCTTATAATCTTGCATGGAAAGAGGAGAAACTCATGAAACAGTGAATCAAATTAAATCAAAGCAAGATAAACTAGAAATAATACAGAGCAATATATGGTTAAACTTCTGGAGCAGGAGTTTATACTCACATTTTCTTGAAATAATTTTTTCAAACCATTCAGATGCAAGTTCAGCAGCAGTGACTTCATAATTTGTAAAACTACTTTTTGTGTCAACTAACGTCCACCTAGAACTTCCGACTAAGCTGCTTGTGCTATTAGTCTACAAGTAGAATCTGTGCATGATTTTGTTCCGAGAAATGTTATCCTGAACGTGAGGGTCCTGTAACTAGGACAAGAGGACGAGAGTCTTCTTCCCTCTGTCTTTCATCCTCTGCATGCACATTTTTAAAATTTTCACAATACAATAATTGTGAAATCACTTTCAAAATGATCTTTAGGATGGTTGATTTTCAGTGATATTTAATACTTGAAACTGTGAACCATACTCTCAAAAATAATGATCCAATTTTCTTTATTGTAAAAACATCTATCTTTACTCCATATATTTACCTGAACTGACCTGACTTTCTTAAATTTTCTCCCCATTCTTTTACTTCTCCATGCACATCTGAATTCTCTATTTTCCTGGCTTACTCCAAAGAACGGTCTAAGATTTAACTCAACTTATACACTTATCCTTCACTTAACAACTTTAAATTTTTTTTGAAAATCTTACTACTAAATGAAAAGTTGTTAAATTAAACAAACTTAACTTTGAATGAGAAAGATCATGATGTACTCCATTTCAACATAAGATATCCAAAACAATTTTCTTAGATAGAAACGTTTAGTAATAAAACAATAAAAGCAAGCTTATATAAGCAAAACCTAAGTTTGCAAGTAAAGAAATGTACTTTGTATATACAATAAAATGTACTGAGAATTGATGGTATGTACTAAATGAGAAAAGACTAATGGTGAGAGCTGGGGATGAAAGGGTATGAAACAATCATTCTTTGTAGATCTCTTTCTGCACTGTTTTTCTTATCAGTTTTTCAAACTTAATGAGGCTCATGGTTATCTTGCACTCAAACTGCATTTAAAAGCAAAGTTAAAGCATAGAAAAATAACTTTTAGAGCGAAATAAAGGTTAAACACAAGAGCACTTTGAAACCCATGGCATGTGCACATTTTTTAAATGAAAAGTCAAAGAAAATCTGAACTTTTCATCCCACTCACTAGACTTGCATACACCCCCAAATGTTTTGAATTCTTCTAAACATGGCACACAATTTAAATTTGACTAGAGAGTTTATGTTGAGTAAACATGTATGTCTTTGAAGCTATAATTTAAACTATTATTTTCTAGAGCATGTATTTAGTGTATTTTTGGATGAAAAATTATTATGAAAATAAAATTATCTGAAAAGTGCTATAACTTTTTAGGAGTTGTTATCATGGAGACTTACTAACTGAGAAGTAATTGTGTGGTATGAATCTCTATTTCCGGTTCCAAAGGTCATCTTTGGATGACCAGCTAGGTGAGGTGTCCCTCTCTTTACTCTCCTCTGTGTAACTCTTTTCCATCTCTTCATCCTTGCTTTCAATGACCTCTGTGCATTTCTCCTACTGTATCATAGGAGCTTTGAGGGGAGGACCATGATCCTTTTGTCCCCAACATTCGACCCTATATGTGGCCCACAGTTCTTGAATGAATCAATGATGCATATGTCACCACATTCACTCTACTGACCAGTTTCCAGATGAAGGCGGGTTTCTGTGCTATCTACTCAATAGACTACTAGAAACGCTTGTCTGTCTTTAGGTACCCCAGATCAATAGAGCATTTCATATCTAAGAGGACAGTTCTCTCCACCAAAATTATATCTAATAACTTGATGGAAGACTACTCTAATAATCAAAGATTTACCATTTTTCTTTGAATTTACCAAGGTGTTAGTTGGAAGAAAATATAGGATTTCTCTTTTACTGAGCTGAGATTATTTGCTCTGGGTACCAGATGGTTTTCTCTTCCACTTGAAAATAAAAACAACTGACAGACTTTGTCAGGGCATATGTCAGTAATGTTATTCATGGGGAAAATCTTCCAAATGGCATGCTTGTCTCTGAGGGCATTTATCTGGAGCACGTGTTATGTCTTTAGATGCTTCAAGTTCACACATTAAAGACATTAGTTCAGTTATAAATTGTTGCCGGTTTATAGGCTCAATGCCCAAAAGAGATCATACTCTGAGAAAATGAACATTTTACTCTTCTTTTTCATTTTAGGGTTATAAATACGTTTATAAACTGTAAGGGAGAAAAAGTTATATTTTCTTTCTTAAAAAACTATTCACCGTGCACTTATTTTTTCACATACTGACAGCCAATTAAATTTCCTTGGAGACTTTAGCATCTGCTAAGAAATTGTGCCTAGCAGAACATCTAGACTATCTTCTGCCAGGCCCCGTCCCATACTCAGCAATAGATAATTCTCCAAAACATCAGATTGTGCTGTGGTAATGTGTTAAAGTCTAGCATACAGACATCACTGCTGATAGTGTTATGAAATATTTTTAATAATGAAAATAGGTTTTAGTTAAGCCATCCCTCTCTTTTACCTTGTATGGCAGCTGATAGCCATTAAAAAGGCAGGATTCTGGATGTAGACATTGTGATCTTGGAACAGTTTGTTTCTTTACAATTTTGATAACACATTGTGGGTTTCGTTAGTACTGTGTTCATCTCTTAGAGAAATGATCATCTGACATCATTTCAGTGTCTAACTCCAAGAAGAAGGATGAGGAAGAGAGAGAGAAAGAATTTCTGTGTGTGTGTGTATCTATCATCTATCTATCTATCTATCTATCTATCTATCTATCTATCTATCTATCTATCTATCATCTATCATTCATCTATCTAGCTACCTATCTAGCTATTATCTATTTATCTATATCTATCTATATAACACTAGAGTGATAAAGATAGTATGAAATTAGTGAATGGGTCTAGAAACTGACCAGTTTTTAAGAAACAGAAGTACACACACACACACACACACACACACACACACACACACACACACACCGATATACAACAGAAGTAACATTGCAAATTCTTAGAGAAAGGAGAAACAGTTCAATAAACAGCTGAAAAACTTGGTTATCCATGTGGAAAAAATGAATTTGGATTCTTGGTTTCAGATTATTCAAAATCTACACACAAGATAGAATGAAAAGGTAAATTTCAAAAGGAAGACTTTGAAAGCTTTGGAAACAAAAATTGACTGTCTATAACCTAGGTAATGGAGGATTGATTTTTTAAACAAGGCGAAAAAATTTCTAGCCACACACACACACACACACACACACACACAAAAGAAATAAGTGTTGGGAAGGATGTAGAGAAAGGATCCTCTTGTGCTCTGTTGCTGGGAATGTAAAATAGTACAGCTGCTGCGGAAAGCGATATGGCAGGTCCTCAAAAAATAAAAATAGAATGATCATATTATCCAATATTTTCACTTCTGAGTATATACCTAAGAGAACTGAAAGCAAGGTTTTGAGGAGATATTGGTACACCCATGTTCTTAGCAACGGTATTCACAGTTGCTAAAATGTAGATATGACCAAAGTATGCTAACAAATAAGCTGGTCACGAAAGGACAGATATATGGTCCACTTACATGGGCTGTTTAGAATAGTCAAAACCATAGAGATGGAAGGGAAAAGAGTGGTTGCCAGGGGCTGAGGGGAGGGAGGAACGAGGAGTGGCTGTTCAACAGTTCAGAGTGTCAGTTTCACGAGATGAAGAATTCTAGAGATGGATGGTGACATTTGCACAATGTTAGGAATGTACTTAATACCACTGAACTGTATATTTAAAGTGGTTAAGATGGTAAATTTCATGTTATTTTTACCACAATAATAAAATTTAGGAAAAAATAAAATGTATTTGGACCAAGAAGCCTGAAAAGACCAACCACAGAATAGGGCTTGGCTTCAGTGTGGGAGACGGGAGAGTCTCAGCCTGGGTGGCAGCATTTAAAGGCCTCTGCACAGTCCCAATCTGCTCCAGGACAATGAATCAGCTTGTGAGTGACAGCTGCCTGCTTTTCTGTTGCCTCTATATCCCACTGGAAATCCACAAATCCTAAATGTTCACGAGAGCTGTCTGTTTATTCAGCAGTAACTGAACTGAGCAAAGTTCAGACCTAAAGAAGGTTTCCTTTGAAATTGAAAAGCCCTGGTTCTGAGTTTTCTCTAGAAAGTCCTGTTGCCTCTCAATGCTGCGAGGGGACCATAGCTTCTAAATCTCCTGTCTTACATCCCTGGGGCAGATATTGCTAATAAAAACATGGAAGTATTATTTCCAGCCTCTTTAGGTCTTGCATTTACCTTGGTCTTATAAACTCAGTTTAATGAAACCAACCCTGATTTCATATAAAAATAAAAACAAATGAGTACAAGAAAAAATATTTTAATTAAGTTACATCTCTAACATTCTAGTCAAAAAGCTATATATTTTAGTGTAGTTATTCATATGTCAAGTGGTTGCTTTGACAAAATTGAGGTAAAGGCAAAGAAGAGAATATACTGTATTGTACTTAACCTCGTGTAATATTGGAAAGCCATTTGTCACCAGTAGAGAATATTCTCTCAACTTTTTGGAATGAATTTATACCAAAGACGTTCTGAAATTATAAGCTGCAACTTCATCTTGACAAGGCTTTATTTTATGTCTGAATTACTTTTCTCTCTCAGAATTCAGTCCTCAAGTCAGAGAAGGGTCTATCTTTTATTTTGTGGCTTCTCTATCATTGAGCCCTCTGTCAGTTCTCTATAAATAATTTATTATTATTAATGACCACTATCACCATCTTCTCTTTGTCTCTCTCCCCTGAACATAGCCAACACTTCTCCAATAAACTGCAGGGAACAGGTTTATTATTTGGTCACGGTGATGAATAGAAGTGGCAAGCATGCCCAGGGCCACAGGAAAACTTCAATAATAATTGGGTAGAATAGTTTCTGTGCCACATGCAAACAAGACTATTCACAACTAAAATATTTTTTGTGACTTGAAAAATATAATTAGGATATTTTGAGTTTTAGGCTTCATAAAGTGGCAGGAATTTACATTTTGAGCTTTAATTGATCAGCAAATATTGGCCAAGTTCTTCCTACTTGTGAAGTGCCTCAAGCAACAAAGTCAAAAGAGTGCCCTCTCTTGCTCTCTGTGCCTAAAACTAAGCTCAGCTTAGGGACACTCTCCTCCCTTCTATGAACTCTCCCATACTATAGCTATGATTATCATTTCATCTTTCTATTTGATAAAAACAAAAGACCTAGCATTGTTAGATATAAAAAAATGTTAATTATATTGACATATCTATTTTCCTTTTATTTTCTCCAAATCATTCTCAAAATGTATAATACACACACACACACACACACACACACACACACACACATATTTGTATACATATATTCTGACTGTTCCTTTAGGTGGGATGGGAAATAGACAATGAATTTTTTTTTTACCTTTATTGAAACCTTGGCATTTTATCCTCTTTCTTTAAATATTATATATATATATATATATGTATATATATATATATATCTTCAAATATCTATACAACTATATATATGCACACACATATATATATTTACATATATATATTTTACAGATATATACACATATATACAATGTTGCCAATATTTAACAAAATGAGAAACACCTGAAAATAGTGAAAATAAATGGAAAATTTACCAGCGATGACAAAACAAGATTAAAGAAGAGTATTATCTCCATGCCTTAAACGTCAAGTGGTGGTAATGAGGTCAGAGTGCAAGGATTAGAGGTTTCTGCTTCTTTTCTGCTCTCCCTGCTAGAAACACTGTGGGTGAGTTGACACCATCCTGAAAATTCTCATGAAAAGTCTGATGTTTACAGATCAGTGACTATGGTGATTCTGTCATTGATTCCCTGTTTCAAATTAAAAGACAGCAGAAATAGCTGGTAAGGAGATGCAGATGAAGCAATCTGGGCTAATATACGTCTCACAAAAGACCTGTAGTTATTTGGGGGAAATATATGAACTCCAGGAATACTCTGGACTTTTCATCCATCCCAGAGAGGAGAGGACCAAGTTTTATCAGCAAAAGTTTTACATTGCTCAGAAGAGCTTTTTCTTTTCCCCCATTTATCACTCTCATTTCTAATTACCTGTACGCCTGTTCCTCAAATTCTCTTTAAATAAGTTCTAACATCTTGCTGATTTCCTCACTAATTAATGAATTAAATAAAATATTTGACACATGCTCATTTTACATTTGTATGAATCATGACATTATTTTTAAATTATACTTAAGAAACAAATATTCTAAGTAATATCTGCATTTTGGGAAGATAGAAATTTCTATTCTATTCTATTTAAATAAACAAAATAATAAAGGGATATTTCAGAAATGTTTGCTTTTATGTACTAAATACAAAATTTGCCTTAGCTTACAGGATTTATTTTGTGGGTTTTTACATTTTACATTTGTGGGTTTTTAAATTTGTCTTAGTCATTCAAAGTTTTTTTCTCTATTTGAAAGACAACTCAGTGAAATATTTTGACTATGATAGGGGGGGCACATTAAAAATAAGCAATAAACAATTGATAAATGATAAAATAAAATGTGGTACATTCCTTATGATTCTATCTAAATAAATGAATCACATTTAAATTAAAAGATAGGCATTGAAATAAAGTTTACAATTTCTTATTATTGTTAAACAATTGTAAAAGTACTTCTAACTTATTGTGTCATATATAATCTTAACACAATCAGGAGCAAATAGAGATAATATTTCACATTCTATATCTTAAGAAAAAGTCAAGATGTTAAATGGCTTGTGTTTCCGTCAACAGTGAGGGATCTGCAATACTCTGAACAGACCTCTGGACTTCTCTTATATGATCAGATAGTGCAGGTCTCTTTTTACTATAATATATAATTATGGATGAAATATCTCTTTCCACCTTTTTTGGTTTTGCTCAATGAGCACAAGTTACTTGGCTCGAGTCAGTGAGCAGATTCTTTTCCACTAAATAATGCAAGTGTTGCTTGTGACACAGAAAAGAACAAGGAGCTTTTGTTTTACCAGGATAGCTTATGCAGAATTTGGTTATTTGTAATTTAAAAGAATTTCAAAATAAAAGCTTTGATTCTAATGTGCTCCTCTTTCTGTGCACTTGGGTTCTTCCTAAATCAAATTCAATTTATAATCTTTTTCAATTCAGGAGTCAAAAAAAGAGCAGGGCATCCTGAACAGTTTCGTGAAAAGTCTTTTTTTTTTCTTCCTCTTTTTTTCCTGCTCCACAAAGACTTGAGAATTTGGGGTAGGGGGCAGAGGTGAACGTTAACAACAATAATAAAATCTAATAGTTTCTTCCTTCTGAGAATCTGACAAACTTTAGAGAAAAACACATTCATTATTTTATCTACTCAATAGATACATATTTTCTGAATGTCTTTTGTGTCAGACATTGCAGTAAGTGCTAGAACAGAGCGTACAACATGGAATAAGATTTACTTCTTGAATGTAAAAAAATTCTAGCAGAGGAAACAGAACAAACAGCAAATAGGAAACAAGAGACAGTAATGAGAAATGTCACAACTGAGGTACATACTGATGATGACAAGGAACGCAAGGGTAGAGAACCAACCCAGGTCCCGGTGGGCCGGAAAGTTAAGGCCAAGAGGCAAAGCATTTGTATTAAATAACTTACTTCACTTTCCTCAGTCTTCTCATTTTCAAACTGTCAACTAGTATACTCCCTCATGGATCTGCTTTGCAAACAAAAAATTTTATGTATAGTGCTACACACATAGAAGTGTTTAATACATGATAACTATCACTATTACTCTTATTATAACTAATAATAAAATACTGCTTGAAGGACAAATAACAATATCTTTTAGAAAAGGAAAAAGGACAAGAAGAGATTTCATATACTAAGGCCTAGAAGCAAGAACAAATGTTGAAAATTCTTTTACATTAATAGATCTAGAGTAGAGGAAAGTGGTGCCACAGATAAACAGGAAGATCAGGAAGAATCTAGATTATATAGGGCCTTGACAACCACCTTGCAAATTTGGACTTTACCCTAAAGTCCATGAGGCACCATTAAAGGATTTTAAGTAGGAATGTGATAAACCTTGATTTCCACTTAACAAAAATCAATCTGACTGAAGTTTGGAGAATATGCTGGAAAAGGGCAAGTTTAAAAGATGTAGAAAAAAATTATGGAAACGTCTATGAAAGATAATTCTGTCTGGAATTGGCCTGCAGACATTGAAAATGGAAAGAAAATGAATAGATTTAAAAGTTATTTGGCAGATGGAATCCACTGTTTAGAGACTAGAAGTGAAAGACAAGAGGGTGGGGGGATTCACAGAAAAACTCAGTATCTTCCTTAGGAAAATGGGTGGCTAGTAGTGTAATTCACTGGCTTTGGGATGCAGAAAAGGAAGAGAAAACAAATGCAGGAGGAGGAAGAGATTTTAGGGAGATTTAATAAATTAAGGTTCGGATATGTTGTATTCTGAGACAACAGATGAAGAATCTTCACTGGTGGCTGGATCTATGATCTGGACCTTAGACGAGATATTAAGAGTGAAAATATAGATTTGATAGCTGTCACTATATATATTAAGCAATATTCAAATATTTGAGTACATTTTATTTAATATGTAGAATTTTGATTCTCACTGATCCATTCATTTTTTTGTTGAACGCAGTCTTGTGTTAGGTGTTCAGTTGCTATAAATAAAACTAGTTTTCTATTGTTTTTCCAGGGGGAAATTTGTGGTGTTTCATATTCTCTCTTAAATTTAACTACCAAAATTCATTTGTTGCAAACATTCGATCTTGAGCAATTCATAAAACACCTCAAAACATCAGTTTGTGAGCAAAATAGAAGATTCATCTTTTCATGAAACATTCCCATTTTTTATTAATAAATTTAAATATTTTTTTAGTTTTTAGAATTTTTCCAACTTAAATAGTGTCTTCAAATCTCTTATGCTGATTTTTATAAGTGATAAAAAAGAAAATTATTTCACCCAAGAGACCAACTGGCTGTCGGAATTATCAGGAAATAAACATCCAACCACGTGTCTGGCTTTACTACTTCATACTTCACATCTAGTCACCAAATTTTCAAGATAATCTATTCATTAGACTAATATAAGTATGATTTTGATGGTCTGGAATGAAAAATAGCACTAAGAAAAAAAAAGAATCACAAAAAAAGGAATAATACATTGGGACCCTTCATTTCTCCTAAGCACTAAGGTTAGAAGGAAGAATGAGAAAACACCTGTGCAACAGAGGAAGAATAATTAAATCACCTCTGCTCCTTTCCTTAGCACATCTGGTGCTGAGCGAGGCAGACAGTGTCAGAGGTGTTTCTGTCTTGTGGTTAGGACCAGCTTGTGTACCAAGAATCCTGGGTGGATAAGAAATAAGCACAGAACAAGATCTTGGAAATGTCAAGCTTTTATCTTGAAAATGTCATTTTCTCTGTAGGAGGTTTTCTTCCTTGGGGACCCAAGTGAGCTGTGTTTCTCCCATGTAGCAAAGAGGGTCTCTTTAAACATTTCTTTTAATCTGTCTTATTTCTTTAAGGTAATTAGGGCTTAGCTTCTAGAAATGAGACAAAGATTGTTTAGTTAGTAAATAATTTTTTTTATTAGCTTTGTTCAGCTGTTTTTTTTCCTCTGACAATATGTTAAGAATGCAACAGGGTTCTTTTCTGAATCAAAAATAATCATCATTTGAATACATGATCCTTGATTTTAAATTGAAACCAAAGCAGGATTGAACAAGTGGGAGGTTACTGATATCTAATTTGTATTTCATATTCTGGAACTTTCTGTGACACAGGCTCTTGTGTATGAGATATGCTAAGTATACATTTTCAAGTGTTGAAATGTGGTACAGGATACATATATAGTTCCTGATGTTATTAAGTAAAGTCCATTAAGATATTCAACATAGTTTTTCTTTGAAATTAAAATCCCATAAAGAAAGATTCTATAGTTTTATCTCTGACTGGTAGAAAAACCCTGGCTAAATTGTTTCACTTTGTACAGAATTTCTGTGTGACAAGTGAATGATGGAAGTAAGACCACATGACCTTTTATCTTAACAGAACAGATGATTTTCAACTACTTTTGATATAATCACTTATAGATGCTTGAAAAACTGATGTTACAGTGTTAATTAAAACAAAGTCCTCACCAGGTCCAAGTAAAAACAAACAAACAAACACAAAGAAACAAACAAAAAACTGACATGCAGTTCAAGTTAAATAGTTGCCACTAATCCCAGCTCATTCACCACCTAAGTACTGATAAATGTAATTAAAGACCAAAAATGCTAAGTGAATTCAGCTTTACGACATTATACATAGAGCATTACATTTTACCGATTAGCATCTTTTTTTCATTTGGAATGTGGTGGAACACAGTCGACTGTGTTAGTTTTATTAAGATAGCCCAAAATGGAATGATTTAAGACACTCAGCTAAAACAATATTCATTTGCTCTACCATGAATGCATAGAAAGATGGAGGATGACCTAGTTTACTTAACCTCTGTATGCTTTTATAACATTACAAATTTAATTATACAATGGAATAATGTAACACTTATAAGCCAGAAGCACTAAACAAATAAACTATAATGGTCAAACAAACAAATATATATCTTCTCTACAAATTATTTATTATAGTGGAAAGGCTATTATCTACGGAGCATAAAGCTACCTGAGCAGAGTTCTTCAGCATGGGCAATATGCTTTCTGATGGTTTTGTTCCCTTTGATATTTGGTTCTATTATTAATTCTACTGTGTGACACTGATAAAAAAGTCAAAATTGCATTTGTGGAAAAAAGTCAATTGTGACTTCCTCCTAAAAATGTTGCATCGTATTTTATTGGCATTATTTATAAAACAGTATAAATTGTTTATGAAAAAAGCAATTGTAGAAATCAAGTTAAAGTCAATTCCTTGCTTTCACTATGAAAGTTATATAGTTTTATCATGAATATTGATGGTTTGTTCCCCAAATTCATCTTCTGTTATGCTCCTCCTACAAAGAATACAGTACTTACCACTCAATGACAACTCCAATCCTAGGATGAAAATTTTAGGAATCCCTTTTCTTATTTGAAGATTATATGTGTATTTATATTTATTCACATAACATGTTCTTTGAATCCAGCCCTCTCCTCCCACAGTACTAGTTTGGGGCTGACTATTTATTTTAGGTTGTCTAATATGGTTCACTCTGGTGTCAAGAGCATGCCTTTATCATATGTTTGGTAAAAATCAAGAGTATTTGGTTAAATGTGTTCACTCCCCTTCCTTATTCTGAAATTTATTAAATACAACTTACAGAGATCTAATACACAACACCATAAAAACATAAGGTCAAAATTTAGAGGAGTCCAAGTTAAAAGAAAAATGAGGATAAATAACTAAAATGAAGCCAGAAACAAGATTATTGCACTAACTTTCCAGTGTGACATCTCATACTCTTCTTGAGGTAGTGCAAAAACTTGATTCTCAGTTTTCTAGTACCCATGAAGTGGTGGAAAACACAAAAATTACATACTGCACAATGACTATGATGTAAATAAGCCAGATATTCAGGAAAAGCACAACTATATTAAGAAAGGAGATAAATGTCTTCTTATGGGACACACAGTGTATCACAATAAATGACAACCTTAGTAGCATCTTGGAGTGAATAAAATAATGACCTTCGTAGAGCTTCTCTTATCAGGATCTATGACATGACATCATTCAAAACATAGTTTAGTAAAAGCCTTTTGCTGTTTAGGAGGACAGAGTATAAAATGGGTAGGAAGGAGTCTTCTCACACTCTGATCTCTCAAGGATAGATGTTGGTCTGGGTGAGGTAGGCCCAGACCATTAATTCTGTTTCTCCTGACTGAATTTCTGATAAGACCTTGACTAGGGTAGCTTTTGATCAGACTCTCTAATTAACAAATGTCTGGAGTACGACAACTCGGTGTTGCCAGTGAAGAGAAAGCTATAAGCTTTAACAACCAAGGCTTTCCTCCCATAACGTAAGCCTTACGAGAAAGCCATACCACTTCCATTTGGGCACGAGCTGAGGGAGTTATTCATTTCCAATATCAAGGGAGTATTCAAGAGATCCCTGTGGAAGTATTCTAGTCTGTATTTTCAGAGGACTAACCACAGTCTCAAGTGTTTATGCTGCAGTCTGGCTATAATTATTTTCACCTGGAATATTGTAAAACGCATATAACCTGAGGGTACATTAACTCTGAGTTTCTGTTTAGGAAAGAGTTCAGAGAATATCTTGTGCTGAACCGTGTAATTCACCATTTAATCTCCAAGATAAACAGGTTATGATGTTAAATGTCAGTGGAAGTTACTAAATGTGATTTATCTTAGCATTTATTAGCTATGATTTAAATAGTTAAAAATAAAGACTGCTGCAGGAAGGGAATCCACTAGAAAAAAAATGTTTTTCTGGAAATTTGTCTATAACCCTTCATTTAAAATTTTATTATGGTTTTATTACAAAAATCATTTCTATTCTTAGTAGATAAAAATAAAAGTCACATTTCTATCAATCAGAGAAAATCACTTATATTTTGGTCTGTTTCCTTCTAGGCATCTTGTATGTATAATTTATACTTCACAGCCTATTTCTATGCACAGAATCAAAAGCTGAAAAAAAGAAAACAAAATGTGTGAACTAACTTTTTGTATTTTTTCCAGATTTTCCACAAATTGTTAAAAATATAACATATTTTAATAGAAGAAATACTGGATCTGTAACTCGTCAGCTTCCAATACAGACCATTGATTGGAGAAGCCCCAGTTTTCAGTTTATCAAGGACAAAAAAGTGCACATTTTATATTAAATGTCTAGTAAGCTAATGGGCCTATAATTATGAGAGAGAAGAGGAATTCATTTAAAAAATTTAAGCTGTACTCTTTGTCTAAACAGATGGAGACTTATCTCCAGAAATAAATAAGTTAACAGGGTTGGGGACAATCATTCAGAGTAATCCTTAAACAATTTGGGGGTAGCAAATATCTCCTCTATGTAGATAAACTATTATTTCTTCTAATTTTCCCTAAATAATAACTGCATTTTCTCATTTCAGGGATTTGAAACTCTAGGTAAATTAAACATCCATTATGTAAAACAATATATGTAAAATGTATATAAAAATAAGTAGATTAAACATAGCCACAAATTATTCAATACTCCATCTATTGAAAGGTTGAATCTGTGCTGAATCTATTATTTAACCAATAGAATAGAATGCAAGAGTGAATGTGAGAGAAGTAGCATTCTGGGACTGCTGAGGTTAAAAGAAGCCTTATAGTTTTTACTTCAGTCTGAGAAACACTCATTCTGGGGGAAGCCAACCTTCCTGTAAAAAATGCAACCCTAACACCCCATACTGTGAGGAGGCGGGGCCTAATCTCATAAAGAGAAGCAATGCTTGACCAGCTTCCAGCTGTTCATCAGTCTCAGCCCGGGTACCAAAAGTAAGTGAAAGAAGCCTTCAGAAGACTTGACTCCAGTCTCAGCTGCTATGTGGCTGCAACTTTATGAGGGATCCCAAGCTGAGTACATCAACTCACAGAACTATGAGTGATAAAAAACAAAGCTACTAAGTTTTGGAGTAGTTTATTACACAGTAGTAAATAATTAGAACAGCTGGGTTATGATTAAAAAGAACCAGTTCATAGTCAACTTATTGATTTCATAGCAGAAACATAAAACATCCTTTGAATATATTATTTTGATGAAGCAGAAAATTTCTGGGGATCAGGAGAGCAACATCTAGCCCTGGCTTTGCATACTGCAAGTTGTGTGCATGTGAACAAGTCCGTTAACCATTCTGGGTCTTGGTTTCATCATCTATAAAGTGACTGAGTGGGAGAAAATGATTACTAAAGTATTGTGGAAATCTAAAATCCTATGAGTTAATAAACTTGAATCAGTAGTCCCTGGTTGCCTCTACTTCTTAATTCCCTTAGACTCTTATGTGTCATCATGAGCAAGGGAGGAGGAAATAAGGAAATTCTAAGCCTCATTGAAAGTGACATGATTGCATCATACGTTCTCTCTCAGAAATTTTTGGCCATGTCAGGACAGCAGCCATATGATGGGAAAATATCTTGCTGAATCATTAATACCTTAGTATTGATGCAGGACAGGGCAAATTTCCCTGAGTGGAGAGGGTGGGAGACTCAAGCCCTACCCTGAGAGAGAAGAGAGTTCTTGAAAGCATAAATAAAGTCAAAAGGCAAGTCTATTGGAGAAGGGATAACACTTCATAGACGGCACGTGGTCTCAGAGGCAGAGAGTGAGAGAGCCTAAGAGTGACTCAGAGGGACAGAGACAAGAGGGACAAGGACAGTGAAGGAGACAGAGTGAAGGCACTGAGAGGGCCCATGAATGTTTGGGGAATTCAGTTTATATATCATTCTTTAATTCCTGTGAGTTACAGTTTAAAGACTTTGTTTACCCATTTTCATTCGATACAGACATATAGTGAGGAAGGATAAGTGTACTAGCAAGAAAAGGCCTGTTGGCAATTCCCAGCCTCTGATCCAGAGGTGCCTTATGGTGTAGCCACGGGGAATGAAAGATTTTATTTTGTGTAGGGCTCCACTTAAAGACTGTTTTTCCCTGTTTTCCCTTCAGAGTGTGGGGAAATGGATTGTTAGCAATCCCAGCAGAAATCTTCCTTTGTTCTGTGAGTTTCCTCATGGTCTGGTTGCAGGGCTGATCAGCATATTGCAGTCTCTGAGTGTAGCTTGATTTAACATTTTAGTGCTCTTGTCTCCTCCCCACTTTAGTATCAGAAAAATTTGTAAAAATTCATGTAGGATGGGTCAAGCTATGTTTCAGATTTTTTTTCCAGAATGAAGCTGTGATGAGAAACTTTGCTACAAACAAATCAGGTACCAGATACATTTTTGTTTCAAAAGTTCAAGTGCTGTATAGACAACTTTCAAAAGGATAAAATCTACAATTGACTTAAATTTTAATTTGCTGGAGGGGACTTGAAATTCCCTTCTGTGTCGAATGCCCCATCACCAAGGACCATTTAAATCTCAGCCTCTGAGGACTCTGGATTTGTTACATGAACAATTCTTTAATGGGGGCTTACCAAATATGTCATTATTGCTGAATGCAGCTGGGTGAAAGCATAAGACCTGTGCTTTCCTTTCAAATTGTTTATAATCCCTCAGGGGAGACAAGTGTACAAGAAGTAGAGGCCGATAATGGTTGGTTATATAAATAACCCCCTTCAGAGTTTTAGACTGAGACCAGTACACTTTAGTATGGGCCACTTCTAACTTCTATTTCAGCAGCACATTTGATAGTAGATTCCTACCTGTGTGTTCAGGCAGGAGACAGGTAAAGTAAAGAAAAGAGAAAATGGGAGACAATGTGGGAAACACATTCCTGAGAAACTTTTACCTGCTTAGAAGAGGTGGGAGAAAGATCTCTCTCTCTCTCTCTCTCTTTCTCTCTCTCTCTCTCTCTCTCTCACACACACACACACACACACACACACACACACACACACACACACAATCGCAATCTTCTTTCTCTTCTTATTTGAAATGCTGGATTAGTTATTGCTGTAGAATTCTGTCCCCAGTATTACTCCCATTACTATTTATCTATCAAGGGTGGAGTGGGAGTAGGGGAGTTTTTCATTCTGACCCAAATGATTCAAAATGCACTCACTCTTCATATCGCCCATAAAACAGAGGATGAGACCAGACTCGTATTCATAAAACGGAATAAGGTTTTAGGCTTTCTCAGGTTGGTTCTAATTTAGAGCCAGCTCTATCTAAACATGTCTGGAAAGCTAGAAAATTAGGTCTATAGGAAGACTAATTTGCATGAGAATCAAGGTACCAGGTGCTGACTAAATTAAGGTATTCCTGGAATTCTTTTTATTTTGGGAAGAGTTACTCCTTAAGAAAAAGGCATATGCTGCATACTCGTGAGGTGTTGCTGAATGATGGCTGGATGAATATGTGTATCTTGAATGTCTCATATTTCAGCACTACCTCATTTGTAGCTGAGCTCTAGTCACACATCGATTTAGTTATACCCTTTGCCTGTACTACAGCCCTGCACACTAGGTATTTAAACTCTTTGCTATGTATAATTAATTCCTTACGTTATCCTTTATATATGTATTTTTTACCTATAATGTTCCAACATTCCCACCTCATTCACCTTCCTCTAACGTTTCCACTGCTCATCCTTTAAGTAACATGTCAGGTGTCATCTCTCCTAGCAAACTTTTACAACTTCATTAGCTTGGATGAGCCACACCATAGCAATCTGAAAAACTCTTTCATGTTCATTTCTGAATTGTTTTATGGTGGTTTCTATACTCCACTGTGAATGCCTTGAGAGCAAGGACTGTGTTTTTATATTTGTATGCTTAATGTCTAATTAAGTTATTTGAATAAATAAATGATCAAGTGCTAGACCTAGAGAAAAGTGGAGGGCAATCCCCAGGGTGGGTGATATTAGGGGTGATTCAACATGGCTGCATAGGGTTCCTATTGCTATTATAACAAACTACCATCAACTTAAAAAAATGCAAATAAATACTTTATAGTTCTGGAGTTTAAGAGTCCTAAAATCAAGTGTTGGCAGTGCTGCATTTCTTATAGAAGATCAAGCAGAGAATTCGTTTTCTTGCCTCTTCCAGATTCTAGATGTTGCCTGCATCCCTTGGGAGTGGTCTCTTCTTCCATCTTCAAAGACAACAGTGTATCATCTTTAAATCTCTCCAATTCTGGCTTCCTTCTACCACTTATAAAGACCTTCGTGATCATGTTGGGGCCACCTAGAAAATCCAAGATAATCTTCCCATTTCAAGATGTTTAATTTAATCGCATCTTCAAACTTCCTTTTGCCACGGAAGTTAACATAACCACAGGTTTTAGAGATTAGGACAGAAACATTTTTGATGGGAGGAGGCATTATTCTGCCTAGCACAATGTCTGTTTAGGATGTCCATTAGCAAATGTGGTCTAGTGAAAGATGCCCTGGTTAAGAAGGAAAGAAAGAACTCATGACCTTCACCTTTAAAAGTCTGTCTTCTAAACAGGGGCTAAACAGTGTTCTTCACAGATGGATTGTAAGAATTCATGAATAATGATTTCCGCCCTCAGACTGAGGAAACTTTCTTCTAATACACTAAATATGATTTTCTAGCTAAATGATAACAACAACAATAACTTTGTTACTTCCATTCTTGAAAGTATTATTACTGCACCAAATAGCCTATTTATCCTACAAAAGTGGCTCTTAACTGCACTTTTATATTACCTATGAAGCTTTCTAAGGGTAGTAATACCTTGGATCCCTCCACCCACAAAGATTCTGATTAATTTGTTTAGATGATTTTAATATTCTAAAGGTTTTCATTGGCGAGAACATATCATAAGTGATACATTAGAAGTTATTAAACTGGTAGTTACTCTGGTGTCAAATTGAAAAGATTAAGAATTTGTGCGAGTTCAGCATGACTAAACCATATTAAATTCTCCTAGACAAATTTCTCATATCTCAAAAGTAGCTGACATTTGAAATTTGAGATGCTATGCATTTACCTGTAAATTCATGAATTTCACTTTACTTGTGATATAGATACCAGAGATATCACAGGAGGAATAATTAAATGTATTCAGGATATAGCAGCGCCTAAAGACATATAAACCAAGAAGAAAATGAGCAGTGATCTTAGTTTGCTCTGAAAATGAATAAGAGAGGGAAGCAGTCTCATTAATTGCTTCATAATGGTTTTGTTCACAAAGCCATGTAAGGCAGCAAAGACTGGTGGCTTTGGATGCATCTGAGCAAACCAAGGCGATTATAAATAAAAAGAGAGGCTCAGGCTATTCTGTGTAAGAAAAACGACAAGACTTCCCAGTGCATTACTGCTTTGGCAATGTGGTTGTAATCATATTGTTCTTTAAAAATGCATTGCAAGATGCCTGTCAGAATGGCGGCTACTTTACTTCCTAAATCATAATGACTAGCAATTTTACTAAGCAGTCTTCTAAACTAATAGTTATAAAGTCAATATTTAAGTTGCAAGATATGCCTTATCCTCATCCTATGTACTCTAAACACTAGATTTTAAACATAATATTTGCAGATTTGATTACATATCAGTATAACTTAACTTTTTTATTTTCGATGATGATATTTTAAAGTTTTAATCCCTGCTGTGACAGTCGCACATAATAGAGGAAATTTAGGAAATATTCTAGTTCTTAGTACTGACATTCCTGCTGAATGTGACTGCTTTGAGTGCTTCTATTTCTTTCTTGCCTGGGTGTTGTCAGTTTGGGCAGGAACTCTTGCATGCTTTTAAAAAATGACAGAGAACTCCCCAGAAACTCATAGTATTGTGACATTGTCTTCTTTTGCAAGTCATAATTTCTAATATACATCAACATATCCCTCTAAATTTTTCATTTAAATGTCTGCTATACTGTCTGTTGCTTAAGAACAGATGAATCATAACAATAATTTGAAGTAACAGAACCTTAAAAATATAGTGTCTTTGATTCATTAGGAATGGAATATTCTGCTAGAGAAACTATTTTTTTTTTAATTCAGCAATTTAAAAAATTTTTGATTTGGTTCTTGCTTATTTGAATAAGTCAGTTGGTTTAGGGGCTATACAAAACATCTTTGCTAACCTGAATTTTGACATTTAATATAAACAGCACTTTTGTGGGTTTTCCTATAAATAAATGAACAGATTCAGACAAGTGCTATTTTTCATATTTAGTTCTGTCTTAACATTCAAGAGATTTTTTTTCTCTTAGGAATTTGATATATTTTAAATGATGCACCACTTTTTTTCCATTCTCTCTCTCGATTCAAAAACATTACTGAGGCATTTTTTTTTCTTTCGTCGCTCCCCAGGCAACAAAGCTGAAGTGGACCATAATTATTATCCTACATGTAGTTAAGTGAAAAAATATAATGTGCCAGACATAAATGGCCCACCCTACAGATCAGGCCTTTCATGTAAGTTCTCCTTCTACTTCTAGTTCATTGGACTTCGGCCTGTATTAAAACGAAAGAAATGTTTTTATTTTCCCACAGTATAGTTGTACTGAAGGCTGAAGAGAAAAATGGAATTTGTCTTGAAGCTGCTTTTATCCCTGTGCTTAATTGTAAACCATAGTAAGGGTGAAAGCACACGTCAGGGGTGAGGGACACCTTGTACTTCTCTAATGCACCACGATTACGAGGCACTAACGCTCGCCACTGCAGGCTCAGTGATTTTTATTGGGAAGAAGGGGAAAGTGCTCTAATGGTATCTCTGGGGCTCCAGAGTGAAGCTCTTCAAAAAGACAAGGCTCTGTCTTCCAAATGAGGAATGAGGCTTTTTATTCTGTTTATGACTGGTATTCATGCTTTTTTATGAATACGTATTTATTTATCTGTGCTCTTTTACTGTAAAAGGTTGAAAGCTTTGCCACGAATAACAAACACAATTAAAGGCAAGGGGCCAACTCCTTGAACAAACAAAGGCAGGCAAATGAGAACATGGGACTTGTCTAAGCTCAGGGAAAAATGAGCCTGGCTGGTGGGTGAGTACTTTCCATCCAAGACACTACTGAAGGATTTACGCTATCTTCGATCTGCAAAATTTCTTCTAGTTTTAAATTTTCTGCCTATTATTATTTTTTCTGTGATCCTCATCACATAATCTGGTGTTGGAAAATTAATAAATAAAGGTATTCTTAAACTTGGCTGCTATACTGTTGTGCATAAGGAGGCAATTCCAATCAGGATCATAAATACCAATTTCTGATGCTTGCGTATTTACAAAACTCGATTTTTTAGGAGTTGTAACAGACCTTGGTAATAATCTCGTTCTAGTCTATCATTTTACATCTAAAAAATAAAAAAAAGTAGACTCATCTAGTGAGAATTTTCCAGTCATGCTTGTAACTTCTGAGTGTGTTTTTGGAACCATAAACTGAGCTGAATGGTGACCGTAAGTGGCTCCCAGGGCCTCTCGGCAGCACTGGCCTTCTTTACAAAGCGAAGTGCACATGTAGGTCCTTGGTCTAAAACACAATGACTGAAACACGTATTTGTTGATTGAATTAATAAAACAAAATGTAATCCCTGATCAACTACCTGAAATAGCTACCACTGGAGAAATTCTATTGTGACTAAAGACAGTATATTTCCAAGAATTCCCATGTAAGAAGTAACATATAAAATTAACAGATAACATGGGGGAGCATTTATCTGGGCCCGCTATGTGAACCCACATGGCTTAGAGTGGTGCTTCTCTAAAACTGTCGAAAGAGTGGTGTTAATTCACAACTCAGTTTTTTTTTTTTAAATTAGTCCAAGGTTAAATGAAAATTTAATTAAATAGAAAAAGTGAAATTTAAAATATTTTAAATTTTCTCAGTTGAAAATACAGTCCTTTTTTTTTTAAAATGAGGTCTTCTCTTTTTTTTCTCACATTAAAATAGCTAATGTTTTATGAAATAATCATGCTACTATATGGTAGGTTTTAAAAATTCTATTATCTTTATTAGAAAATTGAAAATTGACACTACTTTAATTAATTGGTCCATTAAGCCGAAAGTCTGGTAATTCTTGACTTCCACACTCTGGGTGGCTTTTGACATGTTAAGAAAGGAAGCTAGTGAGTGAGCAGGAGGGCCCTGGAGGCTGGCTGTTGGGGCTGACAACAAGGGCACTTTCACTGCAGAGAAAAATAGTAGACACTATAAACTGCCACCCTTCTCCACAAAACTGTGGCCCTTTGATTGTCTATAGAACACACAGTTCCTAGATGAGCCTTTCTCTTCTGCCATATCTCATGAAGCATCCTTTATTGTCCATACTTTTTGTTCCTTTCTGGGTATAGGTAAATGTCCAAGGGATGAATAAATATATTATTTTATGCTGCCTGCCTGACTGAGACACTCTGCATCTGAATTCTAATTCCAACTTCACTACTCAGTGTTAGTTTTAAAATTGCTTGAACTTATTTAAATTCTTTAAAGCTCAGTTGTCTCTAATGTAAGAAAAATAATATTAATAACCAATTTATAGAGTTATGGAGAGGACTGAATAACATTATGTTATGTGTTAATGTCTGGCACATTGTAACCCCTTATGAGAACTTTTTCTCTATATAAGTTTGTACATATGGCATATATGTATATTATATGATATATATGTATACTGTCAAAGATATGAATATATATGACACTATGTATTATAAGTATCACATATGTGTGTATAGGTCATATATATGTTATATATATACACTACATATATACTATATAGTCTGCATACTATATGTGTTGTGTATATGTATATACTACATGTACATGTATGTAGTATATATATATGCTATATAGATGTGTGTATGTATATATGCAAATATATAAAAGTGTATATGTGTGTATGAAATGTGTGCACACATATATGACATATTAAATGATGATACAATAAAATTAGACGATAAGTTGTATAGGTTTAAAAGAGGGAGAGATAATGCCACACAAGTATTTAGAAATTCTGAAAAAGCTTCATGGACTAATGGGGATTCTTGCTAAGCCTTGAAGGATGGAAATCAGAAGAGAGGAATAAAGCAGATATTCAGAAACTGATGGGATATTGTAGAATGACAGTGGGATCTAAAGTTGGAGGTCTTACACTTAATAAAATAAGTGGTCGGCATTTATTCTTATGCTAAAAAGTTGTTACAACATGAATAACTAACGATTTTTGAAACTCAGCTTTTCTCAATTATATTATTGAAAAGTTTAAAAAATAAAATGCCTTTAAGTCATGGAGATTTTTTTTCTGTCCCAAACATGAAAGTCCATAGACATTAAAATGAATCCAAAAGCCATGCTTTAAGCCTGTTTTATTAAAAGAACGAAGGCCACATTCATTGAAGACTCATGGTGGTTAGCAACATAAAAGTGCATCTCTTTTGCATTTCATTAACAACATCAAAGGCATCTGTGCAGGAGTTTCTAATGTTTGCCTACAGTTTTTGATATTTTAAAAACATTTGGAAATAAATACTTAGTTTTAGAAAATTTTAGGCTAAAGTGACAGGATATATTTAAGGTATTTCTTTGGATATTGATTAGACTTTTGTTTGGATGTTGCTAATTCAAGTCCTTTTCTAGAATTAAGACATCCACTCAAAGTTCCCAGATATAAATCTCCAGATTTGACATATTACTTCTATCCTTGATCGCATTTCTTATTACTCTCTTCTGGGTTTTTCTACTTCTTATTCTACCATCATTCAATGTTTATTTGTATAAAACTAAATTTGTATGTTCCTCTTTCCAAAACAATGGAAACAACAAAATAAGACAAAACAAACACAAACAAAAAAGCACAAAGAAACAACTCTAACTCTTTATCTTAATTACTCACTTTACCAATAGAAATATTTTTCCCACAGGCTAGAAAACTCAAATTCCTCTTTTCTATTTCTTTCTTCTACACAGTCCTTTGAAGTGTCTTTCAGATTTAGTCCATCCTTCTACCAGCTTTAAGCTTCCCCTACCTTCAATGCATTAGGCAGTGAGGTGGATCTTTTGAAGGCACGCTCTTCAGCCTGCTTTGTGTAAGCATTTAATGCCTCTGTCTGATTTTCTAGGTCATCTATTCCTTGTTTCCGCCCTATCTATCAACTCAATTTACTCCCAGCCCCAGGCCACCGCATTCACACACACACACGGATGCACACCTAAGTCAAACTATCCGACTCCCTTCCTTTGTACATGTCACACTGAGCTTCTCTCCATTCAGTGATTCATTGTCGACATTCTGGAGAGATCCTCCTTTCCCTTTTTGTTGTATAAACACCATGACTCAGTGTTGGGCTAGTTCAAATATCAGGCAGTAGATGTCTTTGATGCAGCTTCCCCTGATACTCAAGTTCCTTCTTGATTTCTTCCTTCTTTGAAATTGGTTTGCAAGTAAAGACAGGAACTCACATACTATTACTTAATCGTTCTCTGATTGTTTCATGTATATTGTTGAGTTCTGGGACTTATTTCCTCACTCGAAATAGTAAGCACTTATTTTTGCACATAGTAAGGACTGACTTGGGAATAATTGATTGATTATGTTTCCTTTTCAGGACTTAAGTATCATATCCAGGTTCTTGGTAGCCACAGTCTCACTTGCTCTAACATAATTTGCATAAAAAGTGATTCTTTAATCATAACTTTAAGACCAAATCATTGCTTCGACAAGCAGAGGTGGTTTCAGCCTGGGTCTAAAAATTAGAACATTCTTTAAAAAGTTATACATGAGAAATTTTGAAGAGAGTGCTTTAAAGGATATAAAATAAAAATCCACATTTATGCTTTTATATTTATCCGAATACATCAGTGCTAAAGAGACAACACCATAAATAGAAAAAAGCCCTCGAGGCAGCAGCTGCAGAAACTGAACAAAAAAACAATGCAAAAACAATGTAAGAAAGGGACTGTGGGACCACATGTCAATCATTTAAATCATATCTGCAGTTACAGGAAAGCAACTCATGCCACAAATACTTAAGGAACACTTAGGTGAAGAGTACTTGCTGTTCAGGTACTATGGGTTGCAGAAAGTAAAAAAGTAAGATTGAATGCAACAGTAGAGACAAGTGTATGTATATGTATGTACTTTCAATTTCAATTATTTGACCTATTAATACAATAACTACTGTTTCTTGAGGGTCTGACTTGTGCCATAATTGTGCTAAATGTTTCACATATATCATCTCATTGAATCCTCACAGAAATCTAAAACAGATATTTCTATTTAAGAGACAAAAAAAAAATAGTTTTCTTACTGAAAGACACAATAACTGATGGAAAACTGATTTGAGTTTGGTTCTGACTTCAAAGCTCATCATATATTGCCTCCTGAGGTAGCAGTGAAGAAGGAGTTGCTACCTGTGGGAAACAAATAAGACTTCTCAGGGAAGGAGACCCCTCCTGTGTTTAGAAGGAGCAGGAGCACTTTGGCCTCTGAAAGTGGCAGAGAGGAAGTATCTGGGCAGTTCTAGGTAGAAATATCAGGCTGAGAGAAAGCAAAAAGGCAAGAGTCAATACTTCAGTGTAACTGTGGACTGTTGAGGTTAGGGGGTAGGTGAGAGAACAGAGGGTGTAATTGGGGAAAGCCATACCAAGAAACAACATTGTCCAGAGACTGATCTTTATCCTATAGATAATAGTGACTCACTGCATGTGGTAAGCAGGCAAACAAAATCGGATTTACATTGGCATCCTGGAGGATGGTTATAAGGTACACTAGTTAAAAGGATATGGATAGTTTTATAATGAGGGATGATGGGATCCTGAACTAAAGCTGCACAAGGGCATAGGGAGTAGAATTTAGGGGGCCTAATATTTAGTTTGATATGGTGAGAGATAGAAAAGGTAGAGCTGAAGACGACCTACGATGGCATTACCATCATATCCAGGCAAGGGGGGATTCCTGCCCTAACGTCAAGCTTTAGAGACCTGGGCTCTGACCTTCTTATTTGTGCTGCTCCCTTATGAGGTGTGGAATCTGCAAAGCTAAAGACATACCTTTACCGAGGCCGAGCTCGCACTTTCCTTTCCAAAGTGTGCTGAGTGCCCGGAACCACCGTGTCCCTGCTCAAACCACTCAGTGCTGCTGCCTGAGGAGGCCTCTTGCAGGCTCGGTACCCACTATGTGGGTGTATCCTTAGGTCTGAGAGGTGAACAAGGATCTGCTGTTCGCGGGTGGGTGAAGAGAGATGGAGCATGAAGGCTGGACTGTTCAGGCGTATGGACATAAGACCCACCGCAATTAGGGGGAGAGGCGTGGGAAGAGAGGGGAGTGAACCTCTGGCTGGGAGCTTCCATTTGTAATTTTATCCCGAGGCCGCACGCATTAGGGGTGAGCCATCTCTCAGGTTACTGGTTTGGGGACTTGGGCGCAATATTTAATAACGTTATGAATATGGGAAGAGAGGTTCGTCTAAGGAAAATAAACCAAATAACTTGGTTTGAGATATTTGTGAGTTATCCAGGCAGTTGGAAAAGGGATATTGTGTCGCCGTTTTTGTGTATTTTTGTTTGTATGTGTGATAAAGAATTTGACTCCGTTGTTGATGTCTGACTGCTGACAGATTTTAAGCCCCACCACTCCCCATTCCCCGTTGGCCGACCTGCCTAGGCAAGCTGATAAGAAAGCCAGTGTCCCCTCGTTTGGCACCAGAAGGCAATTCAAACCTCCCAAACTCCTCAGTCATGCAAGGGAACTCTCACTCCCACCTCCTCTCCGACCACAATAAAACTCTGCGCCAGTTGCCTCTTCCTGCTCTCTCTTGGGCCATTTTAAGGCTGCTTTGGATCCTGCTCTATCCTCCAACATGGCTTCATTATGTGAGTCATAAGAATTTTCATGCCCTTTGGTGAATAGATAAAGTCATCAAAGCAAAATTTAGGGGCAAGTCCATGCTGGTTCTGCACGGTGGCAACACAATGTGATTTCTTCACAAATATCTTACTGTTTCTCTGACAAAACTTCCACTGACCTCCTAGGAAAATTCCTACCTTTCTGAGTGTGGTGGTTCTCAGTTCATTCTTCTCTCTTCAGTGCACTTTCGTTTGGCAGGAAGGACCATTTTAGAAAGATTGGAATTTACTCTATGCAGAGGCCTTAATGTTCTGCTCAACTCCTCTCTGAAATGCTGTACACTGTTTCTATTTGAAGACAAGATCAAATGGTGATGAAACAAGTTGAGATCACCACAAACAGTTTCCTAAGTGCACAAGAGTCAAAAAACGCATCTTGGTATTTGATAAAGTTCTCCAATCTCCCTGCAAATTATTTGATATATCACCTCAATCCCTTCCCTGAACTTAATCCTCTGACAAGCATTCTTTTACAAGTATCTTGTCCCTCCTTTTCTTCTTCTTTTTTCTTACCTAGAAACAATCTCTTGCATTAAAAGTTTTTAATGTCATTTTTAATCTTCTGTTAATCTCTCTGTGTGAGCTTTGTCAATGAAGAAATATGGGACTTCAGTTTCAGTTTGTAAGAGCCAGTAAACTGCGTAAGGAAGAAAGGAGAAGAGAGTAGGGAGAGATTGGTCAAAGACAGAAGGTTTCACTTATGCAAGATGAATGAATTCTGGAGGCCTAATACCAGTGTGGTGACTATAGTTAATACTGCATTGTACACTTAAAATTTACTAAGAGGGCAGATATTAGCTGTTTTCACCACACACACAAAAAAAAGAAAGGTAGGAAGGAAGAAGGAAGAATGATAAGAAGGAAGGAAAAGAGGAAAATGATAACTATGTGAGGTGATGAATATGTTAAATATCTTAATTGTGGTGGTGATTTTGTATATTAAAACATCAAGTTGTACATTAAAATATATACAATTCCTATTGTACATACAACTGTTACTTAAACCTCAATAAAGCCGGAGAGAAAAAAAGAAACCTCACATATTTTTTCTATGTAAACTTTCCATTCAATGTAATAAGATGCCTTTTATCTTCAGCCCAGTTATTTTTAGTCCTATTCATTTACTTCTTTTGTCGTTTCTAGCGTGGGTTTCTTTTCTATAATGCTTGCATAATTTTTAAAATTTTGTTTCCTTAGCTTTGCCTACTTAATTCTCATTGTGTTGTCTATTTTTTTCCTTTAGCTTGCAAAGATATAGTTAAACAAGCTTTTAAAAACAGCTTTATTAAGATGTAACTGACATATAATAAAATACACTCACTTAAAATGAGAAATTTTGTAAAATTTGACATATACACATTCTCATGAAACTTCATCACAATCAAGATAATGAATATATTCATCACTCCTCAAAGTTTCTTCTTATCCTTTTGCAATTCCTCCTTTCTGCCACTTCCTGCTTCCCTCCCCACTGCCCCAGGCAACCATTCATTTCCTTTCTGTCCCTATTCATTAGTTTGCATTTCCTTTTGTTTTATGAAAATGTAATAATACAACATGTACTAGTTTCTGTTTGGCTTCTTTCACTCTGAATAATAATTTCAAGATTTATCTATTATGTAACAGTATTGATAGTTCATTCCTTTAGAAAAACATTTTTATTTTGTAATAATTTTAGCTTTATAGAGAAGTTAGAAAGATAGTACAGAAAGCTCCTGCATAGCCTTTACTCAGCCTCCCTGAATGTTAACATCTTATATAACTATAGTATGTTAGTCAAAACTAATATATCAACATTCTTACACTACTAATTATTAAACTATAGACTTTATCTGGAATTCACCATTTTTTCCACTAATTTTTATTTTTTTTTTATGTGTCAGAATTCAATCTGGGTAATGACATTGCATTTAGTCTTCATGTCCTCTGAATCTCCTCTGAACTCTTGACAATTCAGAGCTTTCCTTGATTTCATGAGGTTTATATTTTTTAAGAATACTTGTCTCAGGTATTTAATAGAAAGTTTTTTTTTTTTTTGAATTAGTTCCATTGTATGGGCACATCAAACTTTGTTTATCATTCACCTATAGATGGAATTTTGTACTGTCTCCAATTTTTGGTTATTACAAATAAACTTGTGATGATCATTCATATACAAGTGCTTATATAGATGTGTTTTCATTTCTCTTGGGTAAATATCTAGGAGTTGAATGAATGTGGGAGGTGTACATTTAACTTAAAAAAATTGCTAACATGTATTCCAAAGTGGTTATATCATTTAACATTTCTACCAGCAGTGAGTTGGCCTCAATCTCCCCTTCCCTGATGCTCTGAGCTATCACATGGAATCTTCAGTGACCTGTCTTGCTACACTTATGTTAGTTCACAACTCAACATCCCAGCCTTCTACTTAATGGATAGCTAGGGGTTCTCAGTTGGTGCTTTTTTTCTTATTTGGAGCAGTATATGAACCTTTAGCTTCTTCACATCCTTGTAAACACTTGGTATGGTCAGACTTTAATTTTAGTCATTCTTGTACAGGTGTAACAGTATCTCATTGTGGTTTTACTTGTCCATCTTCTTTGGTGAAGTTTTCAAATCTTACGTTCATTTTCTGGGATGGGTAGTTCATTCATTATTGCTGCCTTTTGAGATTTCTTTATATATTCTGTCTACTAGCCTTTTATCAGGTATATGTTTTGCAAATATTTTCTCCCAATCTGTAGTTTGTCTTTTCATTCTTATAACTATTTCTTTAACTTTCTTTCTGTCTGTGATTTATGTGCTGGCACCACATTTTTTGGTTACCTTTATCATGTTTTGATATCTGATGAGGCCGATCCCCTACAACATCTGTAGTCTCAGAATTTTCTTGGGTCTTCTTTCTAGTTTTATTGCTATATAACATTAGAATCAACTTATATGTAGTTTAAAAACATTACGGATATTGTTAATTAGATTTTATTTGATGGATAGCTAGGGTTTCTTATTTGAGGCTTTTTAAAAGCCTAAATTGCATGTATTGGTTTTCAGGCTCTGGCTTCACCTTCTTATCTAGGTATGATTTTCCACATAAGTTTTGAGATTGTAGCAAATGACACATAAACCTTAATTCTAGTATTTCTTTTTCCTTTTTAATACTCTGTTTTCCTGGGGTATAGGAATGAGAAAGAAATTTTGTCTACATTTATTCTCTTATTTTGATTCAGAAAGCTTCTGTATTAATTTTCAAATGAATAAAATGTACATGTTACCCTTCAAATAATTACTTTAAGAGAGAATATGCAAATTCTAATGATGTTTATATCTTACAAAGCCTTTTAAAAATCTCCTTTGAAAACAAGTTCAGGATTAACTTCTGTGACCTATAAAATCCAGCCAATTACTTCATAGTCACAGTGATTTTTTTAAAGTGTAAAATAATCCCATTTATGCACCCAACTCCCTCTTCAATCACTGACTAATTCTGTACCATATTTGAAAATTAAATTAATCACCAAGCTCTGAAAACTTAACACTACTAAAGATTTTCAAATAAATGTCCCAACTAGTTTTCTTCTTTGCTTTTCTCTTAGATAACTGTACAGGTATACTGCTCCACACCACCCTGCAGTGTACAACCATTTCTCTTAGAGTTAACTTTAGGTATATTTATTCATTCCATTTTTGTGAGTTATTTTATTTTATGAAATATTTTATGAGTTAGAAACTTTTCATTAACTTTTAAAAATCTTTTAATATTTTCAATTTTCCAAATTGTGTTTCATCACAGAGCCTTACTGAGAGGGAGGTTTGTAGCCGATATATGAAAAAGGGCCACAATTGTAAATAAGTTTTTGAGAACTGTGGATTAATAAAGTTAAATAAATTTCTTTGTTTCAGTACTTATGAAGGTCTTTTCTGTGCTCACGTACACTGTGACTATCCAAGACAGATACTATGCAGCATTTCCTAGATGGGTTGGCTAACTCGGTTCTCTCCTTTCTTTTTTTTATAATTTATTTTTCATCTTTCCCAAAATGCATAATATTTGAGTAAAAGCATTAATATAATGTAACAAGGATACTTTCGTCTCCTCTATTCTTTTCCTTTTTCATAATAAATGATTCAGTACATCAGTGGAACTTGTGTAGAGACAGAGAGACACAAAAGATGTAAAGCACACTGATAATTCACATCAGCTTCTTTAATGTTTTTTTTTTTAGTAGGACTCTGTAATGCAAATTGCTCCTCTCTCTCTTCTGCTCAAAACCCCTCAGTAGCTATTCATTGTTAAAAAAAATTCTACATTTGCCTCTTATATTTCAGGACTCGTGTACTGTAATAACTCCCATGCCCTGAATGTTCCAGTGGCACCAGACAGCTTGGAGATCACCTAACAAGCTGAATACCTCAGGATGTTCTTGCATGCCAATGTAAGAAATTTGCAGAGCTGCTTCCCAGTGAAACTGGTGAAAATTTTGAAAAAACTGTCTTATAAGTTCCTTCCTGCAAACAGTTGCATCTTGCCTCTCCTTGGGCCATACAAGCAGTCAAGAGCACAGAAGATAACTACCCAGGCTCTGGAACTAAACAGTGTTACAGGGTTCAGTGTACTTGTAACTTGGGGGTTATGGTTTTGTGTGGCCCATTATCTTAGCCCTATTGCCGTCCTGCCCTAGGAGATTAGATGTGACCAGAAGAGGCACGAGTAGGGATATTTCAAAGCATAAGATCAAGGAAAAGCCACCTCTTATCCTGATATATTCTGATAATATATTACCTGAATCACTCTTGCGATCTTACAAGTTTCAGCCTAGGTGATATGAAAAAAATATAAAGTGCACCTGATGAAAACAATTTGTAATTCTTGGCATTTGATATTCTTTGGTGCTTCTTTTAGAACATTAAAGAAGCCGTAATTCATAACATAACATCTCTTAACATCCCTGTCATTGTTTCAGCTGTTAATTAAGTCCCTTACATACCATAACTGTGTCCAGACCTTTCTCTTCCCAATCAACACTTATTTTATTTCTACTCTTGCTCTTTTGCTTCTACTAATCTCTCTCTCTCTCTCTCTCTCTCTCTCTCTCTCTCTCTCTCTCTCCCCCTCCTTTTTTTTTTCTCTCGCTCTACAAAGTACTGAAATTATCACAACAAGTTTTAAGAGATGAAGAAGGAGGCGAAATTTGAGCAAGTATTTAAAAAATTTCCTTGGTATGAGAGTAGAAGAAGAGGCAGCAACCAGGTTATTAAAACTAAGCTTTTAGGAATTATCTTTGCGCTTAATTTTCTCTTACCTTTTTTATTTAATAAAGTACAACATCTTGATGATTTGGTCTTCTAAATGTTGAAGTATATATTAGAGAGTTTCAGGAAGAAATACTATCATATAAAATTATAATTAACCTTAGCAAGAGCAATTTCAGTGACTGATGTCAGTGGAAGACATAGTACAGAGTGTTAAGTAAAGCAAGGCAGGACAAGAAAGTAGAGAAGAGTAGGTGAATGCAGAAAACATTTCTGAAAAGTTATATGAGCCGTGGAGAAGAATAAATAAAAGTATAAATGAATGGATTACGTACTGTGTTGCGCCCTCTAATAGACATAGAATGTTTTACTTCCAGAGACAATGGCTTCTTCTTTTACATCGAGCTTGTTGAAATCTTACTGAGGATGTACAGGTCAAATTTCTGGATTTTCAGGGATAATATGCTCAGTCTTGCTTGCTTCTTAAGTCTCCAGCTTGATATCGCAGTTTTTCAGGAAGAGACTATCAACTTGATAATGAGCTTATCAGGAAGTTAAAGCATCAAGTAGAAATTTTAAGCAATGATAAATTTTATAATCTCTTTCAATTCTGAGATTCTATTATTTTATGATTTAAATGGGTCATTCAGTCATAGAATCAATTTTGTTCCCTAAATTTATTATGTTAATCACATTTTGAAGCTATAAAGTAATAATACTGTTGCCTGATTTATAGACTATCTGGTTTTATTTTACTTGATTGAATATATTTTAGAAAGTGGGATTGAAGAGAGTTCTAGATGAGAAACTTTAGATTTGGATACTTGAAGGAAAATTTCAGACTATCTAAAAGTATCTACTAGTTCCTGTTCTTTAAAAAGCTTACATTATATCAAGTTCGGTGAAAGACAAGACATAATGATAAAACATTTAAGTCGGTAATTTAAAACCTTTAAAAAACAGCACCAAATTTCTTCCCTAATTAAACATTATTTCACAGCCCAATATATTTAGAAGGTAAAAGAGGAACTATTCTAGTTAAGGCAAGAGAAATGGACTCAAAGCCTTGCCCACTTAACATCCCCATTTAAATGTTCCCACCAATACACAACCACAATACATTTACAGAACATCATTCACACACACACACACACACACACACACACACACACACACCCTTTAGGGTGCTGCAGAACACCATTTGAAAATGACCAATTAACACTAAGTAGACAATGCAAGATAATTTGTGATTAACCTTCAAAATGAATGGTATCACTCAAGGACATAGGAGATTAATATCTATAAGAACATTTGACAGAGTGTTTAAAAGTTATCTATTTCCATGCAACAAATTACCCTAAAGCTAGAGGCTTAAAACAACATTTGTTATCTTCCAGTTTCTGTGGGTTAGGAATCTGAGTATGATTTAGCTGGGTTCTCCAGCTGAAGTCAAGGTGAAGGTCTATTAGAAGTCTGCAAGGTATTGGCAAGGCCCACAGTCCTGATGCAAGATCTGCTTACTAGTTCTCAAAGTGATTTTTTTTAAAATAGAATTCAGTTCATTGTAGGCTCTTAAGTAACACCTTTAATTTGTCCCTGGCTGTGGGCTGGAGGCCACCCTCAGTTTTTTGCCACTTGGACCTGTAGGGCAGCTTAGAACATGGCAATTGGCTTCATCAGAGAGAGAGTAATAGGGCAAAAGAGTATGAAGAAGATGGAAGCCATGGCCTCAAAGAATATAAAAAGATCTATGCGTGTATAATCAATATCTCTTAAGCTCTTAAAACTGAGCAATATTTTGCTAATTATTCAAGTGTTTTATGTTAACAACTTTTCAGAACTTTTCTTAATCTTTTTTCTCCAGGAACTTAATGAGCATCAGCATTTATTTTTTAAATGCTGCATTTTACATATCTAAGTTTTATGGACTATTTCATAACCTCAAGTGTTTTGGAGGAGGATAAATAGGAAGTTCATTGTAGATGTGATGATGTCTCCAGACAACTTAACATCTTGATGCCTTTACTCCTGTGGCAATACTGAGTCCCATCATCACAGACTGATGAAGAGCCAGAACCATTGTTAGAGGTACTCATCACTTCAGAACAAATTATCCTGAAAACAGAAAGTAAGTTACTATGAATTGCATGTTGGTATGGTGTTAGATAATTTGGAAGGAGTAGCTGCGGGTAACAGAATAACTGATATTAAGTAATCTACACGACCATCATGAAAACAAGTCACGTTTTGAAAAGTGAGCTTTCTCTTGCATATCTTTCCCTGAATCCCACCCAAAGGAATATAAATGCAAGACGATGAAATTCTTTTAGAAACACTTCAGTAATCATGCCTCATTTTCTCAAGGAGAGACAGAGAGCAGCAAACACTGAAACCTGTATTTTCCTAAAATACAGCCTTCAGTAAATGAAGGTTTTGCTGCCTTTTATCTAATACTGCCCTAGAAACACCTGCAATCATAGAGCTGGAAGGTAATGCTAGGCTTTAAAAGGTTTTTGCTTTTCAGTGTTTTTAAGAACAGAACAGAGTAGGGGTGCAGAAAATTCATAGCAAAAGACTCCTTGGGCTACCTCACCTCCCCACAGAATCCACAGAATCTTTGAATGTTGCATGGGACCAGCCCATAAATTTTATCAACACTCCCTCACTCCCACTTCTGTCTGAGTTTACATTATATTTTTTCCAATTTGCATTCTTATAACCCATATCTTACACTATAATTATCTAAATTCTCTAGGAGAAGAGAGGTTTCAGTTTCTATAATCATGCTTCCTACCATCCTGAGTCCTACAATGATATTAGTTGTGTGATTAATTCCTAGAGAATTAGTCACTCAGGCATATTCTCTACACCCCAATGCCTCTATTTTACCTTAAAGAGTAAACCTAAAAGGCTAAACACTATATTGGGTGGTTCAGATAGTAGGAAAATTATGGGAGATTAAGTGCTGAAGTGAAAGGGTGTTTGGAAGGGGCAAGTTCAGTATGAGCTTTAGCCATAGAGAAATGTCATGGTCCAGGTGAAGCCTGAGATGTGCTTCAGAGGAAAAGGGGCTGAATGAGGAGAGCGTAGGTGCAGGCGGGAGGGATGGACAGCTGTGTATATACATCTATATTATTTGGGTACCCCATTAGAGGCTAAAAACACTGATCCTTCCTCTTCATAAAAAAATCATTTGTTGGTCTTAGAAAATTAATGGCTTTACCGTGATGTAGTGTGTTCAGATTGTTGAGTCAAACCCTTCATAGTAAGGGAAGATACACAAGATAGTTCATGATTCAAGATACTAATTTAAAGGGAAATTCCATTTCTGTATAAAGCTTATCATAGCAGTGGTTTTTGAAAGCCCTACCCAAAGAGTTAAAAAGAAACATTAAAAAGTTGAGAAGCGCAGACAATTGATGTTTTTACCCTTTCTTTTAATTTGTAGGTACATGTAATTTATGACACTATTAGTCCAGATTCTCCAGAGAAGCAGAGCCAATAAGACACACACACACACACACACACACACACACACACACACACACACACACACACGTAGATTTATCTTACAGAATTGGCTCACATGATTATGAAGCCTGGCAAATCCAAAATCTGCAGGGTGAAGCTGGCAGGCTGCAGACCCAAGATTAAGACAATGTTGCAGTTCAAGTCCAAAGGCCGTTTCCTTCAGAATTCACTCTTCCTTGGGCAAAGTCAGGCTTTTTGTTCTAGTCAAGACTTCAGCTGGCTGGATGAAGGATTATGGGAAGCAATTGCTTGGGAAGGATGTTTGAATACATACAGGGGCATGGGGGTTCTGCCAAGTTGACATAACATTACTATTACTGACACTTGTGTTTATTTTTCTTTATAATTCTAGTGACAGTGAATGTCACTCACTCATTCTTTCCAGCCCTCAAGACTTCACTTTTGTAAAAGCGAGATGATTTCTAAGTCCCCATCTAGTCCAACCTCACAATATCTCTTTTCTTAATATCCCTTTCTCATTATTCTATAATTTATTTCTATAAATATACTTTTATAGATATATAGCTTATACAAGCAGAAGCAATTGATGATTAATTGATGTAATTATAAGTGGCTATGACACCAGTAATTAGCTATTTTTTTCTATGTGAAGATAGTATTCCTATATATTGTTAAAAGTATGTTTGAACTGTGCTGCCTTTTTACCTGTGCTGAAGGATTTGATCTGTCATCCTTATTTTCAGGCTAAAGTTATATAAGATAAGAAAACTTGCTATTATTTCAGAATGAAGATAACTGGTTTTGGGGGGCCTTAATGACCTCAATCACATCAGAAATGTGTTTTCAATCAACTGAGCTAAGGAGGCTAATGATCTAAGGTTGTGTCTGCATAGCCAACACACTAGGATTCATGGAAAGATGTCTTGCTAGTTAAAATACCACACTGAAATGACAAACCAGTGTTAAACAGACCCTATTAAAATTTTTGTTTTAAGGTAGGACTACTACATGCAAAGTTGCTGAAAGTGTTTGGTTTTCTTGAATTAAGAATAAAAAATAGGGTGTCAGAAGTACAGGCTTATTAAAAGTTCACCATTTTTGATGAAGTTGTACCTTTCTAGTGTATGCAATTATTCTACTGTCACTAATCAGAAATCTTCATAATCAGAAAAAAAACAAAAACAAAAACAAAGTGAAGCCATTTTCCCAGAGGGCAATGACACTCCAGAAAATTCGCCAGTGAGGCACAAATAGTTGGCTCTGGAGATTTTTCTAAAACTCAGCCTTATTTCAGCATTTTTGGATTCACAGTCTTCAGAAATAGCTTAATTATCCTAGATGGGGTGCATGTAAAGTAACTGGAATGAGACCATTTCTAAAAACAGGTTATGAATTAAAGCAGATTTTATAGAGAACACTGATGTGACCACATCCACAATATTTCCTTAGGGAAATTAGTATAACGTGGGCAGTGTCTAGTAGAAAATAGTTTAAAAATAGATTTTTAATTTCATGAATAAGGAAATCCAGGTTTCAGTCATTATAGAATTGATTTAGATGACTTAAACCAAATGGTCTGTATGGCACTTGTAAAAGATTTGTGGAAAGAGTTTTTCTTATGTTGAGGCCATCTGTTACAGAGAATTAGACCATTGCAAAAGTGCACTTGAAATTGACTTATCAAGACTCAAGTGGCTTAACTAAAATAAATTCCTGAAGAATAAATGCATATGTTAAGAACATCACATATGTTTAATGCCCTTAGAGAATAAATTTTCACAATGCAATTGTGGTCTGTAAAATAAACTCATTTCTATAAAAAATAAAATGAAATTAAAAATATATGTGCATACATATATAGTGTGTTGCAAACACATTCTTTAATAAGAGCAGCGATATCAAATATACTCAAAGCAAGAACTGTGTCTGAGTTATCAAAATTTATTTAGCCTAATACTGTTGTGTTCAAGTCTGCAAAGTTTCTTACTATATCATATTGACGATAGGCATTTTACAGTCTAGAAGAAAAGTGAATATTCTGTTAGCAGGTATGCAAACGGTGTCAGTTATATAACTGATCTAGTTAAATAAATACTCAAATATTTGTGTATCTAAATTTTGAATTGTTTCTGTGGAAAGTTATGTCTATAAGATCACCAAAAATTGTCTTAAAACCAATCAACTGAGCACTTTTCATTTTTTTTTCTATACTAACAGACAGAAAAGGGCATAAAGTGACTATAGCATTATTAACCATTCTCTTAGAATATTGCTGTCATCTTGAAATTTAGCTTCGACATAGGCATGTGATGACACCCTCATTTTTGTGATCACATTTGTACCTCTGTCCTTTCCGGTTTCTTCTTCCTGTAATGAACAGATAAGTCTTTCTTTTCCCCTAGATTAGCTGGCCTTTGCCTGCTTTTCCCTGGAAACCTCATCTCTTACATGAATTCAGTTATATGGAAATGATTCCTTTCTCTAACTCCATCTTGATGAGCTACACTCCGTAAGTGCCATGTATTTTGTCCACTGTGTGATTTTGTTTATATGCTCTGCTATAACTGAAAAAGGTGTATGGATGATATGTGATAAGATTCCATTAAAATAAAATCTAAACTTATAGCAAATAATTCGTTAGTATTTCTTTTATTTTAGATATCTGCTATGTGAGTTTCCATGGCAATTTAAGTTTCATTCCTATCATTTCATTTATTCATAAATAAATGGCCTGACACCTTCATTAAGAAAAGTGCTCCCAAAAAAAATTAAAGAAGAAAATTTTTTAAAATTTATCTTTTGGAAGTAATCTTTTTAACACTTTACAAATATTTTGACATTTAATTTTTTAAACAAAAATGGTGTAATTTCCTAGAACTGAATTGTGATATTGTCACTTAGTTATGAAATTCTTAATGGATGAATAATATTTTCCTATGACGAGTTACTTATTTATTCTTGCATCTGTTATGGAGGCAGTAATTATCTATTGGCAACTACTTTATGAGAAATACCATGTTCGACGCTGGGAAGACAGTAGTGTTTAAGAGAGAAAATAACCAAAAATTACTCTTTTAAACATTTCGTTCTAGTACTGATAAGAGCTAGGAAGAAAAATACATGCAGTGGTGAATTTAATGGGGCATCTGACCTAGCTGAGACCTGGGAGATTAGAGAAGCAAATTTTGAGGTCAACTTTGAAAGATGAGGAGAAATTAACTAAGCAAACAATGAAAAAGCTGCATATGCAAAGACTTTACTGTAGAAAGGTATATGCAAATGTGATTTTTGGATGGTGAAAGAGATTGTAGCACCATTAAAAAGTGAAATTATTAACATACTCTGGAAATAATTGCAATAATTAAAGAAAAAAAAACACAGAGGCAAGGCATTAAAGAAACCAAAGAACAGAAAGATTTTATTTTATATTCAAAGATTAGTACCTAAAAATTATGAAAGAAGGGGTACAGAATCAGAAAGTTTCATTATTCAATTAAAATGTTCCATAATTTTGTACACTTTCTCCAATCTCCTTAAATAATTCAGTTAGGATATCAAATGAGCTTGATACAGTACAGTCACACCTTGCCTGTTGGGAATAAACCCGATGGAGTTACTGCATAGACCCTGTGAGTCCCAAAGAATGTACCATGCGCAGTCTCCATAGATGTGGCCCTCTGAATCACTTTTTATGTGTATGTAGATAGGCGTTATGTTTAATTAAATACAAGTACTTTCAAAAGCATTACTTCTTTCTAATACCCATACTACCCTATTCTCTGAGTTATGTCACCAATTCTAGGCCACCCCTCTCTTGTATTTAGTTCCAGGTTCACTGGCATGTTTTCCAATTTTATGTCATAGTCCTGTATGAGATTCGATGTTGATGTAGAGAATCCTTCTGACACCTTTGGTTATTTGACCTCCTTTTTCTCAGTGGCCATGGCCCTAAAACTAACACTGCCATTCCTTTATCTCTGTCAATAAGCAAATCTCAATAATTTCAAACTCTCAGGTTCTTTCGTGCTGGGAAGATCTCTGTAGACTGGCTGTGCTCTTTTGAAATATTTCTAAGAATTAAGAAAGATATATGTTTAAATTTACATAGTGACTTACGACTTATGAAACATCTTCTTTTGTATTATTTCTTAGATATTTCTCTAGATATCTCTCATCCAGTCCCTCTGGCAATCCTGATAACTTACAAAGCTGAGGTTTTAGTTCAGATCCCTGGATTATAATGATATTACTTTGCCTGTAAGAACTTTACCCATATAGAAAAATTTAAGAAAAAATATTTTGTGTATTCTATATGAACCCAAAGAGACAACTTTTTGTAGGGAACTTATGCAAACATTAGACTTTTGCTTATTGAAGCAGTGGGTTGAAACAAGGGTAGTATAGGAGAGAAGGAAGTCTTAAAAGGTGAGAAGACTAATTATAGCAGGTGACACATATATTGCTAGATTTTGTAATAAATTGATTTTGTGATAAGCAGTTAATATTTTAGTACTTAACTTGTTACATTTGTTACTCTCAGACGTCACTGTAAGTGCTTAACTTCTGGTCCGCATTTTCACTGGCTTAGAGACAGAAAAACTTTAATTCATAGAGTTAAGCATGTAATAGATTCTCCATAAATGTTGGTTAGTTGGCCAAATTTTTCAGGATTCAATTATTTCAGTGTCAGAATAGGACACTACATAAATTAATTCCTGCATAAGGAAGTTTAATTTCTAATAGCAGAAAGGTGTCTTGAAACTCAAGAAAATGTTGAAGCAAGTATGAGTGTGTGTGAGGGGAGTGTTCTTTCCAAGGCACAGATTGATATGTTTTTAGTGCCATTCTGCTAGCAATTCATTCACTCATTCATTCATTCATGTAACATACACTTATTGGAACCCTACTTTTTTGTCAGCATTGGGCCAAGTTCTTGGGATATAAACATGAAAAGAGACTTTCTTGGCTTCCAGTCTAAGATGGGTAGGAAGTAGACAATTCTAGTGGTAATGTCAGCTATTACTTATTTTGAAAGTGTTATAAGAGAAAAAGCAGAATCAAAAGCTAGTCTAGTGTAAAGGCGTTCAAGAAAGAAAGAAAAAAAAAATACAACCTGAGACCTAAAGGATGAATGTCAAATTGTAATTCCAAGATGGGCCTTAGAAGTGGAGTGAGCAGAGTGAGTAAAGCAAATCTTAAAGTGGAGCCAGCCTGTGAGAACAAGGTGCATTTGACCATAAGCTAATTTGACTACAGCACAATGTTTACAAAATGGCAAGCGGTCAGATAGAAGAAGAATTTTGGAAACTCTTATAAGCCATATTAAGGAGGATTCATGGGGTTTTAAGCAGGAATTTGGAGAGATGATTATTAGATGTATTTAAAAAGTCCTACTGGCTTAATTATTTTTTTTTTATGTGTTTGTTTGCCACTATATTGATCACCAGGCCTGGCTCAACTAATCTAACTGGCTCTAGATACCTCGCTCCTCACTTAGTACTGCATAGTGCATTCATCATAGGTTTTTAGAAGTACTTTGTAGATATTTCTTAATTAATTCTCCTAGGATTTTTGTCTTTATTATTTAAATATTAATGTTGTATCAAGACAATAAACTTTAAAGCAAATTGGCTCTAGGGGAGGAGACCAAGAAATAAAGGTATCAACTAATGTTGCCTAATTATATTGGCCCAAGGAGGCTGATTAGTGTAATATGGAAACCATCTAGGCAGGAAAATGTGATGATTCTCTAAGGCCTCAGAAATTGCAAATCAAGCATGTTTTAGAATTCAGATAATATAGACTCTGAATAAAAGTCTGTTGGCTGATCTTTTAAATGAGAGCACAAACTCAGGAGTTTTGCTTTGCTTTTCTGCTGAGGAGCTTGGTGTTTACATTCCTAGGAGACTGTTGATTTCACAACTCACCCTTGAGTTCAGGCAGAGTACACTGCACACCAAAGTAAGCGCTGGATCCTGGAGAGTTACCTGTTCTCCCCTTCAAGAAATAAACACTTCTCAATTAGTTCAGTCATGAGAAGAAAGAGTTTCATGATGTCCTGTCTCTTTTCCTGAGAGAATTTCCCATCATGCCAACTTGCTCTTGGCTTTCTATCTATATCAATGATATATTCTTTTCTTTTTTCCTCACTCAGGATTGAAACTCCACATGCTTTGGGGTCTCTTTAACATCATTTACTCTCACATCTAAGAAAGGAACAAGATAGTTCATTCTTTATAACGGCTCATTTCCATTCATCCAGGAATCACCCTAGTTCACAATCTTGTTAACTCTTCCTTGAATTACTATGGTGGCTTCCAGATAGAGGGAAACATAATTGCCATCTTTAAATATCCAGAGGGCTGTGATGTAGAAGCTGCAGACTGTGTCCCTTCAGATGGCAAAGAGAAGACTGAACAGCCGAACTGCTCAGGAGAGCACTGGGTTTAATACAGGGCAGCTTCAGGAAAGAGTGAATATCCTCGTTCTTCCTTCTAAGCAGAGTCCAGATGATTTTGTCAGGGAAGTGGGAGAAGAGATTTCATCATTGGAAATGAAGTTGGATTTGAAATATAATAGTTGATGATTATTCATGAAGGCATTAAAGAGCTCTCTGTTGCTACTACTTATCACATTTCTCAACAGATCAGTAGAAAATTCAGAGTAAAATTAAATATAAAGTTAAATATACAACAAATTCAGAGTAAAATGCAAATAAAACATGCAAAGCAAAATTCAATATAAACGCATTCAATTATATTTTTAAATAATATTGGCTCAAAGCATCTTATTAGGTACTATCTTTAGAACAACTGCAATTAAACACATATGTTCATCTACCTGCTTTATCATATTCTGGTAATAATACTTAGTGTTTATATCACTTTTCAATTTAGTTAATACTCACATTCCCATTTTATAGCTGCAGAACAATGGTATATAGATGATGACACTTTTTCTATGATATTTTGCAGACACGTTTTTATTGAGACCTCATGAAAGTAAGTAGAAACCTTGACTATCAAGATTGCGTAGAAATTCTTGCACCATTCTGAACTGACACATAATTCTAAATGCCAAGTGGAATGTTATGAAAAGCTGAAGTAGATGACAAAGAAGGTTGTAGTTGGTAATTTAATACTCATCTGCACAGGAGTTGTATAAAAAGAACAAAAATAAACCGAAAATAGTTTCTGACTCCTTCTTTTTCAAAGAATAACCCTTATCATCTTTTAGGATATTAAACTATCCAAATTGTATCAATGTAGTGAACAGATCTTTGTTGTGGGAAACTTCATGTTCTAGTTTATTTATTTGGTCAAAAAATATTGTTGAATGCTTACCATATACCAGGATATACGAAGTAGGTAGGAATATTTTTATTTCTTACGTGAATTTCTTTAAAAATTTTGTGGACTCTTTCCCTGACTCCAGCAAATACTCCTTTTAGTACACACTCCCTGATACCAACCCAATTATTCTTTCAAAATACAAGTCAGATTGCATCACTGCCCTAACTAAGCCTTTTAATGGCTCCCACTGGCAACTGAATGAGACCCAAACACCCTTTTTATCATCTTCTTGTATTTTCAGTTTTGTGTCCTAATATTCCCTTGTGTTCTGTTTCAGCCATTATAAATCTCTTCCTAGAGATTTAGGCACATTTATTTTTTCAGGCCTTCACACATACTATTTTCTTAATCTTGAGCACTTTCTTCCTTTTTCTGCACTTGTGCTCTTTGCAGCCGAATAAACACTAAGATATTTCCCATTGACCTAATTTTTATTTCTCCTAAAAGGATAAGGATAAATGCATTGCTCTACAGTATCCTAGTTTTGATAACCCAGTTTAAGTTCATGTACCTTTCACTATTTATGGAGACTCTAGTGAGGGAAGACGGGGTCAAAGAGATGATCAATGGGTATGAGAAGAGAAAGGATGTGGAAGGAAGTCTTTACGGAAAAGATTCAACCCAGAGAGCTGATAGAGCATCAAGGAAGCCCAAAAAGGAGGCTTCTGATTTTCACTGCCAATACTGACTGATTCCACTACTCGAGAGGTTAGACACATCCCTCTAGTTTGAGAATTTATGCGTACATATTTCTACTTCTTTTAGTCTTCTACAGCATCTTTCTACCATAAGGAGTCATGAATAACTGCCTAGTGTTATAATTAGTGTCTTGTATTTCTGTCTTCCCCACTAGCCTGCTTTCCTTGAGAATAACTATCTCATAGAAAGCTCTTGACATGCTTCATCGAGTGAATAGCATACTTTACTTCCACAGAAACTGATGAAAGACAATAATAATGACTTCTTTTGTGCCAGGCATCGCAAAAGGCACTGTAAAAGAGAACAAGGCAGTTAAGATCTTTTCTCTTTTGGAGCATAGAGTCAAATGTGTGTTAAGGGTTGGACAGACAATTTTAAAAATGGATGCCACTGACAAGTATTACTTGTAATTAGTATATAATATAATGACTGCAATCATGAAGTTACATACAAATGCTATGCACAGAATGAGCTATCCTTAGGAAATATCTCTGTGGATTAAAAGAAATAAAAGTAATATAATCTATAGAAAAGCATGTATGAAAATATGAAAATGGAAATGTATATGTATCTTCAGTCAATGATATAAATTCACTGTGGCTAGAGCGACATCAGCATAGAGGCATGATATTTATTTAATGATATTTCTGATCCAGCATCGTGGAGTTAGGGTACAAATATCCCCAGATACAGTAGACTTTGCTAACTTAACGAAGCACAGCAAGACTGTAAGCTCCATGAGAGCAGGGGCTTTTGTCACTGACTTTGGTACCCTAATTTCTCACAGCATAGTTAGGTGCCTTAGAACTAGAGTGACATTTTCTATTCCCTCTTAACTGGTCTGTGAGAATCTTTCTGTGATGCACAGAGATACTCCACTGATACTGTTCTGTGATTAACAATGTCCTGTGTGTCTGAGGACACACTTAATGTATTTTGAGGGAGGGTGGAAGATTTATCGTTTTATCTGGTATTGATTGCTCTAGAAATTATGAAAGAAATTAGTCATGGTTTGTTCTCAAACATTAAAAATCCTTATGTTCCAGGAAGTTGGATGTTGAATCGCACCAAGATTTTGGTGCTAGGAAGATCATCTTTTCTACAAAATATATAAATAACTGTATTTTTTTTCCTATGACAGAGAAAATTGCCTTGTTAAAGTAAAGCAACTTGATCTGTCCAAGAAATTGAAAAAAAATCTTTGATCTAGAAATAATATACTTGAAAATTACTTATCCATATAGATTTAGGTTACACTAAAATTAACTTGAGTACCCATATTCAGTTTTAATACTGGTTTAAATAGAGCTACAAATGTGCTTTTAGAATTCTGGCATTTTGCACACTAACATTATTATTTTCTCCTCTCATACATTCTCATTATTTAGGAATGTTTCTTTAAAAGTATAACAGAGTATCAAGAAATCATAAAAATTAATCATAAAACTTAAAGTATTTTGGAAAAACCTCTAGAGTTGTGGGTCACCAGGTTCTCATTTATCCTTTTATTAACTCTGTTACCATCAAGTGCACTTAAGGCCTCACGACCTAAGTAATCTTTGTTTTTCTCGTAAAGCATAAGAGGTAAATAATCCATACTTTAGGTTGACATTACTTCCCCATAGAAAAATATTTTCCCATTCAATCAATATGTTTTGAGTCTGGACTACTAGACTTACTATATTTAAAACTAGAATCCCCTAGGAAAGCTTTACAAAGACTCTTAGACATTAAGGCAACTAGCAGCCCAAAGGTAAAGCTAACTTCCAGAGGTTAAAACAACTTTTCAATACAAACAGGCCTGATCGGGAAAAATGAACAGTGTGTTAACATTAAAAGGACATAGTGTAGATTGTCCTTCTGGAATGAGGCCCATCAAAGTCACCTTTCAAAACAAAGCCCACTTATAATGAGATTAAAAGAGGTTAGCAAGTTGTTATGTGGGTTTTGCCACACAGATCTGCGTATAATCAGAAATTCCAATCGTAAGAGGCTGGGAAAGCATTATCATTGCAGGGGAGGAAGTGCCACCAAAAGTCACACTCTCAGGAGGGAAATGGAAATTTATGACATCAGTGGTGAGGCAGGTAAAAGTTGAATGGTTTAGAGTCACTCCAGTGAATTTAATATGACACGAAGAACAGCCTTTGCATGGTGCATTGAGAAAGAGCTGGGTTTTGGGAGCTAAAATATGTGTTGTAATAGACTGGGTTTCAAGAATCTCATACTCACTTCTGTCACAGACAAAGCATTATGGATGACAGCGTTTTAATGAAAACTTCCACACCACTTGAATGTGCATTATCATCATGAACCTCCATGTAGAATGCATCTGTGAGCCTTCCAATGGCAGGTTTAGGCCTGTGTGTTCCAAGAAGGTGAAGATCTAACTACACATTAGGCTTGTCTTACTGCCAATAGAGATATTTGCTAAATGACAGGTTAATAAAATTAGATTTGCTTTTTTTTTCTTTCTGAGCTCATGTATCTCTATCTCTACTCAGTCATGTTTGAAGGCAGTCATGCTAAAGAGAAAAAAGCCCCAAGGGGAAGAGTAAGAAAAAAGAGCGTCCTGGTTTTGCTGCCCCCTTTTCTTGTCTTGCGTATTTCAAAACCACAGGTTTGTAAAGGGAGCAAGTTGGATCAGGTGTCAATCAGATGAACTTCAAGATCCTTCTTGTTCTGGTTTCCATGAAATAAGAAAGGAACTGTGATTCTATTTCATACCAAAACTACAGACTGACTCCAGACCCTTTGAGGAAAAATAAAACCATATATATAAAATAACAACTTCAATATCAACCTAATACTGAATCATAAAATAACCAAAACATTAGCATCCAATAATACAAAATAACGAGTAGAGGTACTGATATTTTTATATTTGTTTAGATGTCATTATATGAATATATTTTATACCTACCTGCCTGAGGGAAAATTTATACTGTGTCCCTGCCTGTATTAAAAATGTTTTATTATTCACCCAGTAGCATGTCTATTTAAAAAGTTAGGGTTCAGTCAGCCAGTGTCACAGGGCCTTTGAAGTTTAGGAGAATAGCAGGAGGACTTTGGCAAATAATGGGTTTTATTTTGGAACATTTTTCTCCAGCCATAAAGTGACTGACTAGTCAAATAATATTTTGAATCAACTTTAGTCATCACACATTTTTTTGTGTTTTATTAATTAGTTTCACACATTTTTTTCTTCTCTCTCTGGATGGAGTGTAAGATCCTTTAGAATACAATTAATGCTATCCTTATTTTTAAATTCCTTGTAATTCATAATAAATATTTTCTTAATAATGAATGATCAAATGAAGGTGAACTAAGTAATATAGTGTTTGTCCTGTCAGAATTTATATATAGAAAAATATTGACTTGTTTATCAACCAAACAATTGAAATATATCTTAATTGGTGAGTTAAATGACCTACTCAATCCAGGAAAACATGTTTAAAAGATTTTCTTTATCTACAAGTACAGAATAAAATATTAATCAAAGCCGTCATAAATAACAGAGTGCATAGAGAATAATAAATTAATAATAATAATAATAATAATAATAATAATAATAGTTAACATTGATTTAACATTTACTAAATGCCAAACTCTATATTAAGCACTTTCCATGGATTCCCTAATTCTCACAAAAAAATTTGGAGGTATTTATTTTACAGGTAGAAGAATCTAAAGATATAAGGTTAAATAATTTTTCCAAGGCCATATAAATAATAATTATTAGATTAATTATTTAAATCCAGATAATTGAATTCAGATACTATGGGATTTTTTTAAAAATGTGTTTCCTGACTAGTGATATGGTGAAAAACAAACTAGTAGAGCTTGCTACCAAAATCAGACCACCTAGCACATGACTTAAGTCAAAGATTGGTGCTAACTATACAATAACTATAAGTGAGATCTAGAGAACCATATTTAGTTATCATAGCTGATTAATAATCTTTAAAAAATAATTTTAAAGAATGAACATTTTAGTTGTTTTCAGTAGTGAATAGTCATTTAAGTTTTGTCAGGAACTTTTTGTGGAGTATAATGAGAATAGATGCACATTTAAAATACAAGTGACATGCCTATTTCTGTAAAAGGGAAACTAACATATTTCCTTAAAGAAAATATCAAGTGTTTAAAAGAGACAGTTAAAAGTAAATATTAATTTATTAAATAAAATAAAGTTTTAACCATTTAAAATATGTTATTTTGTTATTAATACCAAAAAATTAAATATACATAAGATCCCAGTTTAAGTACTCATTTAAAAATATTATTTCTTACTATGCATGGCTGTATGGGGTGTTCCTGCAACATAAATGTGGCTTTTCAGTATGTTAAACACTTAAGATATGTATAACACCACTAATCCAATGTCCAATGTCCACTCATTGGTAATTACAACCTAGGCTGTTTCACTCCCTTGGCTTTAGTATGCTAATACAGAGACCTCACCTATAGTTCCAAACTTCCAAAGGCTATTTTGTTCTACGCAAAGAAAACATAGTAGCAGAGAGCCATTCTCTGCACCTTTAATACTTTCTAACTCCTGTTCAAATGTGTCATGTTGTATTGGGCAAGAAAGTTTCTACCGTGGAAACAGAACAAAACTAAATGGAACAAATAAGGACCACCTGCCCATTCTCACCAGGCAACTCAAAATACATGCTCTGATTTATTACAACATTTTTACTTTATTTCTACTTTTTCTTTAAAAAAATAAAATCAATGATTTAATCATTATATTCTATTTTAAAGAGTTTTTATTGAAGAAAACCAGACATGCAGAAAAGAGAAAGTGCAATGATTATACATCTCAATAACTTATTACGAAAGGAACATTCTCATTTAATTAATGCTCCCAAGGTAAGCATGATTTAATTTCTAAGTCTGTAAGTTTATTTCTCCCTCCCTGCTCCCCAAATGTTTGGTTGTTATGAATAAATTTCTAGTCACGTTTTTGTTAGTATATACCAAGGGATGGAAATTGCGGCATCAAAGTGTAAGCTTATGTTTAACTTTAAAACATAAAGCAAAATTATTTTGCAAAATTGGTTGTTTTATTTTATACTCCTGTAGCAGCATTTGAGAGTTCCTGTTACCTACATCCTTGCTAACCTTCTTATAAGCAACATGGGGCTGAGTTTTATTCTTTTATTTGTCTAACAGATGTTTTTATTGTAGCATTTCATGTGTTTACATTTAATATAGTTACTGATATTTTGTGATAGACATCTATAATCTCACTATTTGCTCAATATGTGTGCCCTCAGCTCTTCCTCCAGCTCATGAGTCTGTCAAACGCTCTGCTGTTTTCTTGCCTTTCAATCTCCTCATCTAGCTCCATCAGGAGCCCTGAGGGAAAAGCAGCCCCAGTTATAATTTTTATAAACATTCAAATATATGTTCATATAGTTAGTGCCTTTTATGTGTTAGGTATTTTACATAACATGTCAATTTCTGTTCAAAAAAATTTATATACAAGAGAGAGAAAGACAGAAATGACACCCAGGTAGAGAAAAGAGAGAAAGGGGAGAGGAGGGAGGGCATGAGAGTGGGGAGAGGACAGAGAGGAGAGAGAAGAGGAATGAAGTAAGCTGGACAGAGAAGAAAGTAAAATGTATTTAATTCCAAATTTTATACCTTTTTCGAGCATCATAGTGTCTATTTTGATAGTAGACTGCTGACATCTACTTTTAATATAAAAAGTACACATAAAGCTAATAAATTTTATAATTCTAACAAAAGGCTTTTTTTTCTCTAATAATATTAAACTATAATTTTACAAATTCTACCAATCAGAAAACCTATGTGTCTTTACACACACACATACACGTTTTTATATCTAAAATATATATAGATATAATTTGTAATGTGTTCTTACCCTTTCCTTATATATATATTTGTATATATGTTTATTTTATGTACATAAATATAAAATTATAATATACTCTCTTCCTTCTCTTCTTTTTAAAAATTGTAATCTAACAATTTAATAAGTCAAAGTACATATTTTAAATTCCTTTTTAGATAAACTATTTCTAATATAAAACTAAAGATTTTTTTAAATATAAAACTAAGGCTTTTTATAATATGATGTTAAAAGTTCACTATTTGAAAATTGTCAGCATTAACCATAGTAATATGAATTGTTTTAAACTTTAAAAGTGCCAGTTAATTTGATTCTTCCATTTTTAATGTTAGCATTATAGCTTTACATACCCACATTTTCTTAGTGTTAAAATAATCATTAAAAAAAAATCAATTCCAACATTACTGTTTGTTTCCTACCTTGAAAACCTTAGTGTTGCCTAGATTTAATGTTACTTTCCAGTGATATAGTTGACTACCATTATGAACTTGAGGTGAAATGTTTCAGATTTTGTTTTTTCTTTTTGAGTGCAGATGTCTATGGGGTATTAGAAGTCTCCAGGACGTTCTTAGACAATCACACTTGTCAAAGATCCAGGAAAGTAACACATAAATACAGGACAAAGAGACATACATATCAGCATCAATGTTAAAAAAGGCACAGGAGTCCTTGGTCTGACTCTGAGCAGGGTTTCTTTGAGGATTCTTTGAGAAGCTTCTTTTTCTACCTTCCTGTTCCCTGTGTACTGCCTCAGGTTCTTTCCCTCAGGATTACCTCTGTAACAAGAATTGCTACTCTCATTTGTAACGTTTGTAACAAACATCCAGAAGCCTTGGGTTGTGCTTTACCATTTGAAGGATTTTCAGGTCAATGTTTCTCTTGTGATTTAAAAAAATGTAATCTGAATTTTACCATGGTATTTAATAAAACTGTGATAAGTATAAAAATACTTTATGTCCAAATTTAAAGTAAGACCTATATTCTTCATATTAATGAGATAATTGAGACATTAGTTCAAACTTTCTGTGGAAAAGAAGTTATACACAGATGAAAAAATATAGACAGAAAGAAGAATTATTTTATGCTTATTTCATACTATCTACTATACAGCTCTTACCTTAACATTTACAAAAACTCTCAAGGTAGTTATTATCACCTCCATTTCACAGATGAGTAAGTAGCTGTAAAGAGAGCAAGAATCATGATTTATAGGAAATGGCTAGAGATAAGGAGTTCAGGGTCAAACTCAGGTAAGCCTGTGTCCAAAGTCCCTGCTCTCTTTACAAAATCATCTGCTTTGCAAGACTGGGAAGAAATGCTGTAGTCTGTTAACACAGAGACAAATAACAGAATAAATCTATGAAAGCAATTATTTTCTAACTTGTCTCTATGCGTGGGAAACAGGATGGCATAATGGTGGAGAAAAGCACAATTTTGTTTAGATTCCAATCTTCACTTTAATACCCATTAATTACTTCTAATACCTATTATAGGATTAAACTAAACTAGCCTTTGTAAGGCTCTGTTTCTTCATGTGTAAATGGAAATAATAACAGCGCCTTGATCATAAGGGCATTTAAGTTATAAATGAGATAATAAAAATTAAGTATTTAACAGTGTAGAGCATATAATAAGAGTGCACAAATAACTAAAATTATTAGTATCTATTGTGAACTTTAATACATATAAAAACTTTAAAACAATCTGCCTATTAATAACAAAAAAATAGTGATAAATTTACCACTGTGCTGGATCTAAAAGGCATAATTGTGATGGATTAGAAATCACCAATAAAGACATTTATCATTATTAAAAGAAATTGATCCTTAAGTCAAGCATAAAAGTGTCTGTACAAACACAATTGTATTTGGTTGTCTTTAATGGACTTGGGACTGACAAAGAAACCAGACTTAAAATGTCCATTTCCTTAAATCTTTGCTATACTATTCCTGTGAATCTAATAAAGGTTACAAACCATGGATGTCAAGTGTAAAATCATCCCTAATAAAATCCAGGTGCATATATAAGATGTCAAACCACTTGTAATTGTTTGCTCTGGAGCGTCTATAAAGCAGTGATGTAGGAGAAACCTTACAACACAATAGTTTTGTAATGAATTACAACTGCACATAAGGAGCAAAGAGATTCATCAAGTTTATTTAGCATTTTATTTCAGCTGGCTACAATTTCAAACTGGTATCATCGACTCAGATTGAGTTTGTAGGTTGTCGTGACCACAATTTCAAGCACTGAGAGCTGGTTTCAGCCCACTCATGGTAATACAGCCAGGATAGCTTTCTTAACATTAATTTTAATATATATATATTTTTCCTCTTTGGCCTACTTTGCATAAGAATCTACACAATGTATCACCTTCTCAGTCTTACCTAGGTCACAAACTGGAGTAGAGAAAGATATGTTATGCTTAGTCTGTAGAAAAGAAAGATTTCCAAATCTTTGGAAGGTAGGGGAAGCCTGTGGATCCAATTTGGCTCCACCATCAAAATTTTATCATTTTGCCTTTAAGATGAACAAATTAAGTAAAATAAATTGCACATGAATGCTTATTGTTTTCCCTCTCTCCGTATGAATATAAGTCTTCTAGAAATATTTTTTACAGTGAAACAAAGCATTTTTGGATTTTATCAGAAATGTCTTGCATAGGAATTTTATGTCTAGTTTACATTTATCATTTATCCACATTCTGTGACTTAAGAAAGCTATTACCACATTCTACACCATTTCCATGGAAGACAATAATTTGCATATGAATGACCTTGTGTTCCAATAAAACTTTATGAGCACTGAAATTTGAACATCATATAATTTTCCCATGTCATAAAATATTTTTCTTTAATTCTTTTTCAAGCATTTAGAAATGAAAAAAAAAATGTAAGCTCGCCTCTCATATAAAAACAGTGCTGGGTTGGATTTGGCTTATGGGTTGGCTGTGATATACTCACTAGATGATTGAATAAAAAAAAATGGACATACTGTGCTCTTGGTTTACAGACTGGCTTATGCAAAGATATTCTGGTCATTCACTGCAAAGAGCATTCTCAAACTCTTCCACTAAAACTAACAGTGCAATATGCCAATGCTCATTTGAAAAAGTAATTCATTGACAAAATATAGCTAAATCATTTATTTTGTAAGTTACATAGATGTAGTCTGATAGGAAGGTATTTATATATAGCGCCTATATGCTCTAAGGATACTAAAGTATAATTTATTTTGATTTACAAAGACAAATTTATATTCCTGTGTCAATAATATTGAGTAATTCATTCATTAGTCTAAATCATACTATTATGTCTATGTATCAAATAATTAGAAGAATAGATTTGTCTGATTGTAGAAAACTAATATGTTGCAGGATGTTTGAATGTTCATTAAGGGAGATAAATATCTCCTTTAGTTTTTGAGGTATCAAGGAAACTCTCCTTTGAAAATAATCAGGTAATGACATTTTATAAAGTCAATAATAGTGGCGATAAAGTCTAATGAGAACTGTAACCTTATATCTTAATCTCTTTGGGTCCTATATCTGCAGCAATTAAAAAACAAAAATGTCTTTTTCATGACTTTATGCAAGTTCCTTGTCAATGGTGACTTGCTAGAAAGCTATAAAGGATTATTACTTAAAGTACCTATCTCAAAGTTCAAAATTTGTGAGTGTATATATGTATAATTTTTAAGTAAAATATACACAGATGGTTACTAAATTTATTCACAACTTGCAATTAGGTATTGGAAATAGACATTTCTTTGAATGTGTGTGCATGCTTGTGGGTGTACGGTATAAGATAGATATGTATATATTTGCAAAAAGCTTAAATTTACATTTTGAATACGTAATTTTAATAAATTTGCTTAAAAATCTTTTAAATCTAATTCCTTCTATAGGAAAAGATACATAAAGTTGTGCTGGGGAATATGACCCAATTTTTCAAATTAGCATTTATGAAGTTTAGTGGCTGAGTCTTAGCAGAACATATTGAAAATGTAGCTCTAATTGTTTACAACCCTTTCTACTCCTATGTTTTTTTTTTTATATCAGCATTTAGAAAGCCCCTAAGGATGCATTTATCTAAATTAAGAGGACCTACAAACACATGGTTAGGTGACTGCCTTTTCTTTGCTCTGAAAATTTATTGTCACAAAAACAAGTTTACATTTTCTTGCTGATTTAAATAATAAAATTAATGCATGTTCATTTTTTAAAAGTGGAAATAGTGAAAGATATAAAGAAGACAAAAATTCACACATTGTCCCACTTATCCAAATAAAATCACAGTTGACATTTTGGTGAATTTTAGATCTATTTACATTTAAACTATTGAAATTAAAATTTACATAAATTTTGCATAGTGATGTTTTTAACTTAACATTATGCCATAATTCTTTTTAATATTATCATACAGGAGGTAAAAACATCATCGTGGCAGTCAGACCTTGATCAGAGGGTAAAATAAGAAGGCATTTATTATAAGAGTTGATTTTATACAATTGAGAAGGCAGGTTAAATAGTCTTTGTTCTGTGACCAGTTCAGGAGTCTGAAGTCAGCTGGGCAGGCCATCTGGAAGAAAGGACAGGAGGAGCAAAATAAGCTAGAACCTACAAGGATGAGCTGAGACTGAGGAAACTGGACTGGAACCAAGGCTGGTTTCTCACTGCCTCCAAACCTTCAACTTTGATGATGGGGATGACCTGCAAAGAGAAGCAGGCATCCATCCTCAACAGCGATATGCACCGTTGGTCCAGGAGCTGGAGAAGCTGATGAAGGAAAACCATTGAGAGGCGTAGGAGCTCTGGCCTGGCTGCTGACACAAGCCAGTCAGGGAGCAGCAGATCAGCAATGGGGAGCACACCCATGGTTCACTGCACTGCTCTTTCCTGTGAGAAAAGAATATTGATCTCACAGGATCATTTCACCTTCCAAATCTCGCTCAACATGTCCTTTCCTGAAACTTCTAACTCAGATTGTGCAGAAGGGGGAATTCTGAGAAAAACATATCGTGCTGAAGTGAGCACAATACAAATTCACCACAATTATTTTTATTTTAATACCTATAAAATAATTCATGAAGTAGATATACAATAATAGGTACCACTATACGTGATTATTAAATATTTGGGAACACTGTGATGCCTAGTAGTATGTATAGACATATGTATGCTCTTTTATTTTGCATATTATCTCTAAGGATCATGGTGCTTGGTATTTTTTAATTATCGAAACTTATTGATTCTTCTGCTATTTAACCTAACTAATCCTACTTTCCTTCAGGTTTCTGCTTAAGTGTGAGGTCAAGGAAAAGTCTCTCCTGATTTTGTAAAACAGATTTGTGGCATTCCACTGTGCTTCATTAGCTTTCCTGTAGCATCCTTACTTTTCAGGGCATTGCGTAAACACCCGTCTATGTCTTTCACTGGGTTCTAAACACTCGAGGGCAAAGTGTCTCACTTACCACTGGATCTCTAGCTTTTAGAAGAGTTTTTGGTACATGATAGGAAAACAATCAGTGCCTTTTGAATTCATAAAATTATACTGTTAGCTAAATCTACAATATATTTTTCTTTTCTTTTTCTGTTTGCAAAGTATACTCTGATTTTAGTTATCTATCTGAGTTTTCTTCAGAAAAATGAATAACAACCTGCTTTCCCCTGGCCTCATGGGTTTCTTTACCAGTGTGATGGATGAAAATCATTTGAAATGTTTGCCATCAGAGTCACATTATTGGTAAAAATCTGCTGAAATGAAACCCATTACACCACCAAAGAGCAATGTTTTGAGATTTTGGACTGATTATTATTAAAGTTAATAAACAATTGCTATATACTATGTACTATATTTCTGCTAAGACTTTGAAGAAACTAGATAATTCATTGCTATCCTTTTGGCAAATATTAATGTGAAATAAATGTTAATATTAATATTCATGACATAGTTCTTGACTCATCTGTTATTCAGAGTCCTTTTACAAATAATAGCTTCAATTTAAAAATAGGGGGAGGGACTGTGAATAAGAACAAGCACAGAAAATTTGAGGCCTGAATATTGTGTTTTTGGTTACTACTATCAGTTAGTTAAAAATGTTTGCTTTTGTGCTGTTCTAAACATATCAATTATTGGAGCCCTAGCCATGTGAGTGGGGTGATACCATGATAAGAAGACAGCAGGCTCTTCTCTAAGATTCATGAGATGGCTCCATGTATTGCATTATTTTTGGATGATAGTTTCTTTTTGAATATTTTTTATTTTGATTTTAATTTCTACCAAACCTGGTAAGTTCCAAAACAGTTAAGTTAAATATTAAAAAGATTTCACGTTTTTAGCATTTTTGTTACCAGTTACTCATCCTGTTTGTCATTTGATAATGTTTTTGGTTCAAATGAAGCCAGCTTCTAAAAAGTGTGATCAGAATTTCTTGAATTATCCTATTTCTCTCTTCTCCCAGGCCCTGGAAATCATCATTCTATGCTCTGCTTTTATGAGTTAGAGTTTTGATCTCTACAAAAATGAGATCAAACAGTATTTTTTTTTGTATAGCTTATTTCACTTTGCGTAATGTCCTCCAGATTCATACATGTTGTTGCAAAAGGCAGCTTTTTCTTATTTTTAAAGGCTGAATAATATTCCATTGTATATATAACCCATATTTTCTTTGTCCACTCATCTGCCAACAAATGTTTAGGTTGTTTCCATATCTTGGCTATTGAGCATAACACTACAGTGAACACAGGAATGGAGATATATTTTCAAGATACTGATTTTATTTCCTTTGTGTGTATACCCAGAAGTGAGATTACTGGAGATCTAATCTACAGCATAGTATTATAATTAATAATACTTTATTATATATTTGAAATTTGCTTAAGTAAACACACACACAATTGTAACCATCCGAGGTGATGAATATGGTAATTAACAAGTGTGGTAATCATTTCACAATGTATACGTATATCAAAACATCATGTCATATACCTTAAATATATATATCTTTTTTTAAATTTATTTTTTATTAAGTTTATTGAGATAACATTAGTTAATTATATAATTTTCAGGTGTACACTATAATTTGATGTCTGTATATTCTATTGGGTGATGACCATCCAAAGTCTAGTTTCCTTTAGCTACCATATATTTGCTCTCCTTTACCCATTTCATTCTTCCCCTAAGATTGACTCCCTTTACCCCATCTAACTCTCCCTTCATCCACCATCCCCTACTCTCTAGTAACCACTAGTCTATAGTCCATGTCCATTAGTCTCTGTAGGTCCTGTTTGTTTGTTGCTTTTAGGTTTATATCCCACATATAAGTGATATCATATGATTTTCAACTTTTTCAGCCTGGCTTATTTCACTTAGCATGATTATCTTGAGGTCCATCCAGGTCAGCACAGATGGCAGTATTTCATCTCTTCTTATGGCTGAGTAATACTCCATTGTATATATGTACCACAGCTTCTTTAAAGCCAATTATCTATTGTAGGACACTTTGGTTGCTTCCATGTCCTGGCCACTGTGAATAATGCTGCTGTGAACATCGATGTGCAAATAACTTTTTGTATATGGGTTTTCAAATCTTTGGGGGGTAAATATTCAGTAGAGGGATTGCTGGATCATATGGTAGATCAATTCTTAGTTTTCTGAAGAACCTCCATACTGTTTTCCATAGTGGCTGTACTAATTTACAGTCCCACCAGCACTGTACAAGGGTTCCTTTTTCTCTACATCTTCTCTAACATTTGTTATTACATGTCCTGTTGCTTATAGCTATTCTAACAGATGTGAGATAGTATCTTATTATAGATTTGATTTGCATTTCCCTAATAGCTAGTGATGTTGAGCATCTTTTATATATTTGTTGGCTATTTATATGTCCTTTAGAGAAATGTCTATTCAGGTCCACTGCCCATTTTTTGACTGGATCATTTGTTTTATTGTTGTTATTGAGTCATACAGTTCTTTGTATATTTTGGATATTAGGCCCTTATAGAAGGCATTATTTGCAAAAAAATTTTCCCATTCAGATGATTGTCTCTTTACCTTGTCGATGGTCTCTTTTGCTGAGCAGAAGCTTTTTAGTTTGTTGTAGTCCCATTCACTTATTTTTGCTTTTACTTCCCTTGCCTTTGAGCCAAATTTATAAAATCCTCTTTAAGTCCATGGTCCTTGAGTTTAGCTCCTATGATTTCTTCTATACATTTTATTTTTCAGGTCTTATGTTCAGGTCCTTAATCCATTTTGAGATAATTTTTGTGTGTGGTGATAGACAACAGTCTAGTTTTATTTTTTTGCAAGAGGCTTTCCAGTGTTTTTCAGCACCATTTATTGAAGATGCTTTCCTTTCTCCACTGTATGTTTTTGGCTTTTTTTGTTGAAAGTTATTTGCCTGTATACATATAGGTTTACTTCTGGACTCTCATTTCTGTTCCACTGGTCCTTGAGTCTGTTTTGCTGCCAATACCATGATGTTTTGATTACTGTTGCTTTTTAGTATAATTTGAAGTCAGGCAGAGTGATGCCTCCAGCCTCATTCTTTTTTCTCAGGATGGCTTTGGCATTTTGTTTTTTTTTTTGTGCTTCTATACAAATGTGATAATTTAAAATTTTTATTTCTTTAAAAAATGCCGATGGGATTTTGATGGGGATTGCATTAATCTGTATAATGCTTTAGGTAATATGGTCATTTTAACTATGTTAATTCTTTCAATCCAAGAACACAGAGTATCTTTCCATTTCTTTGTATCTTCTTTGATTTCTTTTAACAGGGTCTTAAAGTTTTCATTATATAAGTCCTTCACATGTTTCATTAAATTTATTCCTAGATATTTTATTCTTTTTGTTGCAATTACAAAAGGAATTAACTTTTCCACTTCTTTTTCTGACACTTCATTGTTAGAGTGTAGGAATGCTATGGATTTTTGAACATTGATTTTGTATCCAGAAATTGTATTTGCTTATTGTTTCTAGTAGTTTTCTTATGGAGTCTTTAGAGTTTTCTATATAGAGAATCATGTCATCTGCAAATAGTGACAGTTTGACTTCTTCGTTTTCTGTTTGGATGCCTTTTATATCTTTTTCTTGCCTGCTTACACTTACTAGGACCTTCAATGTTATATTAAATAACAGTAGTGATAGTGGACAGCCTTGCCTTGTTCCTGATCTTAGAGAGAAGGTTTTTAGTTTTTTGCTATTAATATAATGTTGGCTGAGGGCTTCTCATATATGGCTTTTATTATGTTAAGGTACTTTCCTTCTATACCAATTTTGTTAAGTGTTTTGATCATAAATGGATGTTGTATCTTGTTGAAGGCTTTTTCTGCATCTATTGATATGATAATATAATTCTTAGTTTTTAATTTGTTTATATGGTGTATCACATTAATCGATTTGCGTATGTTGAACCATCCCTGTGCCCTGGGATGAAGTCCACTTCATTGTGGTGTATAATCTTTTTAAATATGTTGCTGTATTCGGTTCGCTAGTATTTTATGTAGGATTTTTGCATCTGTGTTAATGAGGGATATTGATCTGTCATTTTCTTTGTTTTGTGTTATCTTTATCAGATTTTGATATCAGAGTAATATTGGCCTCATCAAATGAGTTGGGAGGTATTGCTTCCTCTTCGATTTTTAAAAAAAGTTTGAGAGAATAGGTATTAAATCTTAGAATGTTTGGTAGAATTCACTGGTGAAACCATCTGATCCTGGACTTTTACTTTTTGGTAGGTTTTTGAAGATTGTTTCAATTTCCATATTGCTGATAGGACTGTTTAGATTTTCTAGATCTTGATTTAACCTGGGAAGGTTGTATTTTTCTAAGTATTGGTTCATTTCTTCTAGATTATTAAATTTGTTGTTATATACTTTTTTCATAGTATTCTTGTATGATTCTTAGTATTTCTGTGATGTCAGTTGTAATTTGTCCTCTTTCCTCTCTGATTCTGTTTATTTGTGTCTTTTCTCTTTTTTCTTGAGTGACTCTAGCCAGGGGTTTGTCACTTTTATTAACTGTCTCAAAGAACCAGCTCTTTGTTGCATTTATGTTTTCTATTATTTTTGTTTTTTTGTTTTCAATTTTATTTATTTCTGCTCTAAGTTGGAAGATTTCTTTCCTTTTGCTGACTTTAGGCCTCATTTGTTCTTCTTTTTCTAATTTTTTAAGATGAAGCGTTAGGTTGTTTATTTGGGCTCATTCTTGTTTTTGGAGATAGGGCTGTAATGATTTGAATTTTCCTCTTATGACTGCTTTTACCATGTCCCCCAATTTTGATATGTAGTACTATCATTATCATTCATTTCTATGTGTCTCTTGATCTCTCTTTTTATTGTTGTTTAATCTCCATGTATTTGTGGTTCTTCCTGCTTTCTTTTTGCAACTAATCTCTAGTTTCAAAGCATTATGATTTGACAATATGGTTAGTATGATTTCAACCCTCTTATATTTGCTGAGGCTATTTTTGTGTCCCAGTATGTGATCGATTCTTGAGAATGTTCCATGTGCACTAAAGAAGACTGTATAAGCAGCTGTTTTGCGATGGAATGCTCTGTCAATTATGTCTAGTTGGTCTGTGTCATTTAATGATGCCTGTATCCAACAGTGGGGGTATTTAGGTCACTTATTATGAAATGTTTTGGTCTGTTTCTCCCTTTAGTTTTGTTAGTAATTGCTTTATATATTTTGGGACTCCCCGATTGGGAGCATAGATATTTATAAGTGTTATGTCTTCTTGGTAAATGATTTTCTTTATCATTATAAAGTGTTCCTCAGTATCTTTCTTTACCTTTTTTATTTTGAAGTCTATTTTATCTGATATTAATGCTGCTACTCCCACTTTTCTCTGAATGCCATTTGCTTGAAATATCATTTTCTACCCTTTCACTTTGAGTCTATATTTGTCTTTGGAGCTGAGATGTGTCTCCTGGAGGTAGCATATGATTAGGTTTTGTTTTTTGATCCATTTTGCAACTCTGTGCCCTTTTAGTGGTGAGTTCAGTCCATTTACATTTATATTCTTATAGGCAATTTATCTTTTGCTTTCTGTTTCCATTGCTTCCTTGTTCTTGTGTTTCTGTTTTCTTTATTTTGGTTAGCTTTTATGGGGTTTCTTTCTGGTTCTTCTTGTTTTATGTTAAACACTTCGGTTCTGAATCTTTGGTGTGTATACAAATAAAAAAAGATAGTTTATATATATATATATATATATATATATATATATATATATATATATATACACACACACACACACACACACAGTTGTCCATTTTCTTCTGCGTGTGTCTTATTTCCATTCCTCTTTGTGAATTTGGATCTTTGAATCCTTCCATTTTCATTCATTGTTATCTAATTTGTTCCTAAGTATACTGAACATTCATTACTATCTTGTTGTAACAATTCTCTTATTATTATTTAAGCTCATAATGCCCTGTTCTTAGTAAGGATTGTACTTCTCTGCTTCTATTTGCCTGATAGTCACTTTAATCCTAATTCTGTACTTTTTTTTTTTTTTTTTGCCATTATGTTTTAGGTGAGCTGACCCCTTTCAATATTTCCTGTAGGGCAGGCCTCTTAGTGGAGAATTCTCTCAATTTTTGTATGTCTGGAAAGGTCTTAATTTCTCCTTCATATCTTAAATAGAGCTTAGTTGGATACATTATTCTAGGCTGGTAGTTTTTTTCACTTAATAGTTTAATTATTTGATTCCATTTTTTTCTGGCTTGTAAGGTTTGTGTTGAGAAGTCCGACAATAATCTAATGAGGTTTCCTTTGTAAGTTACCATTTTCTTCTCCCTGGCTTCCCTGAGAATTCTATCTTTGTTGTTGATTTTTAATAACTTTAATACAGTGTGTCATGGTGAAGGCCTTTTTTGGGTTGGTTTTCTGTTGACTTCTTGAATTCCAAGCTCCAGCTCATTCCTTAGATTTGGGAAATTCTTCTCCACTATTCATCTGAAAATGCTTTCTTGTCCCCACTCCTTTTCTTCAACTTGGATAATGCTCATTATTCTTATGTTTTCTCTCTTGATGGTATCAAGTTCTGGTATTTCTCTTTCATTATTTTTTATTCTTTGGTTTCTCTCTTCTTTCTTCTGATTTATTTCTAGATTTCTGTCTTCAATATCACTGTTTCTTTTCTTTATTTGGTTGACTCTATTTCCCAAGTTTGCTATTTCATTTTTCAACGCTTGCAGTGTGTTTTTTATCTCCAGAAGTTCTATTCAGTTCTTTATGAGGGTTTCAATCTTCTTGCTCTGCTATTCTAGGTGTTTTTTCAATTCCTGAAATTGTTGATATAACTCATTTCAGAACTCACTGAGTAGTTTCAGAAGTATCATCCTGAATTCTCTGTCATTTATGTTTCATATTTCTATGTCTGTAAGCTTATTTTCTGGAGATTTTTCTCTTTCTTTCTGAGATGCCTTGTCGCCTTGGATGTTCAGAGTGTTTAATGGACTATTTGTTTGCCTGGGCATTAATGGAAATGTATTCTGCTATTTTTCCAGAAAGAAAGTTTATTATATAAAGGTCTCTCTTTAGCATGCTGGAAAGAATGTGCTTTTTTTTTTTTTTTTTGGTTTCCAGTAGGTGGTGTCTAAGCTTCTTGGATTCCTGCTTTATACAGAGCCTAAGTAATATCTTTTTATTTTTCTTGTAGATAGTTAATCATGCTTGCTACCCTCAGTTTCAGTTCCTGTCAGTGTTAGTGACAATCTTGACAGCATTTGCTCAGATTCCCCTGGGGCTCCGTGGTGACTGGTGTTGAAGGCTATGGGGGAAGGGGCCCTCTGCGTTGGGAGTTGAGGGCTGTGGCTCAGACTTGGTTTTGCATCTGGGGCCAGTAAAAAATCAGTCCTGTCCCACTTCTCTTTCTGCTCTGATGACTGAGGCCTGACTCTAGCTGTGTGGAACTCACAGCACTCCCAGGATTGGTCAGGGAAGTCACCATACTTTCACCCTTCCCTTCCTCCTGCAGGGAGCTCCAAAGGCTGTGAGAGGCAGCTTTTTTATTTCTCTCAGTCAACCGCCTGACACTTGGGTTTCTGACCTGTAGTAGCTCTTATGAATACACCCTATGCTCATACATGCTGGTGTGCAGTTTGAGTGTTTTTTTTGTTGTTGTTGTTGAGTTTTAGATGTTCAGCTTATTGTTGTTTCAAAGAGAGGGATCTGAGGATTTCTCTCACTCCGCCATGTTTCCCAGAATCAAATATATAACATTTTTATTTGTCAAGTATACTTCAATAAAGCTTAAGAAAATTTTAACGTGTTATCTTTAGAATTCAAATTGAAATTTTATTTTATTTGCAAGCAAATAGGTGAATCTCTGAGCAAGGTAGAATACGCAGATATCACTGGAGAATTTTGATGCACCAATTAAAAACAGATCTATACTCAATAATAAGAATAGATTAATCACTTCCCTTTCTTGTTGGATAATTTTAAACATGGTGGACTCTATGTCTGGAGAGCTACAGCTATGATTCCAAGTATCTCCTTTTTTTAGATTTGCTCCTGCAAAGTTGAACTTCACTGTGTTATTTGTTTCTTACAGTTGGAATCCAATATCACTTATCTCTATCAAACCAGCTGCACTGAGTTGGCAGCCACGAAATGGTTATGCACTGGGAATGGTGAGGTGAGACACAGCAAGAAGTATAGATTGTTCCTGAAGATAGCTATTACATTATAGTTTGTACTTATTCAGATTTTGGATCTCTGTTTCTTAAAGGAAAATTTTCAGTTGTTGCCTTGGCCATTGACCTTGAATAAACAGACAGGTTTACCCAATTATTGAATAATACACTGAGATTTTTAATAATATCTGTACACACTGTATTGTTTTGCTGATTGGAATTAAGTAAAAAGTAATATATGAGAAATATTACTACTTGGATTATGGCACTTTGAAATATTATCTTTGTCACATTTGTGTTCCCCAACATTTTTGTGTTTAAGTTTTTAATTTTTTTTTCCTTTCGGATAAGAGAGATTCTAATTCAATGAACTAATTTTATTCTTCCTGTGTGGTTTCACAATTTTTTCTTCATAGACTGAGGGAGAACTCTACTGTTTGATTCATTCCATTTTATTTCATTGTATGGAGTACCTTTCACCTGTCTGGTACTCAGAGGAGTAATATTTAGTTCTCAAAGCTAAATGATTGATTTGAGGCATGTGAAGGACAGGGAGGAAAGAGTCATGACAACTGACGAATGTTGTTGTTTCAGAGTCGAGCATTTTTTGCCTCCAGATTCATATCTTATTTCTTTTTTTTTTAATACCCAATACATAGAGCAATACCAAGAACATAGAGGGGAATCAATAACTTTCAAATGAAAGAAAGGGCAATAGTACCTGATAGAAAAATAGGCATTCCATTAGAAAGAAGCCTACAGCTGATATTTCTGGGAATATGGTTCAGATATTTTATTCTTGAATGTTGATACTTAATATGGGTTGGGAGACAGGAGACAGAGAAAGATGTCATTTACTACACTCTGCATCATCCCACTTGCCAGGAAAAAGTTGGAAACAGTGGAACACTATGTACTACTTCCCGATGCATGTAAATGGTCCTGCTTCTCTTCTTGCTCTTCTTCCTCTCTTCACAGAAAGCAAAAGCTAAATTACCTGGAAGTCTCATCAAGTATCCTTTAACTTCTGTGGTTCCACTTAGAGTTAATGGTGTAAGAACAAAGCCCTATACCACCTTTCCTTTAAAATGCAGCTTATCTGTACACTATAAACTGGAGATAAGGAGAGACCACAGCCACACTGGGGAGACAATGAGAAAAGGGGGAAATGAACGTGAATCTACATATGTACTAGAACTATAAGTCATTGCTCAGCTTCCCCACAAGTTCATAAGATAGCCTTGGGAAAAAGATGAAGGGTTCTATTTAGATAGTTGATAAACGTAAACTAATGTAATTGCTATTATTCTCAATTGTGAAACCTATTTCCAAGACACATTGAATGTAATGCTTTATTTAAATTCTGAGTCATCCCAAAAAGGGATTTGATTTGCATTGCATATATACATATAATACAACCATATAAAAATGTAATGAGTGGTAAACTGGGAAAAAAATTGACAATAAAGTTTGATAAATAACATGTAAGCTAGAGTAAGGACAGTCTACAAGCAAAGGATAGGACCACTCAAAAAGGTTTTCTATGGAATTGTTAGAACTGATCAATAAAATATCTCATCTTCCCAGTGGTCAGGACCTACAGCTCTATAAAATGAATGCAATATAGATTAATGAGGAGACAGACATATTCCTCTTTCTAATATTGAAAATTGTAAGACTTTTTTTTTTCCTGTGGCTTCTTATAAAGGAGAGACAATATAATGCACTTAACATTTTCACGATAAACATAATGGTGTTTCAAATAACTGTTCCTCAATGAAGACTAGTGGCATAATACAAAGACATAATTCAGTTAAGCCAATTTCATGAGAGGCCAAAGAAAATTGGCCCCCCAAAACCATTTTCAATATCTAGATTGATCCAAGAATAAATTAGTCTATACTAAAATGGCTTTTAACACTTAGTATGGTATTCTGTAAGGGTAGACCAATACCAATGGAATATTAAAGAGTCCAAAAATAGACCTAAACTTATACAGACAGTTGATTTTCAACAGAAGTGCTAATAAAGAATGAAAGTTTTTTCAACAAGTTGTTATCCATATGGAAAAAAAAATGAACCTCAGCCACTATCTCATACCATCTACAAAAGTTAATTTATAATTTGTCATAGACATAAATGTAAAAGCTAAAACAATTAGTCTTCTAGAAGAAAATTGGGCAAAATATACTTACTAGATCTAGAGCTTTTTATGTCATTTGAAGTACTTAGTGATAGAGAGGGACTTACTACTGCCATTTTGATAACGGTTTCTGTCTGTCAAAACTGCAGCTTTTTTTATCTCTTTTCTTCTCTTGCTATCTTCCTTTATGATTCATTAATTTTTCTTTTGTTTTCACATGCTTTTATTCTCTTTTTCTTTTCTTTTTTTTTTTTTTTTGTATCTTCTATAGGTGTTTTCTTTAAGGTTACCATGGGGCTAGGTAAAACATCTTAAAGTTATAATAATCCATTTTAAGCTGATAACAACTTCAACTGCATATGAATAATTCTATACTTTTACTTCTCTCCCATACATGGTTTGTTACTGATGTCATGCATTACATTTTTAAATATTGTGTATCCATTAATATATTGCTTTATACACACACACACACACACACACACACACACACACGTACATATACACTAACACATCATAATTACCCAAGTCCATAGTTTACATTAGGGTCCACTCCAAGTGCTGTACATTCTATGAATTTAGAAAAAATATGTAATGGCATGTTTCCAACATCATGGTATCATACAGATATTTTCACTGCCTTAAAAATTCTCTGTGCTCTGCCTAGTCATGTTTCCATCTCCTCCCTGGGCCCTCCTCTAAGTCCTGGAAACCACTGATCTTTTTATTGTCTCTATGGTTGTTCCTTTTCCAGAACATCACTGAGTTGGAATAATGCAGTTATGCAGCATTTTCAGATTGGCTTCATTCACTTAGTAATATGCCCTTAAGTTTCCTCCATGTCTTTTCATTCATGGTTTGATAGCCCATTTATTTTCAGTGGGGAATAATTTCCCATTATTTGTATGTACCACAGTTTATTTATCCATTTAACTACTAAAGGACATTTTAGTTGCTTCCTAGTTATGACAATGATGATCAAAACTACTATAAACATCTGAGTGCAGGTTTTAGCGTAGACATCAGTTTTCAACTCCTTCGAGTAAATACCAAGGAGCATGATCGCTGGATTATATAGTGAGAGAACTTACGTTAAGTTTTATAAGTAATTGCCACACTGTCTTCAAAGTGTTTGTACCATTTCGTGCTCTCACCAGCCATGTATGAGAGACCCTGCTGCTCCACATCTTTACCAGCATTTGTTATTGTCAGTTCAGATTTTAGCTGGTCAAATAGGTATGTAGTGATCTTTAATTGTTGTTTTAATTGGAATTTCCATGAGATTCTAAGGGGCTCTCAAACTTTTTCCGTGGATATGTATTCTCTGGATTTATACATATAAATTCTAAATTAGAGGGATTTGCTGTTTTCTTCTTGTTTTGTTTTGTTTGTTTGTTTGTTTGTTTAGGAGTTCATAATCTCTTGTTCCCTCTGGTGACTATCTGCAATATTGCAGGTTCTCCGGAGCTGCTGCAAGCCACCCAGCACTCTTGTATTTTCAGTGGTCCTCTAGAGCAGGGGTCCCCAACTCCCAGGCCGTGGACCAGTACCGGTCCTTGGCCTGTTAGGAACAAGGCTGCACAGTAGAAAGTGAGAGGCAGGAGAGCGAGCAAAGCTTTATTTGCAGCCACCCCCAGAGCTAACATCACCACCTCAGCTCCACCTCAGATCATCAGACATTCTATTCTCATAGGAACTCTTGTCTCTCGTGTCAAAAAGGTTGGGGACTTTTGATCTAGAGTATTCTGTGTTCTTTCAACTATCTAAATTGAATAAGACAAAAATCAGTCCCTTAGATAGCTCCACAAAAGGTCTGACCTTTGGAGGTGTGATCAAGTCATCCCTATTCCTGCCCAGTGAAGAGCTGAAAGCTAGGAGTTTTCTCCTAATGTTGTGGTTCTGAGCTGGAGGAAGGGACTAACGTGAGGGAGTGAATGCCATGAATTTTCTTAATGCCTTTGATGAGGTTGATGCCATGCTCACCTGGGATGCAGAAGCCTCTAAACTGGTTTCTGGATTTCTCACAAAGAGCAATGGTCCATGTATCATTGTTGAGTCAGTATTTCTGTGAGGGACAAGATGGTCCTTCTCTAGGTAAAAGTATTGAGTGCTTCTTGGGGACCTACACTGTGGCCATGTGGAAGAGGAAAGACTGATTTCTTGGCTATAATTATTAAGCTATTATTATTGTGAAAAAATCATAGATACAGCTTTGTTCCTGAATACTCATGCTGTCCAGATCTTTGCTTACATCTGTGAATAAGATTAAATAAACTGGAGAAGCTAAAATTATTGATTAACTATTATAGCTTTATTTAAAAGTAGAGAGACAACTTTCAGATGTGAGGGCAGGTAATTTTCTCAGCAGATGCAGTGAGGCCTTGATGAGGCCAAAGTAAATAGCTTTCCTTTATACTTCTTTTATTCTATTTTTCAAAGCACTTTAGTGGGTCTTATAAGGTTGTTTCTTGTAAGCAAGTAATGAATCCACATAGGATAATTTAAAGGGATACTATATACTTTAAACTCTCATCTTTAAAAAGTAAGAATTTGTTAATAATTGCTATTCTCTTTTCAGTCATAGACCTATTAACAATTTATTCGGTAAATGATTTTATGACAATCAGAAATCAGGGAATTAACATTTCTAGTGGGATCTTGAAAGATGTTGCTGATTGGAAAGTTAAATATGTGTCAGATTAATATTGACTTGTTATTCAGAAAATTTTATATTTAACACATCTACATTACCATGTTACCAGTTACCATGTAAGTTTTAGCAAGGTTCATAACACATCAGGGAAATATATTCTGAGAGTCAGAAATAATTTTAATGCTTTTTAGTCCTTTAAGAAGAACATATCTACAGACTTGAGAATTAAGCTTGGAAAACTATTTTGCCAAATTGCTAAAAAATAAATGGAATTTAAATACCACTTATTGAGACTTCATCATTTAAAAAATATTTCTTGAATATTCTGTAAAAGAAGTTGCGAAAGCAATTTGATGACTAAATCTATGATTCATATACAAATAACCATAATAAAATTTTTTATATAATGAGTACCATAGGAAAGATATAATGCGTTATTGAAATTTAGAAGATGCAGTAACATTTCATTGGAGTGAACAGGCTGTTCTTTCCTGAGGGAGAAAAACATACTGACATTGTGTCCTATCAGTGTTGCAGATCAGGGGAGTCCAGGAGAAGTTGAATGAATAAATTAGAATATGCTTCTTCAATAAGGTAGTTCATTTTAAGCTGTGTCATGACTTAGAAAAAAAAAGAGGTACTCAGGCAAAATAATAAGTACACTTTGAGCCACATTAGAGGAAATAATACAACCTGTTCTGAAAACAACCCAGTTAAGTGTAACTTACGTGTGATTATGCTGGCAAGGTAGATGAGGACCACTTTGCAGAGGTTCTTTACCTATTACTTACTAGAAAATTGGGAGCTAGGGAGGTTTATGAGCAAGAGAGTAAAAAGACTAAAGGTGTTTTGGGAAAATTAATCTGATAGAAATGTATAAGATAGAGTGGAGGTAAGAGAAAGAGAAACCCATTAGAAATTGCACTGTTTATGTCAAGAGTTAATAAGGTCCTAAACTAAATTGGTGGTGATGAGAAGAGAAACAAGAATATATATGAAAATATATAATGAAGGTAGAATCTTTAAGACTTAATAACAACAGCATATAAATAGTGAGGTAAAAGAGGAAAGGAAAAACTAATTTATTTTTCAAATGTGATTATAGTAAGAAAATTTGCCATTATCAGAAACAGTAAAGCCAGGAAGGGGGCTAGTTTGAAGGAAGAAGAAAAGAGGCTACATTAACAATGACAGCAGAACGTTAAAGTGCAGAAGTATACAAGGTAGTTGGAAAAACAAATAGATTGCTTGGAAGGTGTTAGAGATTCAAATTGGGAAATCATTTGTCAATAAGTAATAGTCAAATCTTTAATGAAATACTAAAGGAAAAGAGAAGGTCTGGAGAAAAGAGAGCAAATAAATGCTTTAGAAAATGTTTTTGTTGAGGCAGCTCAAGAAGAAAAGGGAGCCACCTCTGTATAGAGAAAGAGTCAGGCATGAGAGAAGAGTCAAATTGTTTGTGTGACAAAACCCAGTGTGAAGGTGGTTTTAAGGTGATGGTGATGATGGTTAAGAATAGAATAATTAAGGACAGAATCTATATTATAAGGGGCAAAGAGTGACCTGATGGTAAATTAAGAGAGCGAGAAGATTATCAGTGAAATGAATGAAAACTTAAATGATTTTATAACAGTATGAAAGTTTAAAAGGGAATGTTTTAGGACAGCGTAGACATATCATTGTGTCAATAATGATTAGAGGAGGAGGGACTGAATAGTCAAAAAAGAAAAAATGTTAAATGGCTATATCATGACCTAGGATATATTCACTAAGGGTATAGGGAATAAAAAAAAAAAAAGGAGTCAAGGTATTATCCTTGAGAGAAAGAGTTACTGCTGAAACAAGATGAAAGGGGATGAAGAGCGAAGATACAAAAAGTTAGATGGAGAGGAAAGAAGGTGAGTAAGTTCATTGTGCAGGCTCTTGATTTTCATAGAAAAGAGAAAGTTGCATAGTATACAGTGACATTCAGGAGCTAAGGCCACCGAAAAGGTTCTGTGTGGCCACTCTGAGGACTGTCATAAGGGTGTCAGGTGGTTTGAGTGAAAGAAAGCTACACACAGGGAATTTTTGTGGTAAGGAGAGTGGATAAGATTGATATGGCATTGCAATAGTATTTGATGCACACGACTGACAGAAGAATTTCATTAACTTTACATTAAGCAAATTTTGCAGGAAATTGTGGATCCACATTGATTGAAGAAAAGGATAACTTTAATTATTAGATAGCTTGATGGTTTGCAATGATAGTAAACTTTTTTTGTTTTTTTGCTGTATCTTCCTCTTGGAGAGTTTGTTACAAATTATTAATTTGTGGAAGAATAAGAAAAATTAACAACATTAACTCTATTAAGCAAACTTGTGCAATGTTGCTCATTCCAACGTTTTCCAGATTTTTTGACCTGGATAGTTAGACATATAGTGATTTGGGCTAGAGAACTTGAGTGCTTACATATGATTACAAACCTAAGGGTATTTTTTTCTTCAAGTGTATTTGTATAGGGGGTTCATAAAGATAAGGCATTTTTAATATAGATAACACTCAATGACATTATGTAAATTCATTTAAATGACATTTTTGTTAAATTATTTTATTTTATTTTACTGTGGTAATAACATTTAACATAAGATCTACCCTCTTAGCAAATATTCAAGAGTATGATACATTATTGTCAACTTGAGGTACGATGTTGCATAGCAGACCTCTAGAGTTTATTCATCTTGCTTTCCTGAAACTTTATGCCCTGTTGATTGGTAACTGTCATTTTCACTTCACCAAGACCTGGAAAAACACCATTTGAACTTTGATTCTATGAATTTGACTAATTTCAATATCTCATATAAGTGGAATCATGCAGTTTTTGTCGGCGACTGTCTTATTTCTATTAATATAGTGTCCATAAGGCTCATCCACACTCTCTCACCTTGCAATGTTTCTATCTTTTCATAAGACTGAAGATTATTATTTAAAAAAAAATTTTTTTTTTGCTCAAAGCCATGCAGAGACTGCCTAAGAGTACCTTCTCTGCCTGAGACACCAGTTTCTCCCCTACAGTGCCCCCTCCCCATGTACAGTTGAGTGTGCAGCTGAAGCAGAATACTCTCATTTGTAGGAATCTAGTGATGCTTCTTACTTCAGGGAAACGTTTCTTTGATGGGGAGATTTTTTTCTTGTTTATGCTTTATTTGTGGTAATGAAAGAGTGAATGACTTAAACAGCCATGGCAAGGCAAATTTATAGGCAGGGCAGGCTCCAGGCCTGGGGGCTGCAGTGCTGCGGGGCTTGGGGCTTTCCTTGGTGGCCATTTCTTAGGTGTGAAAAAGGCAGTGGCTTTGGTCGTGGCTTGTGTATATATCATATTTTCTTTATTCATTCATATGTCCATGGAATTTAGGTCTGATGGAAATAGAAAAAAAGAATTCTAAAATTCATATGGAACCAAAAAAGACCACCATAGTCCAATCAATCTTGAGCAAGAAGAACAAAGCTGATTTCAAAATATATTACAAAGCTATAGTAATCAAAATAGTATAGTATGGGTATAAAGACAGATATATATTCAATGAAACAGAATAGAGAACACAGAAAAAATTTATACATATATGGTCAATTAACTTGACAAGATTCTCAAGAAGTATACAGTGTGAAAAGGATTGTCTCATTAACAAATGGTATTGAGAAAACTGAATATAAAGAATAAAAATAAACCCTTATCTTACACTGTATACAAAAGTCAACTCAAAATGAGTTAAAGACTTAAACATAAGAACTGAAACTATAAAACTCTGAGAAGAAAACTTAAGAGGACATTGGTCTTGACAATAATTTTATAGATATGACACCAAAAGCACAGGCAACAAAAACAGAATCAGAGAAGTGAAACTACATTAAACTAAAAAGCTTCTGCATAGAGAAGGAAACAATCAATCTATGAAATGGGAGAAAATATTTGCAAATCATGTATCCAATAGTGGTTAATATTAAAAAAATATATAAGTAACTTCTAAAACTCAATAGTAAAAATAACAACAACAGAAACGAAAACTAATAACTCAATTAAAAAAGTGGGTTAAGAGCTTGAACAGACATTTCTCCAAAGAAGACATACAAATGGCCAATGTTACTCATCTTCAGGGAAATTCAAATCAAAACTATGATATCACCTCACACATGTGAAGGTGGCTGTTATTAAAAAGCTAAAGACAAGTGTTAGAGAGGATATGGAGAAATCGGAACCCTTGCACACTATTGGTGGGAATGCAAAATGGTACAGTTGCTATGGGAAACAGTATTTTATTTTCCTCAAAAAATAAAAAAATAGAATTATCATATAACTCAGCAATCTTGCTCATGGGTATTAATCCAAAATAATTGAGTTCAAGATTTTGAAGAAATATCAACATCTTTTAAAACTATACTATGTTATCTCAAATACAGAAAGACTTGGGAGCCATTGCCTTGAAAAAAGTTTTAAAGAAATATTGTTATTTCAGTAACTTCTTTGACTAAATTGCAAATGTTTCTACTTAGGCTAACTCTTTGCTTTTCTTTAGCCAGGCTAAAAAGACAAGTGTTCACACCTGAATTCTCTCCTGGGACTGAGGTTCAGGACCAGGCTCATTGCAGTGAGGTTGCTTCAAAGTCTCAGAGTAGAGAAACCCAAATCTGAGCGCTGCCTTTGCTTCTCCTTTCCTCATTCACACAACCTTTAATTATTCACAGGAACTGGCTGTGCTAAAAGAGAATTTTTTTGCATGATTTTTCCCCCTGCTCTAATTGTCTGGTTTGGTTCTGTATCCTGCCATTCCTGCAAAAATGACTTCTCCCACTTGATCTCATCAAATTAGGAAAAGGTTACCAACAGCAACTGCCTCTAGCCCCTGCAATTTACTCACAGTTGCTACCTTATCAGTGCTTCATTTACATAGAATTATTTTGTGTGCTAACCTCTGGCACAGGCCATTAAGTCTCTGCACAATGTCCCAAATAGACATGGCAACTGTTATATGCTTATTTCCTTATGATGGCGCTATACTGAGTAATGGGAAAGTTGTCAAGGATGTTTCTTGTTGAAAAATTCCTGCTCATAAGTGATTAGTCACTACATTAGAGTTTTCATTAGATTGCAAAGCATCACATATTTCTTTATATATAAATACATAAAATATTTTACAATTTTTGTGGCATTTGTCTCTGGCCTCAGTAATATGCCAATTTCAAATGTGATAATTTGATATCATCCAAAAGTTTAGCCAGTTACCTGTATGTATATTAATATTTGGTTTTAATAATTTTTAATCTAATAAAACAATAGTTTTTATTGTGCATTTAATAACAATATCCTAAACATATTCCCATTTCAGTTATCATTAATTTATCACATATCCAATTTTTACAGGAAGGATTGTATCTAGAGACAAATAATGAAGAATGTGTGAAACACTCAGAGGAAGAAAGGAAGTAATACTCAAACATGCTGGCCTGGAAAAACCTTTGTAATTGAAATCAGAACTTTTCTCTGAATTTGTATTAGTCAAATTAAAAGAGAAGCAACATTGAATTACAATAATCTCATTAGATAATAAAAGAAAGCATGACAATTCACTCAGAGGGCTAAATTTTTTGCTGATTTTGATGTCTAAGAGAGATGTCATGGTCTTCATATAAAGAAAGTACCTTTAATCATAATTTTACGGAAGATATAATGGCCATTAATACTGCCATGTTGATATATTCATTCCTAATATTGACCCTAATCAAAGTTAGGAAAAAAGGTGCCTGCTCAGTAAAGCAGCCCATTTCAGGTATATAGTTGTTTAGTATTTTGATGTTATGTTGGGATAAGACTCAGAGAACTCCATTCTAAAGTGTTTTAACATGTCTCTGCCTATTCTTTTATATTAGATTGCTTCAGATGATTTTCCCTCATCCTCTTTTCAAGGCAGAATTTTTTTTTTTCTAGCTACAAAGTAATCATAACCAGATTCTGTGTCTATTAGAGCAGTTATACACCTAAATAACTCTTGTATATTATTCAGTGGCTATATTTTTCCACCAAGATAAAGGGATGAATGTAAAATGTAACAGTAAAAATTCCAGTTTGGTTAAGATGTACTTCTTTGTTGTACAAGTTAGCAAATAATTCAATGAGCAACTAAATGAAGAGGGGACCTATTGACTTTTCAGAATCGGAAAAAGAAGAACAGTGTTAGTATAGATTGTGTGTCAAATGCATAATCAAGTCTTCTCCTTCCTGAGAGGACTTATAATTTTTTATTTCTTAAAGTCTATGGACAAAGGTAATCATAATACTTATCACCCACATTTTGGACTTTGAGGAGTGAAAAGGGGTCATTATTAATTATGATGCTGGAGAAATAGACTTAAATTGGGATTGTTCTGGGCATATTGGACTCAAACTGTGATCCCAGAAAAATTGGTTTGCTTTCAATTAATTATCTATTTAAATAAAGCTTTTTGATGTCTATAGCCTCTCTCTGAGGTGTTTAATTTACAGATTATTTAATTAGAGCTCTGTTGCAAAACTTTGGGCAGAAAAGAGTAGTCACACTTCCAGCTCCCTACACCCAGAATATTCTTTCTTGGATTATTTTCATCTTTTAGTTCACAGTGCAATTATCATTTTTTTTTACATAAATTTCTCCTGTTCACTCAGTCTAAAGTAGCCCCCCAGTTTGAGCTTAAAAGTACATACAAAGAGGAATGCTCTTCTTTTCAGTAGAATGTAAACATATAAATGTAGAGGGAATAATATTCTTAGAAAAAACACTATTTTGAAACCATCATAGAATAAATAACTGATACAAGCAATATGGGCATACCTTGGAGATAATATGAGTTTGATTCCAGACCACTACTATAAAGCAAACATTGCAATAAAGCAAGTCATACAAATTTTTGGCTTCCCAATGTATATAAAAGTTAGGTTTATACTATACTGTAGCCTATTAAGTATGCAATAGACTGTTATATCTAAAGAAACAATGTACATGCCTTAATTTAAAAAACTTTATTGCTAAAAATGCTAACTATCATCTGAACCTTCAGTGAGTAATGCATGATTTTTTGGCTGGTGGAGAGTCATACTTCAACCTGCAAAAAACTCGCAATATCTACTAAGCACCGTAAAGCAAAACACAATAAAAAGTGGAATGCCTACAATCATCAATGGATTCTAAAACAGTTGATCAGAGTTGGTTAGAAAAGAAAATATTTACATAGTTTTTCAGGTTCCTCCCATAGGATATTTAGTGATTACAAAGGAAAAAAATCACTAAGGTTTAAATAATCTGGGCAAAATTCATTTAATTAAAATTAGTGTCATCAAAAATGGAAAAATCTATTACTAGATGCCTTCCAATGTGGTGCTCTGAGAAAGACACAGTAGCTCTTTAAAAATACATAATCTAAATCTAATCCAGTGGAACAGACAACACAAATTGAAGGATATCTCTTCAAAAATATTCAATGTCCTAAAAGACAAAGAAAAGCTAAGGAATCGCACATTAAAGGAGAAAGACTAACAACATAATGTAATTAAATGCAATGCATGACACTGGCTTAAAAAAAGAAATTTCTGCAAAGTACAGCATAAGGAATATAGTTAATAATATTGTAATAACTATGTATAGTGCCAGGTGAGTACTAGACTAATTAGGTGAGACCACTTCATAAATTATATAAATGTCTAACCACTATGTTGTAAACCTGAAACTGATATAAAATAATATTGTATGTTAACTCTCATCGAAAATAAAGAAATATTTAATATTTCTATAAAAGATATTATTGAGACAATTGATACATTTTTCATATGAACTGAATGTTAGATAAAAATTTTGTATCAGTGGTAAATTTCCTGAATTTTGAAATTGTAGTGTGATTAAAAGATTATCCTATTTTCTTAGTGTTTCCAACCCATTTAGTCAGGACTCAACCCTAGGTCCTTCCGCCCAGTGCTGGCTGTGCCAATAGAACAAGACTGAGTTTGGTAAAGCAGAGCAGAAACTTTATTTTTTTTTTCAAGGAATGGAGAAGAGTGACCTCATACTCTAATGGCAACTTCTCCCGAACTGGGAAGGAGCCTTCTGTATTTACTGGCTGCGGCATGGAGTGATTAAATTCTTTTAGGCTTCCATAGTTCTTGTTTCACTCAGCTCTTTTGCACACGGTCCTTTTTGCACACGATGCACCATTGCCATCTTGGTCTTTGCACTCAGCTCTTCTCATTTTGCAGTCAGAATCCTTTTCAGTTCCTGTTAGCAAGCGTGGCTCATGACATAGTTTAGTTACTGAGGCATGTTCAGGTCTTTTGGATGACAGCCCAGTGACATTAGGAGATACATGCTCAAGTACTTAGTGGGGAAGAATTATGATGTCTGGAACCAATTCTCAATGGTTCATAAGAAATTGGAATAACACTAATAAGAATAACATATAAGTCTGCTCAGGCTACCATCTCTTAGACTGAGTGACTTAAAAAAAAACAAAATCATTTTCTCACTGTTCTGGAGGCTGGAAGTCCAAGGTCATGGTGCCATGTGCTCTCAGTCAGTGAGGATCTGCTTCCATGGCAGAGGTGTCTCTCTTCTTCTTCTAATCCCGCCAGATGTCCCACCTTTGTTACCTCATCTAAACCTAAATATCTCCAAGTACCATTATTTTGGGAATTAAAACTTCAACATATGAATTTGGGGGTGGGGACACAATTCAATCTATAACAAATATCTATAATATGTTTAAGTTTATATATGTTTAAATATATCTAGAAATATACACAGGATATATGTATGAGGGAGACTGAAGGAGAAGAAGGAGAAAGAGAAGGAGAGTGGGAAGGGGAAGGGAAAAGCGAAAGAGAAAGAAAGGAGAAGGTTAAAAAGGGGAAGAAGGGGAAGAGAAAGTAGAAAGGAGAGTTGGTGAGGGAAGGAGAGAACACTGTGGCAGATATTAATAATGAGGGAATATAGGCATAAGTGCATATATGTGTTTATTGGAGTGGTTTTGCATCTTTTCTGAAAGGCTGACGCTGAATATTTTAAAATAAAAAGTTTAATAAAAAATTAGGCAGGTGCCTCTCATCTTATTGTCTCTCACGGAGTCCTATTCTTTTCCTGGAGCACATGCAACATTTTGCAGTTCATTTGCTTGTTTATTTATTTATTATACATGGGCCATATTTGGCTGTAATTTTGTGGATATTATTGTGACTTTTGTATTATTTCTTTTGCAGTAGTTAAGTATTAAACCTGACCACAGAGAAAAAATTTGGATTCATAATCCAGTAATGGAAATGATGAGGTCTTACGACTTACTAGACTTTACAAGTTGACAAAAATAAATTTAACTTCTTCCAAGCAAGAAATTTATTTTTCTATGTTGGGGTGTGAACTATAGTCATGGTATCATTATCTCATGTTTTGGTAATTTCTTGTATTAACAGTGTGTCTTAGTAATATGTTTCTTTCTTTAACTCTGATAAATTCTTTATTGAAATATAAAGTGAGTTCAATAGTGTTGAAAAGATCATTTAGTTTGTGGATTTGAAAGTTGTGAAATGCTGGTACTATATGGTCATACCTTTCTTTCAAAGGATTTATAACCCACTAAATTGCCTCATAATGTCTGAGATAGCTTTAATTCTTCAAAATTAAAAGTGAAATTAGAGATTATATATACACATGTGTCTGCATGTGTATGTTTTGCTGTGTATTTTATGGCTCATTTACTTCAGTGTTTTCAACATGGGGACCACTGAAATCTAGTGAACTATGAAATTAGTGTAGGCTTTCCAAAAAATATGTTTGTGCTTAAAATGCTGCCTAAGTATCAAATTAATGTACAGATTTTAAAGGTAAGGAATGCTATTATGATTGATAAAATCCATTTTTAAGTGTTACATAGTTCTATGGCACCACTTTGCCATGTATGTCTTTTCTTTAACTGAAATATAATTGACATACAAGATAATTTTAATTTTAGGTTTACAAAATAATGATTTTATATTTGTAGATATTGTGAAAGGATTTCCACAATAAGTATATTCAACAATCACCAACATACATAGTTATAGAATGTTTTTCTTCTGATGAGAAATTTTAAGATCTATTTCCTTAGCAAATCTCAGATATGCAATACAGTATTATTAATTATAGTCACCATGCTATACGTTACATCCCCATCACTTATTTATTTTATAACTGAACATTTGTACTTTTTGACTTTCTTCCTCCATTTTACCCACCCCTATCTCGAGCCACTTGCCGGTAACCACCAATCTGGCTTTTGTTGTTGTTGTGTTTTAGATTCCACATGTAAGTGACATACAATATTTGTCTTTTGTTGTCTGACTTATTTTACCTAACATAATTCCCCTCAAGGTCCATCCATATTGGAGCAAATGGCAAAATTTTATTATTATTTTTTATGGCTGTATAATGATAATTCCATTGTGTGTAGGGGTTAGTTTTTGAAGGAGGAAGTGACAAGGAGAAAACTATTTTTAAAACTAAAATAAAATAGAGAAGGAAGAGAAAGAGCTACATTTCTTTATTTTACATATTACCATGGCTTTGCAGTATCATGGAACACTCAGAATGTACATCAATATTATATTATTTGGCTTATTAGAGACCAAGTGGAGTTAATTATAAAAGGTCTTAATTGATGGAGATATGCTATTCTCTCCTAAATTATACAGAAAATGCAAGTATTCTCTTCTTCTGATTCTTGAACCCTTTGAAGTTACCAAGAATATTTTTAGTTGTACAGGGAGAATATAAATTATTCATTCTTTATATAATCACCTTGGAACATTTCTTGTCTTAACAATTCATTGCTTAGCACAGTTTTGAGCAGAGGAGTAAAGTCATATAAGTAATATAGACAAAATGTACTTTATTTGGGGATGCTACAAAATATTATGACTGATAATTAACTGAAATGCTTATTTGTGAAAAATACATTATTCTACATTATATATTTTTAATCTGGTCATTTTGGCAACTTTTGTGCTTAAATATAAAATTTATATTTATCCCTATTGCATTTGTCTTGTTCAATCAATTCAGCCCATGAATATTTGCTTTTCTTTTTAATATCTTAATTCTACCATTTAATAGGTGAGTTTTTAAATCAGTTTTGGTAGGTCACTGATTTCAATAAGACATGAAAGTGACAATTGATGAGACTGACAACAAAGCCTAGTACAGGACCTAGAAAATATTTGGATAGTTAGCATGAAGCCATTAAATGGCGGTCTTAGCTCATGGCCATTCTATCAGTTATAGATCCAAATAATTATACTGTGATCTACTGCTTATTTCTCCATTTTGTCCTTAAACCCATGATGAGAGATGTTCACAAATGAAATATTAATTATATTCACTCACTCTGCATCATATTCCCAGGAATATTAAGCCCTGGATAGCAGGGTAGCCTTGTCATAAATAAATCTTTTCATCTGTGATCAGAATCCAGAAAACTTACAGAATGTGAAAACATATTAATTATAGGGAAAAGAATATGTGTCTACTAAAGACCCTGCCAACAGGCAATTTCTAGAAGGTGACTGTAATATTGTGATTTATTGTTAAGAAATATATATTTGGACTTCTAGCAATTTCTAAAACCTTAGTGATGAGAGAGATAAAGGTGGTTTTTATTATGTTAAGGAGGTGACTTTTGGCTTCTAAGGGTTGGAGCTGGTTGCCAGGGGAACAAACCCTGTGTTTAGAAGCTTGGAACTTTCAGTTCCACCACTTAACTTCTGCCAAGGGAATTGGGGTTGGAGTTTGAGTTGATTGCCAATGGCCAATGATTTAATCAATCTGCTTATGTCATGCAGCCTCCTCAAAAACCTCAAAAGAGGAGGTTCTGAGAGTTTCCAGGTTGGTGAACTTGTGGAAGTGCTGATACGGTGCATGCCTGGAGGAGCTCCAATCCATAGTCAGACCACTAGAAACACAGGTAACAACCTGGGCTTGTGACTGGCATCTGAAGAAAGAGGATGGGGTGGTCTTGCACAACTGAGCCCTCAGTCTATGGAATCTGATGCTGTCTCTGGATAGATAGTGTCAGAATTGAGTAGAATTCTTGGAAACCCTTGGAGAATTGCTTGTTGGTGGTATGGAAAACTCCCATTCCATACATTGAAATTGGTCTCAGAGCACCAAAAGAGTAACAAATTAGAAAATTCTCCACCATGGCTCTTTCGCAGTAGTTGTTTTTCAATAAACATAAAATGGAAGCATTAAGAATCTAGATAACAGCTTTAAATTTAGACGTCCCAGTGGAACAATGGTAGGCTTTCACTCTTTGCCTTCTAATTATATGAAGAAGGTTCGGAAAAATATGAAAGCACCATGTTAACCATAGTTAACATTTAGCAGTTTTCTTGGAGGAAGCATCAGAATAATAATAAAATTAAAAAATCCATTAAAGTTGGGGTGAAGGGTTAAAAAAGTACAAATTAGTAGTTGATAGTTGGTCACGGGGAGGGGAAATGCAGTTAATGTTAATACTATGGCTAGGTGAAGGGTCAGGAGAGGGAGGGAGCAATTGGGGGGATCGTTTTGTGAACTATATAGATATCTAACCAATGTATTATATTCTTAAAACTAACTTAAATAGATGCATTTTTAAAAATCCATCTAGGGAAGTTTGGGAATTCTCTCCAGGCTGGGAAATAGTACCTGACTTTAAATCTCAGTCTGCAGTCCAATTACCTCCCACATGATCAGGTCGCTTACTCTTTTCTGAGTCTTTACTGATGTCCTTTAAAGTGTGTTTACTGGTGAACTTTAAAATGTGTTTTTCAAACTATGTATTATTGACCCCAAAGACTCTAAAGGATTCTTTGGAATGTTGAGAGCCATTGTGCTGTTACTCCAGAAAAATTGCACAGTGAGCTAGCATTTGGAATAATTAGGTTTAGGTCGTTGCTACAGTTTTGTGATATCTTGGGCTTCTCAAACTAAAACATGCCAAATTATAAAACTATAGTCATCTAGGAGCCTCGATCAGAATTTTATGCTTTGACATATTCATTATGACAATTTTCAGCTTTACAGTTTGAAGTCCTAATTACTGTAAATAACCATGTATTTAACAGTTCCTCATCTCTGATGCATACAAAGACCCTTAACTGAGCCAAAGGGGTCTGTCTCTCTCTGTAACAGATGGCTCTACTACTGTGCACAGGAAACAGGTGTAGTAAATTACTGTGGCCAAAGAAAGTGTGTTGAAATCTTATGTCCAATTTGATCTGACCACTTTCTATATTTTGCAGAGCCATATATATTTGCCATTGCTGTTGTTGTTACCCCCTTCTTATATATAATTTAAGTGACTTTTATTTAACTGTTTATGAATTAATAGTATATCCCAACACTAGGAATATTTCAGATATTTTTCTCCATGAATGTTTATAATTCAAATACAGTAATCATGTTCATTTTAAGGTAGGAGTAGGTTTAGAAATCATCTATGTTTAGCTAATCATTTTACAGATAAGTAAACTGAGGTCTAAGGTTAAAAAGTAAATAAAACATTTCTTAAATTTTTGTTCCTGAACTTTTTTACTGGAAGTCTTTCTACTACTACATGCTGATTCCTTTTTTAAAAAAACTGGAGGTATTTACCAGCCTTAAGTTCCTTATTATTATTAACCTAGGAACAAAAGGCTTACTTTAGCTTTAAAGTTTATGAAATTTTAGCAAAAAATTGTAATAGCATTTTACTCAAAAATATAACCATTATTTATGTCAATTATTTAAAAAATTTTCAATTATAGTCGGCATAGAATAATATATTAGTTTCAGGTGTACAACATGGTGATTAGACATTATATAACTTATGAAGTGATGACTACAATAAATCCAGTGCCCTTCTGACACCATATATAGTTCTTACATTATAATCATTATTTTGAAGACAGTAAAGCACAGGTATTATAAATGTTTCCTTATGCGTGTTTGTAACTCTACCAGCAATCCTTAAAAAAAATTGATTTGTGTACTTACATATGAATTTATCTTTCAGAAATATCACCCTTGCATAAACATGACATCTTACAATTCAGTATATTTTAAAACTATCAGGAGTTGTGCTGATTAAAAGAAACCCTATACTTAGAATGTTAAATATTTAAGTAGGTTGATGAAACAGCTGGAAAAACTAAAAAGGAGATGCATTCCTCTTTGTTTTCTTTCAAGGGCAGGATAGAAAGTAAGGTTTGAAGCTCAGAGCTATGGTTCTACCGTGAAAAATCTTGGAATCACAAGTCGATATAATTTTAATAATATGTATCATTCCCATCGTTTAGAGTACTTCAGGAGGTGTTTTATCCTGTCTGGGTCTGTTAACATGTTCACACAGCCTGCCATCTGAGAAGGAATTTTCCCTGGCGGCCGTGACCTAATTTCAAGGTTCTGGCAGACAAACATAGGCAACTGACAGCCCAGGTTTTCCTATTTAGCATATTAATCGCCTACATTTTTGTATGCAGCCATGACAAGAGGAAGCCTGTGAAGCGTTTGCCTGCTCTTCTGAAATCAGGCTGATTACACCCCTGTAAACCTTAATTTTCTGTGCATAATTTCTTTTATGCTGGCATCTCTGAGCTTCCAACTTTTCTGACTAGTGTTTGACTTCAACATATGCTATGTATAATGGAAAGTGATCGGATTCTAGAAGATGCCAGAGTTTACTAGTATGTCGCCTGAAGAAGACTCTGTAGATGACACCCGCCCCTCCTTTAATTTCCTTTCACACTTGTTCCTGGAATCCAAGAAAGGGCATTTCTTTCTTCTCAGAGCAGAAGTAAATGCATATGCAGAGCCAAATGAGCCATTGCACTATTCTATTTTCTGATTATGTGCATTCTTAGTGACAGAATAAGAGAAATCTTATTGAATTAGCATGCAAAAGCTTATTACTTGTGCTGGGAAAAAAATGTCAGTGTTTGAAAGTGTTAGAGAATCTATTGTATGGAAAAATCTTTGGGTTTGCCTGAAATATCTTCTTATTTTATTTATTGGTAAATATTGTTAAATGTTTACTTTTTTGCATTTACAGAGTATAGGAGATGAAACAGACTGTTCTTTCTACAAAGAAATATTGTTCTTAGGCTTATTTTATTGACTTTTAACTTGCTTTGTTTGTTTTGATGGCACAATTTTTTGGACAAACTTTTTTTCCCCTTATAGTACTCTTGGGCTACTAGTGCTATCCAAAAGGAAGCTTAACAATAAACATATCAGCATTTTAAATTATGAAGTAGAAGATTCTATTTCTTTCTGAGAGTTTATCTAAAGGTCAGTGACAAAAATGACAGAAAAGTGAAGGACAGTTCTGAGACATTGTGTATTTTTTTCCTCTATATTCTTCATTTTAGCTTTTTCTTTCCTTTTTTTTTCTAAAGGCATTTACAGAGGAAAATAAGGACTCACCAAACAGAGCTAATTTAAAGAGAGGTAGCTGATTTAGAAAAAAGGCAAAAGAATTATTTGCTGGTAGTCAAGACCCTGAAAATGATCTGAACATAAGAATAAGATAATAGATTGGGTACATTCAAGAACAGATTTCATAAAGACCACCAGATAAAGTTTGTGATTTTTCATTCTTCTATCCCCAAAGACAGCCATATTTTACCATTACATACATAAGTAAAAGTGACTTCCAGGCTTATTTGATTACAGACTGAATTACTCTGTCATAGGATGACAAGCAATGACAAATAGGTTCCCTGTAATGAAAAGTCTGGCAGACTCTGTATTCTCAGTAAAGGGTGAGCAGAGAAAACCAGGAAGATTTTCCTTTCATTCATACCCTTTATATGTGGGCTATTGTACTGTCAATCGCTATTATGTCATTAGGTCACTTGGAAGGTCTTAGATCTGACAGGGCAACGTAAGTTACAGTATAATTTTTCTGACTGGCAACCCAAGGCCAGTGAAGCAAAATTTGAAAGATCAATTAAATTACAGGAAAGACTTGCATAACATAAATGTGTTTTGCCCACTTGTCAACATGGGTAGAGACATACATTCGTATTCTAATAAGAGCAATGACAGAATTCTCTTTTCAGACTCTAGACTTTTTAACAGAGGCAGTAAAAACCATCGGAAAGATAAGTATTGCTTCTTTATTAGTTTTTATAAAACTTGACAGTACATTGAAAATACTCTAAAACTACATTGACTTTATGCATTAACTAAATTGCCCGGACACTTTCTAAATACAACTCATTTTGGAGATAGAAAAGAAGACAGTGTGAGGCTTGCAAAGCCATGGGATGGCGTTCTTCTAGGTAAAAAAGTGTCTCATTCTTATTTGTGGTCCCTATGTTTGTCATATAAATGAGAGTCAAAAGCTATGTGAATTAATAAATATGTAAAGCCGTGAGTTAATTTTTCAAAAAACATTTTTTTTTAGAGAAGAGGATGAGAGACCTAAATTCTTGTGTACCCCAAGAAGTCATCATCATCATTACATGGTTAAAACTGAGTAGCTTGGAAGTGGGGGTGGGAAGGGTTGAGAATGAAGAAAGGGCGTTTTTATATAAGTCAGAGATGTCATTATATAATATTTTCAGTTTAGACTCAAAAAATAAAATGACTTTATACAAAGGAAGAAAATATAAATCTGTCTTCTTCTTCACCATATGCCACACACACACACACACAAATCACAGATGTCAAAGAGAACACAAGTTGGAAGGGGCAGATTAAGTTATAAGGATCAGAGTCTTTCTCATTTACAGCTTAAAAGTAAATCAAAATTTAATATTTAATAAGCATGTCAGAGAGAAGAAAAGCTGTTGTTAGATCGGTATTTAAAGTAAACTCGACCTGCAAGTACAGGTGTTTCCAGACCTTCAGATTTGTTCTCACCCCCGGGCCTTTAAACACACTATTTCATTTGTCTGGAAGTTCTGTTCTCTGCTTACCCTTTCTACTGCTCTAGTTTGCCCTTTAAGATTCACATCAGGTATGTAAATTTGCTTCTTGAATCCTTTCCTGATTTCCTGGATCACCCTTCCCACATCCTCTGGCCTCCAGAACTGTGGAGAAATAATTTCTGTTCTTTAAATCACCAAGTATGTGACACTTTGTAATGCTTCTGCTAGCAAGCTAATACAGTCTTCTAAATGAATTATTTAGTTTGTTTTTATTTATACTGTGTAGACTTGAGATAATTACTAATTTTTTTTAGGTTTAAATTTGCCATCTTATATGTTTTCTATTATTGTTTTTTTCTTTTGAATTAATTATTTATATTTCAGTTTTCTCCTTTAGATTATGAATTACATATTAATATTTTTTTACTGCTCCCCCCCGACCCAGTGATTATAACATACTTTCTCCACTTAAAGTCTAACATATATTTACTACTTTTTATCATTTCCCAACAATTCTGGAACCTCAGAACCTCTTCCACTTTTTATGACACTGCTATCATAAATTTTATTTCTCAATATAATTTAGCTCCATAAGATACTATTATTTTTGTTGCTTTATAAAGTCCTATTCTTTTAGATTTATTCACATATATACACTCTCCTTTGCCTCCTATTTATTTATGCACTGCTATCTTTCATTTTAGAAACACTTTCTTTCTATTTTCTTCTATTTCTTACTTCAGTGTAATTCTGTTGGTGAAAATTTTACACAATTTTTTTTTCTAAGTGTGCTTTTAATTCATTTTCACTTATGAAAATATTTTCTTAGGGTATAGAGATCTAGGTTGGTAGTTATTTTCAACAACGCTTTGAGCATTTCGCTCCTACCCCAGTCTTCTATTTCCTATTGCTTTTATTGAAACTCAGCTGTCAGACTTTTTGTGTCCCCTTTTGAGGTAACATATCTTCCCCATTCTCCCGAGTCACTTCGAGATACTCTATTTGTAGTGTTTAATAAAGTGTGTCACTCTGATGATGCCTAAGTATGCTTCCACCTCCTCGTCCTTCATGTAATTTTATCTTTTTGGATATACCACACTTCTTGAATCTGTGGCACAATTTTCCTACATTATTTTTAAAAAATTCTTTAAATTCATCAATGTGATTTCTTTAAATAGTGTTTTGATCTTTCCTTTCTTTTTCTATGATTATAATTACATATATCTTATCTTTTGCCATGTATTTTCATGGCTTGATAGCTTATTTCTTTTTAGTGCTAAATAATATTTCATTGTCTGGATGTACCACAGCTTATTTATCCATTCACATACTGAAGGTCATCTCAGTTGCTTCCAAGTTTTGACAATTATGAATAAAGATGTATAAAATTAAAAATATATAAAAATTCATGTGCAAATTTTTGTATAAACATCAGTTTTCAACTTTTTCAGATAAATATGAAAATCCAGCATAATTGCTGGATCACATGGAAAGTGTATATTATGTAGGAAACTGCCAAAGTGTCTTCCAAAGTGATTGCACTGTTTTGCCTTCCAACCAGCAATGAGTGAGAGTTTCAGTTTCTTCACATCCTTTAGAGCATTTGATGATGTCAGTGTTCCAGATTTTGTCTGTTCTGATGGGTCAGTGGTTTCCACTGTTTTAATTGGCATTTCTATGATGATATATGATGTGGATCACCTTTTCATATGTTAATATTTGTTGTCTCTCTTCTTTGGTGAGGTGTCTATTATACCTCTGACTCATTTTTTAACCAGTTTGTTTTTTCATAATTGAGTTTAAAGAGTTCTTTTTATATTTTGGACAACAGTATTTTGTCAGATGTATCTTTTGCAAATATTTTCCCCCAGTTCGTGGATTCTATTCTCATTCTTGACATTTTCTTTTGTAGACCAGAAAAATTTTAAGTAAAACTTAACTTATTAATTATTTCTTTTGTGGATTTTGCCTTTGGTGATATATCTTAAAGTGATTCTCATACACAAGATTTTAAGTTTATTTTTTTGTCTTTTTAAAATGTTTGCATTGCTCTTATAAATGTAGTGATAATTTGAGGTTCTCAATGAAATTTTCTTCTTTAAGTGAAGACATATCTTTGCTTCTGGATAAAGTTAAGATAGAGATAGATTACTTCAGTTTAATTAGTAATTGAGCTGATTCATAGTTTGACATCAGTCCTTGTACAAAATACTTTTGATACTCTGCCAGAGACTTTTTGGTCTTATATTTCTCTGGCCCACTAGCTCTGGTCTACCTTTTAACCAACTCCATACAGGATTCATCATAGATTCTTGTTATGTTTCTGGATTTCTTCCTTTTCTTTGCTTCTTTTAGGTTAACTTGTATTATTTATTATCTATATTTCTCTGCTGCCAGTTATTTTGTTAATTATATATTCTTTAATTTTCTTTTCATTACTCATCCTAGAGATTAAATTATTGACTTATCAAACTTGATTATTTTTTGATGTTATAATTTGATTGGGATAACAGCCACAAAATGATAGTGTTGTAGCCACTCTCTTCCTAGAGCTTACGGACATTACATTTTCTTCTATCTTATTGCTTGCTCCTTTTCGTTTCCTATTCTGGTTCCTCCCTTTCTTCCTAACCACTCCAAAGTATTTCAGAGTGCTATTTATGGTTCTCTTCACTCAGTCTACACTTACATTTATTATTTCATTCAGTCTTATGCTTCTAAGTGTCATTTCAATCACAATGATTCCAAATGGTTTCTCCTGAGTCTGGCCCTATTTTCCAAATCAACTTTAGCATACAACTGTCTGTTCCACAGCTGAACATCTAAAATTCATCATGTCTAAATCTCAATTTTTGGTCTTTCTACAAAACTTACTCATTTTCAACCTTCCTCATCTCAGTTGGTGGCAAATTTATCCTTCTAATTTCTCAGGCCAACATCACTGTGGTCACTTTTGACTTCTCTTTTACCCTCCATATTCAATTTGTGCAAATCCTCTTAGTGCTTTCTTCATACTATATCCAGAATTCAACTGATTTTCACTACTACTATCCTGACCCATGACACATCATCTATTATCTAAACTACTATAATAGTTTTGTAATCAGACTCTCTCTTTCTGCCTTTTACCTCATACCTTCCTGTTGGGAGCCATTCTTGAAGAATGCACTGCAGACAGGGTTGGAGTTGCCTGCAAGCTAGAAGTTTGCAGAGCAGGTGGGCTCATTAATGGATAGCTTGTTACTGAAGGAGGAAGTTTAGCTTAATGGATAGCTCCGTAGTGAAGGAGGAAGTCTGGCTTAATGCTAAATGATCCTTGCCCCAGGGAATAAGAGATGAAAACAGGAACAAGGATGTTTTGAGAGAATTTATGTAAAGGTCAGCAGTCATTTGCATACGTGTGGGTGTTGCTTCTAGTGGTGTATATATGCTGTGCTAAATAAACTCAGGGCGCAGTATTCACTGTTAGCCCTCCCGACTCTATCTCTCTGTCTGTCTCTCTCTATCTTCTGTCTCTCTTTTTCTTCTTTTCTCAATCCTCACTCCCCCTCTCCGGAACTGTTCAAACTTAGCCGGCTGGCTCTGGCACCCTCCATAGCCTATTTCCAACATTGCAATCAGAAAGATTCTCATGAAACCTAAAATCATGTCACTTCTCTGCCCACTACACTCAGAGTAAAATTTAAAGTTCTTATTTGGCCCGGAAAGCCTTTCATGCTCTTAAATTTTTTTATTTCTCTACCCTTATGTCTGTCTCTCTCTCTTTTTTTTTTTTGCTCATCAGCCACATGTTTTACGTATAACAGTCATGCTCCTACTTAGCCATTTGCACTGTCTGGAATGCTTTTACTAAGCTAATTTGCAAAGCTATCTCTCTAAACTTCAAGCCTTCATCCACTTTATGATTATTCTAGCTGAAATTGTAATCTGTACCCCATTTGTAGCACTCCTAATTAACTCTATATTTTCTTTTCCCCAGAGCATTTTCCACCTTCTAATACACTGCTCTAATGTGAAGGACCCAAGCTTCACAAGGACAGTGATCTTTGTCAGTTTATCTACTGATGGATCCCAAGTGCTATGAAAAATATCTGTCATAAAATACTTTACAATATATATTTGTAAAATGGATTAGTGAGTTACATTGACTAAGAATATTACCTGCTCCTTAGTGAAAAATAGTTTAAAGCTAATATCAAAAGGCTCAGAAAAGTATGTCTTTGGGTTCATTAAGAGTTTTTTTTCTTTTTAATTTCTAGATTACAGTTTCATTTAGTTTCAGTAAATCATTTATTTCTTTTCTTCAAATTCTGAGATAAAGAACCCAGAATGTTATATGGATGCTATATCTGGATAGACTTTGTTAAATATTGTTTAAAGACTTTGGTGCTTAGTGGGCAAAAAACCAGGAAACCAAAATGCATTAATGAATCCTTGTTGATAAAGCTTATTTTTGCTAGGATAAATTAGACATTATATTTGTAGCACTGGCACCACTCATCTATGTAATTAAAGAATATTTTTTCAGCAACTCCTATAAATGAGGTATTAAGTGATTTTACTTAAGTAATTTTATTTATGTCATTAACCCTTCGAGATATTATTACTATTCCTGATTTAGTGATGAAATATTCTGACTCTGTAATTAAGTAGCTGTGCCATCTGACATTTCCACTTACTATTTTTCTATTCTGTAAATGAGGGTTGGTCTTTGACCTCCAAGAGTCTCAATTTAGGGGACAAGAAACCAGTCTCTTGCCAGGAATGTAAACTTGGCCTGGTCACTTTATATCCTCAGGTTATAGTTTTTTTATCTGTAAAAACTAAGGATTGGTACAGCTAAAATTTTTTATACAAAGATCTTTCTGATTCTACCAGGTTAGACAGATGCAAAAGAGCTTGGAGTCTACCCTCAATCTTTCATCCAAGTTTTCTTTTCTCTTTGTTAATTTTCTCTGGCTGCCATCAACTTTCCTATTTTCACTAAAAGCCAGAGCAAAAGCTGAGAAAGTGTGAGAAACAAATGATTATATTTAGAGTCCTCAGTTTACATATAGATCATTTTTTTTTAATTTTTCAGAAGTAATTATTTTATTGAATTCTAGAGTTCTAGGACTTGAATAAATACAGCAAACAAATTCCAGCATTTTTAATAATTTTAAAATGGCTTTTTTCTACCTACAATATTTTACTTCAGTCTTTAAGCAATCTTATCAGGTAGTAATTATTAGAGTCATGTTATAGATGAAGAAACAGCCTCAGTAAAATATCTTATCTGCCTAAGACTTTACTATTATAGAACAGCTCTAAATATATCACTTTTCTTATACCATTTGGCTACAAATAAAGAAATAAGAACCTGTCCTTGATTTGCCTGATTATGTTTGACCTAGAAAGGAGTACAACAAATAAGGTAATGAAGTACTTTTCTATAGAGATTAGACAGATTTGACTGAGCTTTCCCTGTCTTAACATCAAATAGCCATCTTTTTATTTGATATAAATTTTAGATCAGGGAAAGAGATAACTGATTCATATGTTTTGTTTTGTTTTTACTTTTTTAAGCATTTGTTTGATGCCAAATTTATTCCTAGGCCTTAACTTCATTTCTTCATTTTCTTCTGGGATATCTTTTTCTTCTTTGTAACCTCCTCTCGTGATTTAGAAACAATCTGGTCTTTTTCAGTGAGAAGCATCTTTATGTGGCAGGGAGAGCACAGATAGGGGTTCATCTACCCACAAGATCCATAAGTTCTGCGCTGCATCTTGGGAGCTTTATTCACCCACAATATTTTGTTCTCAATGCCCAGAGAAGGGACATCCAAACCCTTAAGTTCAGCATTACTCTCTGCATTTTTAAGGATGTGCAGCAAAAATTTAGCACTTTTTTTTGGGCCACTGACCCTGCATCTGGCCCCATTTTGGCCTATCAACTCTGCCATTTTAACGATGGAATGGCACACACTGCTTCCGATAAAGTGACATCCTTCTGATATTTGGTGGCTTTTTGGATTTGCATACCCTTGATGGTTTGGGCAGTTTCATGAGTATTCTTAAAGGGAACAGGAAGGGTTGAATCTCTTGATTTGCAAAGTTTTGTGGGATTTTCTGAGTCAAGTGAATAGTAAACCATTTTCAGAGATCTCTTCAGGCCGCTTATGGGAAGAGCTAACTGATTCGTTTTTGCTTTAGAGCAGCATGAATGGAAAGTTGGGAATATTTCTCTTGATAACTTTGCAACTGCTTTTAATTTTGAAGTAAAAATCAGAACACTTTTTCTTTGCCACATCGATGAATAATAATTTTGTTGATTTTGTTTTTAGCCTGCAGAATTTCTCAGTAGAGTGTACTATTTTACATAATATCTTCACAGATCACACTTAAGAGAATTTGGGTGGTGGTGGTGGAATAATCCTAAAAATTAATTTCACATGCTTTTCAACGTATCTACTCTTATATCAACATTCATGGCTTTTCTTATCCTAATATATTTTGTGGGATTTTTCAAAATAACTATTTTTTTATCATCAAATAATATTTCTTGTGAAAAGTGTTTTAAAAAACACATGCAAACTAACATTAGCAAATAAGATGCCATTATTTCTTTACACCAGAGAAAATAACATTCTGATGAATATTCTATTATATATAAATTACATATGTAATTACAAAAATGGAATCCATCTGTGCATACTGCTTTTTATTTTTTTGTACTTAAAATATGTTTTTAACTTCTTTCTAAGTAATTGCATATTTTCTACAATGTTACTTTTTTGCTATATTTGCATCTACCAGTATTTTCCTTCTATGATATTACTCTGTCTTTCTATCTGAAGTAATTATTATGCTGAATTTTGTGCTCTATACTCTTCCTTGCTTAAAAAAAAAGAAAACTATTTTCATGGTAACACAGTCAGAAAATGCATAATTTATAATAAACAGCTTAATGTGTTATTTTAATCTCAGAAGTAAACATCACCCTGAGGCAACTTTGTTGACCTCTAAGGTTCTACCAAAGATAGGTTAAAGCCACTCACTTAAGGTAACCAGACAGAGTAGAATAGAAAGGGCATTTAGAGAAACTATTAAAAGGATATGAATATTTAATGGTCATGTGGGTAAGAAAAGAAGTTACAAGAGAGGATGGTGTCATATTAGATAACAAAATAGATGTTAAAACATAGGATACAGTATCACAAATCCTTGAAAGCATCAAAGAGGTCTAGCAAGATGAAGGCTGAGACGTCCACTGGATTTAGGAATTAGCAGGACACTGATGACATTTTTGCAGGATAGTTTTGGTAGAATAAATGAAAGGAGGCCATTAGACTAAAATAAAGACTTAGAATTTTCTTTCAAGAAACTTAGAAAAGGAAAAAGAAAAACAGAGGACAGTGTTTAAGCAGGACGATTTAATCACATAAGTTTATGGTAGTTTTGACAATCTGTTTCTTTTTAAGAAATAGAAATATAAGTATCTCTGTAGTCTGAGGGGAAAAGCCAGCAAGTAGCCAGTGTCTGTGCGGGAGGAGCCGTGCCTTCAGGGCTTGGCGGGATGCGGTGGGGGGTGGGGAGAGTTTTGAATGGAGGAAGCTCCAGCCGATCTCCGATCTCTCGATCTCTCAAGCTCTCAAGAGTGGAGGAAAGAGGACCAATAGGATATATCCGATGAAAATCCATTTGAAGCTGGGAACATTTTCTACCTGGTACCTGTTTTCTCGGTGAAATGTTGAGGGCAGCCTCAACATTGTGAAATATTATAGAAGAATTAGAGAAGATGTCATAGAAATAATGTAGAAGAACGAAAGACATGTTTTGAAAGACCAAATAAAATTAGAAAACATGCACCGGTAATTGCGGCAATCTGAAGTTGCATGACTTTTCCTCCCCTAGCACTTAGCAGACTAGGGTAGCGGAACGAGCGCTTTTTCTCACTGGGGGTATCTAGGCCAAGCAAATAATCATTTCTAAAATTTTGAACGTGGTGAAAATTATTAAGGCCAATTAACTTTTTAAGTGGATCTAATTTAAGATTAAGTAATAGGTGCGATTGATATTTGATTTTTATTTATTTAATATGCACATATATAACATTTACTTTTATTTCTAGTATTAACTCATTTGATCTACATAACAAATGGATGAGTAAGTATACTTATTATTCTCACTTCACAGATGAGGAATTGTAAGACAAAGCGGTTAACATAGGTTTAAGCAACTTTCCCCAAGGTCATACAACGGGTATGTAGCAGAGAAGGGATTCAAAATGTAGGCAGTCTAGTGCCTGAGTCCAACTATGCTCTTAACCACTTCACTATGTTGCCAAGTACACCTCTTTTTAGCTATGCATTTCTTAACTTAAATTGCTAAATAACAGAAATGTTGCAGAGACTCAATACAACAAATGAATTCTGCCTAAGGCTTTGTTTCCTCTGATAGGAACAATAGACTCTGAGAATAATACATTTAATCCTTTATCCTTTGGAGTGAGATCAATTGTAGACCCAGCCTTTCTGTGCTGTGAGGTTTTTAAAAAAATGTTTCTCAGAAAGCTTCTTGACCATGCCCGCTCTGCACAACTTATTCCCTTCGCCCCCCCTTCAAAGGCAAATTTGCTGCTTGCACATTTAACAGTTGAAACCTCACTTTTCATTCGCTCATCAATTCACTGCATTATGGATTTAGCATCCATGATTCTTTTTGCATTGATCTCTAAAAAAATTACTGAGATTTCTAAAAGATCAAACCTCTTGGGTTCTTCCTGTTTAACCTCTCTTCGGCTTTTGACTTTGTTGAAAATATGTTCTTCCTGACATTTTATTTTCTCTAAGATTTTATCACACAATTCACTCGTTTCTCTTTCCAATTGCTTCTTGAAGAATTAAAGATTTGTATATCAAAGACTTTTGTCCTTAGTCCTAGAGCTTGGACTGTCATGTAGATTTACTAAGACTTTCAGCTCCAATGACAGCATTTCTTCTGGTACAGTCTCGTAGATCAAACTGCCTAATAAACACCCTTCCCACGCTTGTCTCACAAGACCTCAGCTTGTGTGTGAAAACCTGAATCATTATCTCCCATGTTTGATGATGAAGTATGTGCAGCTGTGGCCCACACCCAAACCTCCATGATTTCTGGCATGTCATACTACATGACTTTCCTCACTGTCTTCTAAAGCACATCCTTCCTATAAAAACATAGAACTTGAAAATCACTAGGCTGAAAACGAAGAGTGATGTCAAAGTTATTGTCAAAACATGGCAGGAGTTTTTACTAATGACCATTTGATTGAATAGGAATGAATCATTCACTCAGTTGTTCACACGTATTTTATATCCAGAACAGGAAAAACTTGGCCATGTAAATGCACTTTGTATCATCCTTTTGCCACCATCTGGCTCCTGAATGAGAAGAAGGATTGTTCTAAATAAGAAACTTGGCAGCTATTCCCCTGTTGCACGATGGAGGTTTCTGAGGGCAGTTAGAGGGCTGTTTATCATTTGTACATCTCTTTTTCTCTTTCCAGAAGATGCCTGGGCAGGAAGCATATGGTAATTGAAATGGCACACTGCTGCCCAAGAGATGACTCTGGAAGTAGTACATATTGAGGAGATGAGATATTCATGTACTGTGTCTTTTAAGATATCAAAGCACCGGGACACATATGTAGGGAATGATCTGAAGTATTAAATAAAAGCCTTGTAGGCACTGGGAATTGAAATAGAAACTGTTTACATCTATTCATTTGTATACCTAAGACAGGGATCCATAGAACACTGCATTGAACCCAGTGGAGAGAAAGAAAAATAAGACACAATAGAAAATGGAAAAGGGCAAGGAAAATGACCCAAACAAGGAAGAGAAGACATCATCAAACACTGGAGAAAGAGCAATTCCCAGGAAATAGTTTTCTCAGAATTCAAAATAAAATTTAGAAAATTTCTTGATCCTCATCAGTGAAGAACCAATGAAGTTTTCATCAAACAGGAGCAGAAGTTCCCAAGCTGAGATAAATGGAAAAGAGAATAAGATATAAAGGATTGTTAGGGACATAAGGAAGAATTACAAGGTAAATAAAATCACAGCAGTAGAATTTTAAAGCTTATATCGGGGCATACAGGTTAGAATTGACACTGTAGAGTAACAGAATAAAATCTGAGGTGCTTTCCTAGATTGCATAGGGAAAAGTTCAAAAGATAAAATTAATGAAAGAAAACATAATAGATGAGTAAAACAGAAAAATGTAAATGCAGTGTAAGTATTATTGACAGGCATAAAGAAAAAAATTGAGCAATAGTAAAAGAACAATAAAAAATATAATTTGAAGACATTTTTCTGAAGTGAAAACACTGTGTATCAACTAGGTTAAGCACAGTCTAAACATCTCACCAAGTAGCATCCTGGTATATCTTATTTAAAATGTTTAATTCTCAGGTAAAAAAAAAAATTAGAATCATCCATCCAAGTAGAAAACACACATACTATTTTTCCCCCCAAATACATATCTTAAGTCAACAGAGATACATTTACATACATCTGTAAAGTTTGTATCTTAAGAATTTCATACCTACCAAGTTGCCTTTCATGAGCAAAAGAAACAGATTATCTTTGATAGGAAGAGGTTGTGAAAATGTACACATCATATGTTCTTTAAAAAGGTTTTGAAGACTCATTCCAGTCACATAACACTAAAATAAAGATCTTGAAATGTGGGTATGTTGCTAGAAAAATATTTTGGATTGAGAATATTGCTGGAAGAGATAATAGTAAAACTATCTATCTAGACAGCTAGATGGATAATACACAAAGAACAACAAGCAGGCTGTATTGTTTATATTAAATAAAATGTAAAACATTCACAAAATGACAGAAGAAATGTCAGATACTGTTTTTATGGCCCTTTCACTCTATGTCTTCCTGTCCCAAAAGCTCTGAATAGGAAACCCAGTGAGCTTGTTGTGCTACTGTTAATACAACTCATCGTCCCCCAATACTAGCAGACCTACCATTGCAAACTCCCTGAAAGACTTAACCCCTAAGTCTCTAATTTGTACTTACATCCACATCCCCCACAGAAATCATCAGCACTAACTATATCATGCCTTATTTTCCTATTCACTTTAGCCACCACATGAGTCTCGATCTTCCCAGATTATTACTTTATTAGAAAACAACATACCCAAGCAACGAAACATTGACCTTATAAGCTCTGAGGGAGACTCAACCATGCCATTCCCATCGTATCTAGTGATTCTTGACCTTATTAAATCCAATGTCCTGCTACTATAACAAGTATTTTGTAGGGCTTGCTTTACTGTCCTGAAATGAAATTTATAGGCAACATAACCTACATGAATGCATGATTAAATACAACTGTACTAGGGTAATATAAAGGGAAAAAAAACACAAAGACAAATATCTGTAATAAAATAATATATGTGTGTTGTTAATGCTAAGGCATGACAACACAAGAGACACAATGAAGGGTAAGGTGTTTACAATAATATATGGAATCATTAGAACGTGATAGCTGCAAAGACAGACTGGTGCAGGTATGTTTTATTGCAACTCAGCTATAGAACTAGTGTGGTTGGTAATGTGATTTTCTAAAACGTTAAATAACTGCTGGTAAATTTCCAAAAGAAATACAATACAATCTTTCAAAAAGTCAAATGGTAGTTTCCATTCCTAGAAAATTTAATGTTAATTAAAATTTTATAGAAAATCTTTATGTTTATGTGGAAAATGGACATAGTTTCTAGGTGGACACAATTATGAGCAGGTTTTGCATCTAGTTTAATGTTCAGTGAGATTTGTGTGTTGAAGTGTAATATAAAAAACCTTTTCTTGACTGTACCATCCATTGCAGGATAGCTAGCAACTTTAACACCCTTCTATTAATTTTATGTTCCCACCTCAATCATTGTGACAACTAAAAACACACCCACAAATTTCCAAAATAACCCCTAGGGGGCGGTCCTTCCTTTGTTGAGAATTTTTAAAATCTACAACTAGCCTAAGTTTATTATAACCAAGAAGGACTATGTAAGCTCTAACTTTGACTTTATTCTGCAAGCTTAATAAACATACCAATACTAATAGAAAGCAGTTTAAAATGCTCTCAGAAAAAAATTAACCATTTGAAGTATTTCTTTGTACTACCACTTTTAGTATGTTTAAATTTATTTTTCAGAATTAGTTCCTTCTTGTTTTGAAGTTGGAGAAGGACTTCTACACTGAAAATGATTATCCTTAAATTTTCTAACAGCTAACCATCATCAAAATTTTGTAATGGTTACAATAGAATTTATTCTAAACGTTTCTAAAGGAAAGACAGTATTTTGCTTATAAATGCAATTTTATAAAACTAAGACATTACAAATAAGTATATATGTTTTCAATTATATAAAATAATAGAACAATTATTTGAAGATCCAAAAGGTTTTGTTAAGAACAAGTAAAAAGACATTATTAGTATTTGTCAAATAATATGGAATGCAAATGCGAAATGAAGTGAGTGGTCAAAATATGGTAAAGTTAATTGAAGAAACATTTTTGTATAGAAGATTCCAATTCTAAACTGATAAGTCTAGAATGTCAGAAAACATAACGCTATATCTGAAGAGAGCTCATTGGACGTAGAAAGACATAAAGGTAGGAAACAGTTAATGAGGTAACACAGTTATAGAATGAAAAAATGTTTTAATTACTAAAGTCTAAAGAGTAAGGGGAATTCAATTATATCTCCTTCGAAAAAGGTTTATTCTTCCCTTATTTTGATAATTTTTATTTCTTTTAGCAGGGCATCAAAAAAGCAGAGTCTTGATCATACTAACTAGACTTTTTGAAAGATGTGACTTTTTAACTGAGGGCATTGACCCCAGTCGTGACCTTTGCACTCTAGTTTCCTGTTTCACGGCACATTTGTAACACATTTATTCCTCTAGTAATTTTTTGAGAAATAACAAGTATTATCTGACCATTGAAGCACAATTCAGGATACAGTTCTAGAGCACAGCAAAGCTGTTTGTTCTCAGAAACACCAATGATTCTATTTTGGTGTTAAGTGGTAAAATTATTACAATGGGCTTTGCATAGTCAAAATCTGTATTTCTTCTAATTTATATATACATATTTATTCATTTTCTATACTTATTCAAATTATCAAGTAAAATAAATGTTTGGCTATATTAATACTATATGTACATATGTGTGTATGTATATATGATACATACATACATATATATATACACACATTCTGTGCATATATGTATGTATAGTGAATACAAGTTCAATTTAGCAAGAAAAAAACTTACATCTATATATTAGGTTAATACGATATCTGTTATTGCTACTGTAAATTTTCCTTTAAAATATTTTAATTAATTGCCAGTTTGGAATAATGTAAACCAAAGAAATATAAAGTGGTCACATACCAAAAGATCATTAATGCTCCAATTTTAAATATATCAACTCATGGAAAATCTTTCTAAAATTGTAAGTAAAATAAAAAGGGTGGCAAACATGTCGAATTTAAAACAACCTTGTCAATTCAAGGACAAAGTTAATTATCTACATTATCCCAGCAGGTTTGATGGTCTTCTCTTTTTATGGGCCACCTGCTTTCCTCATTCTTGTCACCCTGGTTTCTCACTCATGCCCATAACCCTGTCTTTGACCATGTTATTGTTTAAGAGCATCGTGATTTTAAAAGGATGCGTGTGGGGGTCATGTATAAGCCATTGTCATTTGCTATTATAATTACAGTGATCGTTATCTAGTGAAAGCTTTTTTGGCAGATTTCCACCAGAATGCTAAAACTTACATCCAAGTTTATTTTCATTAAGCTATTGGGGTTTTTCACTCTGTTTAAAATGAGATTTAAATCTAGTTTTTCTGTTTTAAATAATGTTAGCATTATTGAATTTCATAACTATCAAAAAGGGCTTCTAAATTCATTTAAAAATCAATTAACTGATTGTCTTAAAGACTATCACAAACCAGGCATTAAATTATATATGATGCATGTTTCTAATGTAGGTTAATAAAATAAGCACATAAAATATAGTATTTTTCTGAACTAATTTTTTATGAAAAAAGAAATTTATAAAACTAAGAACTATTAGTTTTTTAAAAATCATGTTATATCTTGCAATTAGTAAATAGTATGCCTATAGTTATTCTATGTACATAAGTAGTTTCAAATAAATAGAATAATTCCTCAGAAAATTTACTTTTATTTATAATTAGCTACATATAAGGAAAAGTTAATGGATTTATAAGAAAGATATTTTAATAATCAGAATTTTTAAGATATGCTATATATAATGAGAAAATAGGAAAAATAATCTATTATCTGATAATTTTGGTTAATTCAGTCTATTCTGCATGTACCTATGTGTATGAAAAGAAGAGAGGAAATAATACCAGGATCCTGAAAATAAAAGTCATTGATTACATAAACCCTTTTATCAGAATTATCTTCTAACTAAAAGTTTAGCAAATAATTTCTTTAATATATAAATGCACAGAAGTAAAAGACAAATGAAAACCATAGATCTAAGTCTACTGATAGCAAGATACCATATGGAAAATTAAAAATTTATTTTTTTTGTACTTCTGAAGCTCATATGTACTTCCAAAATTTGTTGTTTGTGTGACTTCCAATATTTTAATACATGTAATTTCCATATAATTTATCCATATTTATATATACTTTCAAATACTTATTTAAGAGGTAGTTAGAAGGGAAATGTAAATCAAAATCACAAAGAGATAGCACCTCACACCTGTTAAAATGGCTATTATTAAGAAGACAAGAAATAGCTAGTGCTGGAGAAGTTGTGGGTAAAAAAGAACTCTCATACACTACTGGTGGGAATGTACATTGGTACAGTCACTATGGAAAACAGTATAGAGATTCCTCAAAGAATTAAGAATAGAGTTACCATACGATCAAGCAATCCATACTCTGGGTATCTATCCCTCAAATTTGAAAACACTTTTTGTAAAGATATATGTACTCCTATGTTCATTGCCAAGAATTATCCACAATAACCAACACATGGAAATAAACTAAGTGTCTTTCAATGGATGATTGGATTAAAAATGTATGTATTCCATATATGCAATGGAATATTATTCAGCCATAAGAAAAGATAAAATATTGCCATTTGTAAAACATAGATAACTCTTGAGAGTATTGTGCTAAGTGAGATAAGTCAGACAGAAAAGGTCAAGAACCACATAATTTCACTCATGTGTGGGATATAAAACAAAAAGCAACAAACAAATTCATAGATACAGACAACAGAATTATGTTATCATAGGGAAAGAGGGCTGGCAGGAGGATGAAGACAGGTCAAAATATGGTGACATAAAAAGACTAGACTTTAGGTGGTGAGCACACAATGGAGAATACAAATGTTATTACAAAGTTGTAGCCTGAAATTTATATAATGTTGTTAACCAATGTTATCTCAAGAAGTGTTTTTAAAGTTTATCTAAGATGTATGTAATGGTCCAAAAACAGGCAAGTTGCTTCACCTCTTAGCTTAAGACTCAGTTTCCTTGTTTGAAAATGGCATGATATCAATTAAATTTACAAGATTGTTGTAATGCTTTCACAAACACAAAAGTATAAGAGTTAAGTAGAATGATAGTTATAAATTGTCTTAGTGAAACTATTGAAGCATACGTGTGATGGCATTTAAGCCATATAACAGCCCCGTGAAACTTCCTATGGAAACTCCCTCATTCATCACTTCTTAACTCATAGACCAAATTAATGATGTTCTATGTTTTCCTGATAAAGCGTACTCCCTAGAGCCCCTATCCCTCTACAGACTATTTGGGCACTTCTACCATAAATGGAGTTTCATGAATGTTAAGGGTCAGTTTTGTTAACCCCTAGTCCTAGAAAGCTAAGTTAAATGCTTTGTAAAGACTCTATAAAGGTAAGTCATTAATGAAACAATTGCTAATGCATTAGAAGAGTACAGACTTTCATAAGCAATTGATGTTTAAATTTTATAAAATTAAGAGCAATCTATTTTGTAGTCTATATTTCCCATAAAAAATAAGAATAAAAAAATTAAGTAATCAAAACTTTAATTATTAAGCAACTGCAAAGACCAAATAGAAAGGCTTACTTTTAGTGGTTGAACCAATTGGCAGACATTTGGGTTTACTGGCAATATCTGAAACATGAGCTCAGTGTATACTTAATAAAATGCAAGGATTTTACAGCACAGTAGGATAGTGTTATGATATTTGGTTAGTTTGTGATATAAACTATATATATATGTATATATTTCAAAAATCAATTTTCTCAATAAAAATATAAGCTATGTGTACAGCATTATGATGTTGCCTGTAAAATAATCTCTATATGCAATTTTCCTGCCAACCTTCCAGAAAAGGGAACTACTATCTAAACGTGGCTGTACCCATCTGATTTTGTAGTAGTGATGTTTGAAGTTTAGAATTTAAAGATGGAACAATCGAAAGGAAACTTCTTTTTAGAAATTTAGGGTTCACTTTCACTTTATCAAAATAAGTCTTTCACATTAATTAAACAAAGAGCTCATTAGACTGACGTGGCTCTAATGCTGTGGCAGCCTGTATAAGCAAACCAAAATCTGGGCCTATAAATGGCTCAAGTTTACAAAATCAAAGGCTAAAGACAAATCGCCAGTCAAATAATTTCCCTTCTTTGCTTCTTCACTTTTTCTGTATGTCTTTCTTCTGGCTCCTGTCAGCAGAGTGCTCTTAACCACTCTTGGTTCGGCCCTGCACATTTAGAATGGCTATCGCTCAAAAAAACTCAAAATTTTTAATATATCTCAGTTTACCTTTTAACAGATCTATAAAATGGTATTAACACACCCATTCATGGACTATTGATAGCTCCATGTTTAGGCTTTTCTGCTTCAGTCTAATCTGAACTATTTACTCAGTGGTAATGGGTAGATATATGATAGTTCTAATCAATAATGGAAGACATAAAGGAAAAACAGAAAGTCATTTTTTTTTCAGTTGATGTGATTAGGTTGAATTTAAATTAGATAACATTTTGAGAACCCTAAACTCATTTTTTTTAGAATTGCAGGGTATAAAGGTTATCTTCTATTTAAATGAAAATGTAAAAAATACTGTTTGGAATATTCAAAAACAGAGATTTCTTATTGTCTCACTTATTTTAAATTGGTATTTTTTTCCTTTTTTCTTTCCCAGTGTCAGACCATTTGGTCTAAGCTATATATATATTGCTGTTAACAAGAGGTATTTGATAAATTAGTTAAATGTCAAATAGTTTGACATGATTCTCATTTCTTCCTAGAGTCTTCATGCTTTAAATGCACACTAAGTAGATTAACAAATAGAAGAAAAACACTGGAAGAATCACAAGTTAATTCTTCGTTTTTTAATACTGTAAGAAAAGATGAAGAAAAGAAAAAATATTAATACTATGGGTCAAAGAAACAGAGATGGAAAGAAAGAGAGAGAGAGAGAGAAAGAGAGAGAGAAATTCTGCTCTTTTTTTACAGTCATTGTTTCTGAAAGAGGAACAATTGAATACTTACCATAAATGGCTTCACTAATTTCCAGGCATAGCCTCTAGTATTGCCCCAGATTTAAGGTGACATTTAATGAAAGTGTAAGATATTTAACTCTTGGGAATCTATTGTTTAGTTTGACCTTAAATTTGTTATAGTTATAAACCACAGAAATGCAGATTTCAGAGAATCAATAATTGGAGTAAGAATAAAATATTATGTTTCAGATCAAAGGGCTTTTTGTGTTTATGTATTTCTAACAATACTAATAATTCTCATATAATTTCTTTACGCATAGGAAAGATACTTCTAATTTTAGGTAGAGGTGATCAACCAACCAATGGTAAATATTAAGAGAAAAACACCAATAATATTTAAAGTACAGTTGTATAATGGATAGAAGGTTCTAACTTCATGTTAATGGACATTTTTATCAAAATTAACTAATGCCTATTTCAAAATACTATTTTGCTCTGTTAAAACCTAAGGTGTAATATCTAAATTCTTGCTGTTGCTGAATGTATAAGTATGATTTAATAACATCAACCTTTTTTCTTTGGTAATAAAAACTTTATTTTTGCCAATGAAAGGAAAGATATTCGATTAAATAAGGATTTCTGTAAGTATTAAATTTTGCATGCTTTGTGTTGCTACACAACAACATAAAATGATCATCAAGTTAAATGCCTTGAAAGTTAAACTGAGAACTATTGTTTATACATTTCTTCAGAGGGGAGGTGTAAAAAAATTGTCATTGTGTGTCTGTGTGTGTGTGTTTAAATCACAGTGCAAAAAAAAGTTCCCATGATATTAAAATGAGATGATGGTATGTCAAAATAATTTGTCAATTAGAATGTTTCTTACATGCTTAACAATTTTCCTTTCTAACTATAAATCATGTCATTGAATAAAGGCAGCACCAGCTACATTGTGGACAAAGGATATTAAAAGATGTTTCTATTCATATAGTCAGCACATGTCAGTACCTAGAAAATGACAGACATATAGTAAATACTAAAAAATGTTTGCTGATGGATGGATATGAAGCTATGAGGAAACTGTATAATAAATGATCTGCTATTTTAAGAAATATCTTTTCATTAGATGTATCTTATAAACGTACAATTTTAGATGTTGAGAGGTAATAAAATTATAAGTACAGATTTGTAAGGTGATCAAAACAAATGTTTGCCTTTTCCTTTGACCCAATCATTCTTTTTAAATATACACACAGAGATAGTAATTTTTAGGAGCAAGTGGGTAGGAATTGTGGGGGTACGTTGGGAGCCTAATGGTGCCTGTGTGATTCTAAGGGGAATGGCTCCAACAAAAAAAGCTGAAGGCAAGAATAATGCATTCCCAGTAGAACATGGAGGTCTGACTTGGGAACTGGGCAAATTAATTCCTGAGAAGAGAATTTGATCAAGACACAGCTAAAGAGATACACAGTGCAGGAAGGCCCATGCATTTTGTTGTTGAAAACATTGGGGGGGATTAATTTTTCCTCTTTCAACTTGAGGTGGAAGGAAAAGCATACTGTTGATCAGGGAAAAAGAAAGCACATCCAAAGATGCAGACGAAGAGCACTTATGTGACAGTGGTTTCTCCCTGGAACCTGCTGCAGTTATAAGAGAGACTGCAAGCATTGGCCATCTGGGTTGTTGGCTTCTCCTGCAGTGCAGAGAGATTATCTTGGTCACATCACTTCTTGAGTGAGTGGCAGCTTCTCTGACAGGAAGGTGGATGACTCAAGAGAAGTCCAAATTGCTCCAACGCTGGCCAGATTTTCATCTGTAATCTTGAGTTGTCTTACTGAGTAGTAAAGGAAAGTTGCATGAATATGAACTTTTTCTTAAAGAGGCAACTTTAGGATTTTCTTGTAAGTGACAAACGAGCAAAACAATTAATTAAGAAGCTAGCTACCTCTATGGTTTCATTAGTGTTATGGCCTGAGTTGTGTCCTCCCCAAAATTCATATGTTGAAACTCTAAACTCCGATACCTCAAAATATGACAGTATTGAAGATAAGGACTTTAATATGTGATTAAGTTAAAAAGATACTCTTAGAATAGGTCCTGATCCAGTTCAATTTGTGTCCCTTATAAGAGGAAATCTGGACACATAGAAAGGGGCAAGCACACACAGAAGAAAGACCACATGAGAATACAATGAAAAGGTGCCATCTGCAAACCAAGGACAGAGAGACCTCAGAAGAAATCAGTGCTGATATTTTGTACTTCCAGCTGCCAGAACTGTGAGAAAATAGATTTTTTTCTGTTTAAGTCTCGCAGTCTGTGATATTTGTTATGACAGCCCTAGCAAACTCATATAGTTAGTGACCAGAATGCACACAAAATCTCTGTAAATACAGTAGGTTTCATTTAAAAAAAAATAAATCCTTATTTTCAACTACTGATTTGTTCTTCATCTCTACAACTGTATTATTTCAAGAACATTCTATAAATAAAATCAAATGTTATATACACTTTGGGGATTGGCTCTTTTCACTTAGGAAATTCTCTTGAAATCCATCCATATTATTGAGTAATAAATAGTGTATTCTTTTTTATTGTTGAATAATATGCCATAATATGAATATACTGCAGTTTGTTTAACCCTTCATTACTGAAGGATATATGAGCTGCTTCCAGTTAAAGGCAATTAAAAATAAAGCTGCTATTAACATTCATGTACAGGTTTTCATGCAGATCTATAAGTTTTTATTTCTCTGGGGAAAATGCTCAAGAAGAGTGTGATCACTGAGTCATATGGTAAGTATTTTTACTTTTATAAGCATTATACTGTTTTGTAGCGTGGCTGTAGCCCTTTACATTCCCACCAGCAATGTATGGGAGGTCCAGTTTCTCTATAGCAGGAAACAGATAGTATATGTGCCATGTAAACATTTCCAGAAAATCAAAATACGGGAATCTTCTTTTAAGTTAGCATGCCCTGTACATTTAAGTCCAGTAGTGGGCTGGTAAGCTAGCTCTCTGAAATTTAGAAGGGTAAAAAGCCCTGATTCATAAAAATTACAAGGTGTCGATTCATGCTATGGCTGATTACTACATGGCTTCACTGAGAGCAAAGTTGGGAAGACAGGCATACAAGCAGTTCTCACGAGCTGGCACAAGCCAGTTCCAGCACACCGCTGCACAGAAACACACATGCGTGCGTACACACACACACACCAGATTTATCTCCATTATGAATAGAGATAGAAAATTAAATGATGGCTTGAATTTAAAAACATGATGACATAATCAAATGCAGAGACAGATATAAAATAAAAAGTACAGCATGGTATAATTTTAGAAATAAGAAGACTACATTAATGTGTGTGTATATATATATATATATATATATATTTACATAATAAAAGAAATTAAATACACCAAAATCTTAATAGTGTTTATTTCTGAGTAATTGGATGATGAATTATTTTAGTTTTTCTGATGTTTTCTTTTAATCAGAAATAAATAACATATACACAAGAAGAGAATAAGCGTCCAGAGATAGAAATGAAAAGCAAGAAAGACTTGCAGAACGTGGCATGTGTGAGAGACACCCACAATTAGAAAAGCCTACCGAGGACTGCATATCATCAGGGGAGGGCCAGATTTAATTGAAGAAAGATCAAGGGAGTTTTCAAAGACCTGTTAGAGGTTATAGAGAAATTTGCCAATGACCGATAGTGAGTTCCACAGGTTCCTGTCCAGAATGGATTTAAAGAGTTGAGTGGGATGGGAGACATTCAGAATGGGGGCTACACAGAGCTCTGTGGGCACAGATTTCTGTATGAGAGTCAGGCCCGAAAGCCTCAACCTTCTCTCCATAGGCTTGTTAGGGTAACAAGGTAAGCAAAAATCAATAATATAAAGAGATAATTCCTATGATCAGGCAGGCATATAGAGATAGAGAGGCTACAAATATTGAAGAGGGGTAAAAATCTTAACGTGAGTGTGTGGAGTTCAATGAAGATGAGCAGGTCAGAAGTGGGGCAAAGGTACCAGGAACATGCAGAATTTAGAGGAAATGCATTTCAGCTAGAAATTGTTGGTGTTGGCTTTAAAAATGATCAGTAAAGGGTCAGTTACGCTGTAACCTTTTAAAAATGGGCATATGATACCAACACAAAACATGTATGAATACACATGATTATGACTGTATGCCTAATAAAACGGTTCCATAATAATAAAATGGTTCCTAAATTAACATTTAATGAAAATACTCAATGATAATTTCCTTTGTGAAGAAAATATTTAATTGTGAAAATTAACCTCATTGGAAAATATAAAAAGGAATCTGATAAACTTACATATAATATCACCTGAAATTCATAAATGTTCACATTTTACAGCATTTGCTTCAGATTTGTTTTTAAGAAAACTCGACAATGTGCCTATGTTTATTTTGCCATTCTTTTTCCTTCTTTTCTAAAGGTAACCTCTACCATGAAGTTTATTTATTTTTTATATTTATGCTATGTATTCATTTTAACATACACATATATCCATAAAAGCATGTAATATTATTTTTTGTTTTAAAATTTTATTTAAATTTTCTTATTAATTTTTTTATCTGCCAATGTAAAACCAGCTTCTTTTCATTATACTTGAGAGCTCCATTCTATTATATGGCTATATCATGATTTAATTACTCATTTAGCTGTTGGTAACATTTTGGTTACTTTCTGTTTTTGAAATTTTAAAAATGTAATAATCAATATTTGTGAATACATCTTCTTGAACACGAGCAAAAACTTCTCAAGGATACATGCTTAGAAGAGAAATTACTGAGTTGTGAGGTATGGCTATTTTCTATTCCCTTATTAATTACTGAAAAATTGCTCTTTAAAGAGGTTGCATCAATTTCCACTTGAACCACTAAAGTTTGGAAATACCCATTTGCCTATACCCTTATCTACACTTGGATTGTTAGACTAATAAATTTGCAAATTTAATAGGTAGGAAATTATATCTCACTTTTAATTTGCATTTCCTTGATTATCAGTGAAGTTCAACTTCTTATCATTTGTTTATTGACCATGCTTGCATCATCTTTTATGAATTTCCAGCTCATTTTATTTTCCCATCAATCATTTTTCTCCTTCTTATTACTATATTTTATATCTTTATATGTTATATTACATATACTATATGTTATGTATACACAATATGTTCTCTATATATATATTTTTTGCTATACACATTTCAAATATTTTTAGTGCTTAGTTTTAGTTTTGTTTTTGGTATTTGGAAGATTTTAAAAATGCTATAATTGAACTGATCACATTTTACTGTTTAAAATTTCTGCCATCATGTCCAATTTGTTTGTCATTAGTAAAATATTTTAATCTTTAATAGAATCCATGGAAGTAGCTTAGACTATTATTTCATGGGTAGCACTAGCTCAGCAATGAAGATAGAATGCTCAAAATTGTATGTCCAGACTCAGAATGATCATTTTCCAAATAAAGTACTATCAATCAGTACTATTACTGATTACAAAAAACTGCTAAGTAGGCAGGACTGTAAATGCTGAAAAGAATAAGTATTTCCTATTCACTTTGCCTTGGCCATGTTTTGTGTATAGTACAAGTTTGATTGATGAACTTTAAAGTTGTTACAGGAAATGTTTGGAGCAGATGCAGAAAACAAAATCAATAGTGTCTGAGTAGACTAGATTTATATGAGCAGATTTATTATCTTGAACTTTCACTCAAATTCCTTGTTTAATTTTGTTATAATAAAGTTAAATATACTTATTATAAAGCAACAGAGGACAGGTAACTCTGATGTGGCAACATTAAAATCTCAGGGCTTAGATATAATTTGTGAGCATAGCATTACTTTTTGTTTCTTTCAGAAATGAGTCTTTACCCATATCAAAGTCATTTCTTTGTTTCCTCTACCCCACTGCCTTGAGGACAGCGTACAATCAAATTCTGCTTAATTTTCAGAGTAATTTGTTTATTGACCATTCTTGCCTCATCTTTTATGAATTTCCAGCTCATTTTATTTTCCCATCAAAGCTAAATTATTTTTAGTTCTGGAAGAATTCAAGAGTATGTTTGTTACCTTGCATATCTTAGAGTTAGTTATGTTTATCTGAGGTCCTTTATGGAGAGATTTGTTAAAGGTAATACGATATTACAGAGCTCTCCAACTCATATGACTTGTTTTCTATGAACATAAATAACTTTGTTTATACATATATCTAAGCCCTGTCATCTCTGGCATTAAATGTCTAGAAGCAAACACTTTTCATAATGTTTCCTGGTACCATCCTGGCCCAAACAATCATCAGATAACCAGTCTATTGCTATAATTTCTTAACTACATTTGGAGTTTAGTAATGTTTTTGGAGGTCAGGACTTAAAGTAATGCTGAACAGAGGTGCTAAATTGTTTGGACATCATGTCCATTTCACGTTCAGAAAAGTATGTTGGTCAAGAAAGCAACTTAAATGTGATGGTTAATTTTATGAGTCAATTCTACTTGGCCACTAGTGCTCAAATTATTGGTCAACATTATTCTGGATGTCTGTGGGAGTTGTGTGTGTGTGTGTATGTGTGTGTGTTTTAATTTGGCATTTAAATTAGTAGACTAAATAAAGCAGATTGCCCTCTCTAATGTGGGTGGCCCTTATCTTATCCGTTGAAGGCCTAAATAGAACACATGTTGTGTAAGGAGAATTTACTCGCTTTGCCTGACAGTTTTTGAGCTGAAACATTGGTTGTTCTGCCTTTGGACTTGGACTCAGAGTAGAACTTACAGTACTGACTTCCCAGGCCTTTGGACTTAGACTGGAACTATACCATTTGGCTTTTCTGAGTCTCTAGCTTGTCGACTGCAGATCTTGAGACTTCTCAATCTCTACAACCATGTGAGCCAGTTCCTCATAATAAATTAATCTCTCTCAGGGGAAATATTTCTGTTCAATGTGAGAAAAATATCCTTTAGATTTGAATGTTTCCATTTTAAAAAGAGACTTAATGAAGTTTTGAGCAACTTGTAACTAAAAGTTTTTAAGTTAAAATCGTGCTAATGTGTTTTAAAGTGATATGATAAATAGGGTCCTATATATGTCTATTTAATGCATAGTTGAAGAAACAGTGGTATTAAATTATATTCTTTCTCCAGAATATGTTCTAAAAACACAATACCCAAATGAGCACACAAAAAGAGACAGCATAGTGTTGGGTGTATAATAGATAGCCAATAAATCTGTGTAGAATTAATGGATTACCAATTGTAATATGTTACAACCCTCAACGAATCATAGAGATATTATTTATCCATCATCTGTGAAGGATTTAGTAGTTTAAGATTACACAATTCTTTATTTGGAGACTATAAAATCTGCCCATATGCTTTTGGAGCTAAATAATTTCAATATTTTTACTATATACTTCATGTAAACTACAGACTTACAAATCCCAAATCTCCAGCATTGAATTCACCATGTAGGTATATGTTCTATAAATAGACATAATTATACTTACAGAAAATACTAGAATGCTGATATCTTTATGTTCAGGAAAATACACCTATGGAATTCACTACTTGGTTTTCTACATTTTGAGGGCAAGGAATTTCATATAATAGTTGATGAAATCAAAGAAGCTAGATGCATTAGGGATTTTCCATAGCCACTTAAAATTGTGTATAGTGTAAATAAGCATTTTATTTTTGTATATCTCTGTCTACAAAGCATTTTGAAGTCTTAAAATAATAAAAATGGAACCTTATTTCCTAAACACTTTTTACTAAAATGGCTAAAAATCCTTCAGGACTTGGTATTACCTGATATTAAGCTTATATCAATACAATTGCTTTTAAAAATTATGTATTAAATAATCAAATTTGGTGCCTTTTTTGTACTGGTATTTAAAAGTATATCAGATGAGTGTTTGGAATTAAAAAAATGGTTCGAACTTTTTTACAAAGTATCTCTATGGCCTCACAACCAAATGTTTGATGCTTCCCAAATACTATTTAACTTAATGCCAGAGATAGTCTCTGACAATTCATTTTACCAAAATTACTGCTGATGTGTTATAATCTATGAGTGTTTTCTCAAAGAAAACAAGTGATATTTCATCTCTTTTGAATTGTAGCTATTTATCTTCATTTGATTTGATATTTTTTTCATACATCCTCAAGTGTTACCTTTTTTCATGTCTTTAAACTTCATAAACTTCAAAATACTATTCGGTCTTTCGATTAAAACAAATTAATATCACTCTTATTTGGAAAATCTTACAATTGTTGAAATAAATGTATTATGGGGTGTTGTAAAATGGGGTTAATAATTAGAATTGATTCTTAGCAGTTGGTAATTTTTTTGTAATGTTAGATAGCATGTCTGTCATACACATTTATCCTTTTCAGGTGTATCTAGTTCAACTCAACAAGCTCCTTAAACAAATTTGTTATTGAATTTCTCCCAAGAGTATATATGATTGAGAGTGTTAGAGACCTCATTGGACATTAGAAGGTTGTAAAGGATCATCTTCACTTCCAGACTTTGATAATCTTAATAAAATCTAAAGAAATGCATTGAAGAAGCACAATGTCTTAGGGCTCGCTCTTCTCTCCTGTAATTATAGTGATAAAGAAATTAAGGACAGTCCTAAGTCATTTCAGTTATCATTTATCTTGTTCAGAGGAGCATCTCAAACTCTCAAGAAATTGAAAAAAAAAAAAAACAACTTCCTGCTACCGTTTCCTTTGCTATCATTCTGTACTATTTTTCTACAGAAATCTTCAAAAATCCCAAAATTACTGAAGTGGAACAGACACACAGTAATGTCATGTCAAAATTTATTTATGACCTGCCAGTTAGGATGAAAAAAAATGAAGGATTTTAAAAACAGTACTTACTTGCCAAGAATTCCATGGTCAGGTGGTATACCTCACTTGTCAAGCTAGAACTGGAGACTATGCAATCTATATCTGTGATTATTTGCTTGGGTACACTATCCATTTTCCCAGATCCTACATTAATCATTTTATTTCTACTTGTGAGACATGACATTCCAACTTCAGGTTAGAAAACTGTTTTTACTTTTCTTGTATATTTCATGATTTCCACAGACTTTATTGACTTTAATAGACTATTTATTTTTAACATAACAAGCCATCGCCTTTTGACTGTCATGTGTTGTAAAAGTCTGTGGGATTATTCAGCTATTTAGAATTTGGAATGAATTTGTCCTAAGGACAATGCTACAAATACACATAAAGTTTTTGTGGCTAATGGAGAAATTTCATCTACTTCATGATGTACTAAAATTGTGATACTAGAAGTAACATTTTTTTGTGCTAATTATCATTTAGAATTTTACTTTCATTGAGATAGGCCTTTCCCAGGCATCTATCCAACCACCTATTCATTTAAAAAATATTGTACTAGTGTATAATAAGTGCCAGATATTAGAGATTTAATAGTATTAGAAACACTATTTCTGTTTTGCAAAAGCATATAGTCCAGCACAGGTAACACAAAGTACTAGGCAAAAACAATAGAGTGTTCTAACTAATTGGTCAGCCCCCTTCATTGCAGTGTGATGCACGCATTGGTCAAGGGGTAGGCAGGAGGCAGAGAGCTCATTGCAGAGGCTCTTACAAGAATTCAGGAGAGGTACAGTGTTGATAGAGGGGACAGAAATCAGTGAAAACAAATTCAAGAGACATTAAGGAAGAAAAGAAGTCCAAAATGACACCCAAAACATTGGCTTGGACATCTGTTAAACAGTGAATTGGAGAAAGTTTATATTCCAGACACATTTTGGTAAGAGAAATTACCTTTTTACAAGAGTAAGTAACTGAGGCCAGGATAACCATTTTTCTGGTTAGGGTGATCATTTTAAGTGAACTCCTCACCATTACCAACTTTTTCCTAAAGATTTACTAATCCCTTGATTACTAGTTCCATTCATTTACATAGCCTAGATTAAAATGATGGTGAGATTTATTTCTGATAGAGCTCAGAGTTATCATTAGGTTAAGATCACTGCATTAGTTTTAATGTATTGTCTTTTCTCTAACATAAGATAAATCAAGCATTTATCACACTCTGTCTGGCCACAGTGTTTAAAATTGTTCATAGTTATTAACTGCACAAGCAATAAGGTGGTTCAGCTCAGCCAATAAAGCAATAAACAGCTTCCCCTCCACTCCTTTGGAATACCAAATAGATCAAGAATTTATGTAATGAAAAAACTTGATATTTAAGAATTTCACCGCCATGTATTTTTATGCATTGTTTCCTCATAATTTGTTGCAAATGGCTAAGCTGAACATGTGACATTTTATATTGTGTTATAATAACCTATTTACTTAATAAGTTTTCAAATAAATGATTCACAACTCTCTTTGGGCGCAAACTTCTGTTTATCTTTTCAGAATTTTTGGCAGGTGAGTGTAACTTGGGAAAAAATACTTATCCATTTTATTATGCTCGTATATATGTAAATTCAACAGCAAATTTTTATATAATACTAGATTCTACTTTTTTTCCTTTTTCTTTTTGCTTTATTTTCACGTTAAGATTGAATGCATGCTTTCAGTGAACATTACCCAGCCCCCTTTCCTGTAAAGCTGACTTTCAGTGCAAATTCCATAGCTTTAGCTTGTTTACTATTTCAGATACCACAATCATTTTATTTCAGATATTATTCTTTTGGCAATATGTTTCTATCCTTAGCTTTTAGAGTCTGAATGGCATTCAGTCCCTTGCAGATCTGACACATAACTTGCTCAAACGTACAATTCCTTCACCTCTCCAGCTGTTGCACCAATTCTTGTAGCTCTTTAGAATATATTTCTTTTGTTCTGGTTTTTACATTTTTCCTTTGGTTAAGTACTTTGTCAATCAGAAAATAATCTACTGAATTAGTTTAATGCAATGTAATTTGATACAGTACTATGTGTTTCTAATGGTTATCATTTTATTAATGTTGCCTTATTTATCATTCACATTTCCTTGGCAAATCTCTAAAAGAAAACCACTTTTCTTGCATTTATCATCACTTTTTTCAACCACTGTCAATTTAAACTGGTGCTTAAGACTCTCAGAAAGAAACTTATCTTTTGTTAATAATAGTAAAAACCTAATGAACAACTTTTAAAATTTTTTTGAGAAAAAAATAAAAAATTTGGAGAAAAAACTGTTCATTCTCTCTTTTTTAAAGAAAATATTTCATTTGAATGATGAAATTTTATCAGTCCATTAAAAGCACTTACAGCTATTGCTTCCAACAGCAATAACAACAAACATATTTTTAACTGTCTGAGATTGCTGAGTTAGAAGGAGGAATGATTTAAATCTGGTTAAGAATTTACTATGGTTGGGCCATCAATGTTAACACAGGCATTTCCCTAATCCTCAGATAATCAAGGCTGTCTATTTTGATCTCATATAATATGGGAAAAAAAAGTTTAATTAAGGACTTAATTTATGTATGGTTACGTTTGTCAGTCCATGTTTACCGTATCTCAGATCAAAGATACCATGTTGCTCTTGCTACAGTTAACTTGATTAGTGAGTCCATCATGGTCACGAGATCAAGGAGCACATTTTTTTTTTTTTTATGATCAGCTTCCATGAACAGTTTTAATCACCACTACTTAAAAGTAGTGAGAAGTCCATTTTATACTAAAAGGTTGCTTTCATCTTTATAAAGGAAAGCAAGTGACAATATAACTATAGAAATCATCCAGTAATACTGTTTTCTGCATCTAGAATGGTCTGAAACTACAATGATGACATGAAGATAGCACTGAACCTAGAATAACAGGTTTTGAGTTTGAGTCTCTGCTTCATCTTGTACTAACCATACGACCTGAGAGAATATAACTTTTGGAATCATTGCTTTTCATCAATAAAGAAGAATAATTGCTCTTTCTGCCAGAAAGGATTTTTTTAAATATCATCTAAGTGAATGTATATGGAAAGTCTATAAACTATTTCATTAATATTATATTTATTCTAACAGCACCTTCTCCACGGTCCTCAGTCAGGTTTTTCCTAATATGTTTACTCAATCCAGTTCAACCACCGGTCCTGTTTCTCCTAGTCTTTTTAAAACTGGGGAACCATTACTCACCCACACTCAAAAGGCAGATACAATCAGAGGATTACCTTGACATCTTCTATGTACTTACAAACTGTATGTGCTTTCTCAGAATTCATATTTTCTGTTTTAAAATGGGCATTGTCCTTCCAACCACCCCATTCCCACCTTGCCCCTTACATAGACTACCTCAGACTGAAAAATATAGTGGAATTCTGAAACTGGGTTTAGAAGTGAATATTTCTTTTTAATTTTCTAAACATGATGTCCTCAATTTTTCTTTTTTAAAGAACAGCTGTTTCTGATTAATTTGAACCTTTTAATGAATCAAAGTCTCTATGAGTTGGAGAAAATTGTCTGTCTCAGGAATGGGAGTTTGACTTTGACCAGATAAGATTTACCTCAGGGAAAATGGCTGGAGTTCTAAACTGTGGTCTAGTTTTTAACTTTTCTCTTTTTTCTTCTTGCGTTTTCTTATTGTCTATCTTTAGTAACTTTTTTGAAAGCTCATCAGCATATCTTCAAGTAGTGAAAAATTAAAATTTAGTGAAGTTTGTATGATATATAGCAGCAGTGGTTATATTAAATTATTTAGCAATTGCTTTAGCATGAGAACTAATTCATCAGATAGGACACTGACACCAGGTTCATGTACACCGGAGTATTACAACTGAGTGTCAGCCATGCTTACCAGTAACCTTAATAAAAGTTTGTCAGTGGAAAGAGTTGTAATAAGTACATATAATTTTTAAAATAGTTGCAGCATTCACCTATTTATTATAGGTATAAGCTCCTTAAAAACTGTTGCTGGCCTTACTTCAAATTATGTGAAAGGAATTCTCAGAAATGTATACTTTAGACTAGATTTTCACATATTTTCAAACAAGATTTTACAATAGGTAAAACAGATTAAGGCGCAGCTGTTCTAGTTTAACGGAGAGGGAGGAACCTTTGGTAGCTTCTCCATCCGCCCCTGAGATGCCTCCACGCCAATGTCATACAGCCGTTTGAAAGTCTCAAAGAGCAGATGTTTCTGACTCCTGAAAGCCAAATTTGTATTAATTTCTGTCAGTAGAAGAGATAAACAACAACATTTGAAATAAATTTTTTTTTGATGCCTGGAGCAGAAGTTTTAGTATATAAATGCATTGATTTAAGTGGCCTTTCGGTACAATTCTTCAAAGTCCAAGAATTATAAAATTTTAATGTGCTACAAATTGCTAAATATATATTGGACAGAAGATCCAAAGGTAAAGAAACATAAACCCTGCATTCAAGAAACTTCATCATTCTAGTAGATTAAAGGAAACCAATAACAATAATCAAGGTGTAATATCTGTCTTGATTCCTTATTTGGCTTGTCCCAATTTTTGTTGTTCCTCTATCACTATAACATGCATTTTATTTTTTTCATGAGTTAGTTATGCCAAAGAAAATTATACAAAAGACTCCATAAGTCTAGAAGAAAACGTGATCTTTCTGAGGATGCCCATTCTCTCACGAGCCTCCCTTCCAGCTGGTACCCCTTGAGGTTCCTACACCAGAATTTTTATGACATATTTAAGACAAAGAGGAAGCCCGTTCATAAACACAGGAGAGGAAATAAGAGATTCTGGGATGTTATCCGCAGATGTTAGCTCTTAAGAACCTTCCTGAAATTTTTATACTTTATGTTAAATTTATATTTGTACTAAAAAATAAAGTTCCTGTCCGTTTTTATTGGCAGGATAGAATAGTTTTTTAAAAGCAGCAGTTTTATGATTTTGTTAAATTCTGCCTTACAGATGCTTATCTTTAGAGACACTGTAGCAATGCTACAGTGAAATCCGTTTTTTCTTTCCTTTGGTGTCATTCTATATTGATATGGTACTGGCACATTGGCATTCGACTGGTGACATTCTCCATACAATTTAACCATAGGCTTTTATTGTTTGTTTTCTTAGCGTATTAATATGGGTTTGCTGTCAGATCATTTAAGAAACAGATTTTTTTGCATTTGTCCATAGGTAATGGAGTGAGGTGGACCTACACAAGGCAAATACTAAAATAAGACAGAATGATAAATCTCTCCGTTGCTGACCCATCTTTTACAAAAGAGGTGCTACCCTCTAATTCCTCCATGCTATGGACAATTTGCATGCATTAAATGGTCCTTATCATTTCCTATAATTAGGGTGTTTCCACACAGTTGAGGAGATTTTTAAAGTAACATATGGCTCATTAATGTCCCATTGGTAAGTTCCAACCAGATAATAAAGAACTTAAAGATGTGAGTATAAATTGAATTCATCTCATTTTATTCTGCTTTGTAAGCTCAAGCTCTTACGTGTCTTTTTTCCCCCCAGCATATATATCTATGCTCCATACAAGTAGAAACTAAATTGGATAAGTGTCAAAATTTATATTGGAATGTCATGATTCCAGGGAGATAGTAATCCTACAACATTATTTAAAGAAATAGAATAACCTCTCCTAAACATCAAACAAGAGCTATAAAATATTAAGAATCGATACATATTCTTGTTTTAGTCAAATGAACATAAATATTGGAAAGGTAATTTTATATATTTTAAATGGAAATAATTGGAAATATGTCAATATGAATGCTGAGAAAAACAAATTATACCTTGACTCGTATGCTGAATGTACACAAGATTCATTTTTTTCCATGCAGATACCATGCTTTCTCCTACAAGTGTTCCTGAGTATTAATGAATTGAACTGTGGTCATTGGCTATAGACAGTGGCCAGTGAGTAATAGGGTCTTTAGGTCACTCACAAACACATCCAGCAGAACTCCAACCAATTGTGCCACTATGAAAAGAGAAAAACTCATGATTTCTGAGCATGTTTTGCAAGATACATTTGGAAATGCTTTTGCGTGACCCTTGCTACCTACAGATACAGTAGTATTGACCAAGGCCACGTGTTATAAATTGTTGGCAGTTCACACTATCATCAACTCCTATGTATATGTATATATGTATATTCAAATTGTGTATCTATATATTTATATGCTTATATCTAATATAGTTACAATTATTCAAGTAGATACTTGTATCTTATAAAATACAATAAAAATGATAGATAGAAGAATTATTTAGTGACTCACTAAGAACCAATTCAAACAGAAAAGCCAAACCTTTAAAAATAATAATTTATTTTATCATAGCACACAAAGTTTATCTTAAATATTTACAGGGTTTTTTTTCCTAAAAATTTTCTTTGAATAGTATAATTTCTATCTTCACAGAAAGGACAGTTTATTCCATTCAAGGACATTACTTCATGTGCAAAGAGCATTTTAGATATATAATATGGTAAGATAGCAGCCTTTATAAAGAATACAGAGAACAAGGCTTTATACATGATACCCCTTTACCTTTGATGAATATGCTTTTCATAACAAATGTCCTAGCTGTAACGTAAAAGAAATTTTTTTTTAAGTAATACTATTTTTACATAGAGATTTGGCTTGAAGTCTTGCTTGCTTTCATTTTTGCAGAAAAGGTCTCTAAAAAGAATTAAAAATGGGACTCCGGGACCATGCTGACTTGCCCGGGAAGGCCCAGAAGCTGCAGCCCCAACCGAGGCCTTGCCAGGGACTTCCTCCCTCCTCCCTTTCTGCCTCCCAGGTTCAGTGATCTCACCAGCTGTCTTAGACTCTTCCTGAAACCAGCCATCTGTGCTCTGTCACTCTCCAGCAGCCGATCAGCTACATATGTCCAACAGATACGCTACACAAAGGAAATCAAGGTCACCAGGAACAAGGATTGCACAATCAAACTTTTCTAACCCCTGTGTGAACAACTCTTAGATGTTCCTGACTTACTTACTTTCTTTAACTTCTCCATCATTGACCTTCAACTCTTACTTTTTCAGTCAGTTAATTTCAATATTACTTTTTTAGTTCAACTTAGAATTCCACAGGTATCTCCCAATACAAGAATTCCTCCATTTTCACACTGTGGCTAAGAATTCCTCAAACATTGCTGATGTTAATGCATGTTCCTCTGAGTTCACCCTATCCTATTTGCTGTCAATCTTAGTAACCAAACTTTTTTAGGAACTGTAAGGACAGAATTCCGATTTTCATTCTAAGAACTTGGGCTACTTATTAACTAACCTGACTCTCTCCTATACTTTCTCTTTCTGCAGTTATTTTTTTTTTTCAGCATCTTCGAGTGTCCCAGGCCTGAGGACACTCAGTGCTCCTGGATCACACTATTTAGACTTCTTAAGTATGAGCTTCCATATGCTTTCCAGTTACCCCACTGCCTTCACAGCTCCAGCAGCTTCTCCTTGATGTAGACACTCTGGGCTGTGAGGCATTACCCAGTATACAGAGTATAAATTATTATTGTGTATTTTCATTTGTTTCAATATTATTAATTCCTCCTCCTTTGAATACAAGAGATGTGCTTAGGTTACCTTCTTTGTTCCCCATTGTGCAATTCAGGGATAATCCTTGGAAGATTTTCATGTAGCAGGTTCCCAATAAATATAGTTCATTTCCCAAATCATTAACCAATTGGACTTAATCTCTCCCCATGAATGCACAACATTGTTTAAGCTTTTGTCGAAACTATTGTACCTTTATGGTTAATGTAATCTTGGACAGATATATTAGGGTAAGTTAAATGCTATAGCAAATTTGTTTGTTGTTCATATAATAGTTTCCTGCAGATGTATGACAGGAGCCACCTTTTTGGCAATTCAAAGACTGGGCTCCTTTCATTTTATTGCCTCCTTGCCTAGGACTCTGAAGTCCTCTGCTGAATGTCTGTATCCAGCAGGCAGACAGGGAGAGAAATTGTGCAATAGATTGTTAAGGGCCTGGGCATTTTCTTTTGCATTGAATTGGCTGAATACAGTCATGGGGCACTACATACTTATAATAGACTCTTTCAAATATAATCTTGCGGTACACTCAGGAAAAAATGGGAAATGGGTTTTAGTGATTCATCACTTGTTCCTATCACACATAGGTCGGAACTGTGAGTTTCTTCCTGTGTTGCTGACAGCCCCTGGGACTTAAGGAGTCAAAAAGAAGCTTACTCTTCAAATGTCAGAGCCATCAACAATAATATTTAAAGTTAAAGGGGATAGAAAGTGAAGATTGTTGGTTATTATTCTCACAGGTTGTAAGAAGAATTACGTGCTCTCCTTGTGATGAATACTCCCCAGGTGGAGAAAGTGCATGGTGCACTTCATCTTCATCATCTAGTGTGAAAAAACGAACAAAAACAGATAACGCTGCCTTTCCATTAATTTTGCAGTGGTTGGATTCAGGATAAAGTCATCATGGTTCCTTGTATCTTTGAGAACATCTCAATTCATTATTACAAATATACTAGAGTTCTCATCAGCATCAAAAGCTACCTCTAGAACCAAGATCCTAAGTTCCCAGAAAATGTTGCCTCATGTACAATATTAATAATTTGAAAACCATTTATTCAAAGTATCAATTTTTCATCAACAGACTTATAATTTCTCCCTTTGTGTTATTATCTATATTAACTCAGTGTTGTTTTGTATTTTTGCTGTCTTGCATAATTCTCCCTTACACCCATTTTTTTTTTTAGTAAAAAGAAAGCTTAACAGTAGCACATTATTATCTTTATTTACTTTTTAAAGTATTTTTTACCTACATTGCACTATTTGGCCTTTTCCTAGAAAAATTCTATGGTATTTGTTATTATTTTTAGCTTTTAGATGACAAAATTGAGGCTTAAGGAATTAAATAGACTTATCTAAAATCCTACAGTAGCTCAGAACACAAGTTTAGGAATCAGGACTCAAATTTATGTTTTCTAATTAGCCTTTCTGGCTCTAAATCTTATGCTTAAAGGATCTCATCTTAACAGGGTTATTAGATGCCTATCCCAAAAGCACTACTAATTTAGAATGAGCATTGTGAATTCTCAAACAAAACAAATGTCAATCTCTTTGTTTAGATGATATTAAAGAGATTTACTCTTCTGCTGTCAAAAAAAAAAAAAAGCCAATATACCTAATTATAGGAGTACAAATGTTTGAAGACTACTGAAATATTTTACCTCAGAGAAGATAGGTGAAAGTGGTGAATAAATATGAATACTTCAATTAATAAAATAATTCTTCTGGCATATTAAAATTCCAATAAAATATATACAAATTAATCAGTATGTTTTTCCAAATAGTAATCATTATAAATAGCTAGGAATACAAATAATAGTTATCATTAATTAAACAGATACTATACATGCACCAAATATTCATGGTCCATATTACTGTCTCTAATTTATATAAAACTAAACTGAGGCTGAAAGAGGTTTATTAACCTGATCTAGTATCAAATTGACAAGAAAACCCAAATGTGTCTTATTCCAAAGGCAAAACAATTCCCATATTTTATAAACAGAAATGTTTTTCCAATAAATAGAAATAACATATATATTAATATATCAATATCAATATATTAATAGTATAAAACCTTATGTATAATATATAAATAAGGACAGAAAAAAGTAGCTTCAATTTCTGTCAATACTTGATTTTTCAAAATATCAAATATCAAATATTAACTACTAGATAAAATCATTTTTACATGATAACATGATCAAAAATAGGATCCTGCAGAGATTTATCATGGTGGGAGGTGTCAAAGCTGACCCATTCTGGTGGAGAAGAGAGACCCATCATTGGACTCTTGAAAGACAGACACAGCTATCATCACTGGAGACTTCCTATAAATTTTCACAGAAGGAAGAGAGGCCAGCAAAGCATAGAGATAGGGGATATAGGAACATGTGATATTTGGGGGTCTTTGAGAGCGGTCATCCACAGAGAACTCTATCTACTATTTCTGAGGTTCTGGGCCCAGGTATAAGGTTCAGGAGTGAGATTTAAAACTCTACAGAAGTCGCCGGTACAATTAAGACGGGCCCTCAGTCCTCAAGGAGCAGAATTTACTTACCAACATAGGAATTAGATACTGACACCAAGACAGGATCTACTTTTCAGAACTGGGGAAGGAATCGGGACCAAATTAGTTTTCAGAGTTGGGTGGAGGCCTGGAGTGCGGCCAGGGGCAAGGATGATCTCCTTCTTCTTACTCCAGTGCTGAATCAGAGAGCTTGGAGTATCTCCTGATTCTCCTTCAGATCTGGGAACAGGCTCATCCATCCATAGGATTCGAATGGCCCTACATGGGGACAAAAAAAAAAAAAAAAGAAAAGAAAAAGAAAACATCAAGAAATGGAGGATATCCTGACCTGCATAAAACCAAGTATGTCAAGGATTATTTTTGAAATTAGGTCTACCAGAAACTTGTAATGGGTAAACATTATTTATTATACTTAAAATATTACTGAGTGTGAATATGCAAACAAAACCTTGATTGCATGAATCAAAATTAAATATTCTTAAAGAAAAACTGTGACAAAACTCTTTCAAAATAAACTATGTAACTCTTTCTCTGCTTCCAAATGGAAAAGAGAAAGTGGAGACCTCATCTAGAAGAAAGCACAGGAGGACACAGAGAGGACAATCTGTTTTTGAAATCACTTTTTTAAAATGTAGGTTTTGTGATTATTTGGGTACTGTGAGACCAACAGATCAAGGCACTATTGTTATTAAAAAGATAGTTTGTTACACTCACAGTTCCCAGGAGAAGTGGGCAGGCCCTGCCAGGAAGGGGCCACGTGGGGCAGTAGTGGGGCTGGTCAGGAGGTCGAGGAAGTGAGGAAAATTGTGGACAGGTGAGCGCCTCTACTGTGGTTTACATGGGAAGGAATGGGCAAGGCAAGTAATCAGCATTAGGATTGGCTAGTTTAAATAATTTCTGTGGGCTTTGGGGCATAGGGATGGCCCTACTTATCTGATACCTGGCCTGCAGTGACTAGGGAAGGGGGAAAGTAGTCTTAAATAGAGAGATCATCAAATAACTTGTTTTGGGTATGGGTTCTGAATTGGCTGATTTGAATCTGAAAGCTGAACTTTATTATTTCTAGGAATTGGCTAGTTCTGTGAGGGTAGTATCTCCAGGTCTCTGCAAGGCTCCAAGATGGCAAACCATCAAAAATATACAATAAAAAGACGATGATACAATCACCCAGGGATCCTGTTGGCCTCCATTTTTCCCAAATCACTGCTGAACCAACAGCTCTATCTGCATCAGCATCTGCTTAAGATCTGCTTTCCATTTTGGTGAAAGTTTTTAAACCTGGAGTTCTCTCCTGTGGTATTAAACAATGGGACCTAGTTCCACCATTTATTATATCCCTTTCCTTCCTCTATACAAGTAAACAGACAGATTTTCTAAAACATTTTGGTTTTCTGATTAATGGGAATAGAAGCAAACAAAGTAATAAATAAGGGCAAGTTGCAAGTTTATTAGAAACCTTAAAAACAATTTTCTAATTGTTATTGCTGAACTTCAAGGGTTAATTCTAAAGACATACTTTATTTTTCTCAGTGCCTTCCTGAGCCCTCTCTCAAAGTCTTTTCTACATATCTGTCCTGTTGAATTATTTTATCCCAGGGTGACTACGCCAGACTTTTCTTCTCTTCCACTTCGTTCTAGTTGGGTCTAATGAAGCCTCGTTAGGAAGTGGGTTAAAGGTAGGTTGTAACTATTGGAGAAAAATTGCTTTTATAAATGACAACAAAAATATGTATATGTAGTCCATAAGTATCAGTAAATTCATCTTCTACCTCAATATGGTATACATTATAGGAAAATTCTTAGAACTTGGGGATCCATGTTTATCTTTCAATGTAAATGAATTATTTCCAAGGTTAACCTCGGGGGACTCTTTACGAACCATTTCTGGCAACAGATGTGGCTCCACTGGAAACTTCAAAAGGCCCAACCACAACTTCTAGAATGATTTCATGAGCTGTAGGTAGGGACTCGAGATGCTCGTAAGGGACATTGCACAACACCTTTCTCCTGGTGGAGAGATGGGATAGTATTCTAGGAACTATGGATACATGAATTAGATTTCAGAGGTGTTTCTGGTATGTGATAGAAGTCAACCAGCTTCCCAATTGGCTGGAAGCGCAAAGCCTTGAGGAAAAGTAAAAAAATATATTGTCTGAAAGCCTGAGTTCAAAAAATCATGAATTCAATGGACAATAATTAAATATCTACATGCATCTTTTTATCACCAATTTCTAGATGAGAGCTGATGCGTCCTGAAATAGCTTGGTTGAATTAAAATGCATTACATTGGCAGAGCAGAGCGCTGAGCAAAACATTAAATTTGACTCCTAGCCAGGTTCATATTTATATATTCTGCTTCTAATTTCTCCGGATGTACCTATATGATGTTCCAAAGTGTTAGTGACATGAGAAAAGCAGATGGTTCATGCTTGGGGATCTGTGACTGAAGATAGGTATGGAGCAACCTGAAGAAATCATGTAACAGAATATTTCTCCTGAGGAGGGCAAGGCCATTGCTAGGGACAGGACTTCTGTCCCTACTGAATGCCCATTCTTGAAGTTTTCTTGATCAGGCATTCCAAAGTACACCACTTGCCTAATTAACAGATGCCCAAGAATCAATATTTGAGCCATCGGGAGGCTGACTGTTTCAGGCAAAACATCATTCTCCTGTATTAGGAAAACATGAATAGTTTCATTCTGCTCTGTCATTTGCTAGTTGGATGTTCAAAAAAGGAGTGAGAGTACTGTGAGAGTACTGAGATGAAGTTTGAAAACAAATATTACAGTACAATAATAATTCTTCAAACCTTAGCTCAAACCCTCTAGTTTCTAGGAAAACTTCTCCCTTCAATTCTTAGAACACTCTCTATGGTTTAAAATACAAGGAAATATTTTCTACTTAGCACTTAATAATTTTATTTGTAAAAATTGTTCATTTTTAATTATCTATTTAGGTTGAGGGTAGAGTTTTATTCTGTTTGGCACAGGGCTCTCTCCCATATCATGCATACACATGAACAGCCCCGCACCACAAAACACACAGGTGCATTTCTATCATCTCCTTCTCTCCTCCCCCGCCCTCTAACATGCACACCTCACATTCCTCACACAGCTTCCTCAACTGTATGCAATCACCTAGTGAAGAAGCCAATGCTGATTGATTGTTAGGATTGCCTAGAGGTTTATGACATATGCAATTTTACTGCCACACTTTGTTGCAAAATTAATAATTCAGCTAATTTGAATGATCCTTTTTTTAAATACACAACAAGTAGTCATATCCTACTTTGTTCTGCTAGAATGAATTCTATCTCATTCTTATTTTGTATTCTCTTGGAGAAAAAGAAAATAAAAAATTTTGCCACCCTCTATGCAGAAATAGCTTCAAGATTATATCGTCTTCTGCTTTGGTTTTTATTTTAAGAATGAACACTAATTATGGCAAGACAGAAATAATCCCCTGACTTTTATCGAAGAATAAAAAACCTAAAACACAGCAATCTGTTCAAGTATGCAAGACTATACATTTCAGAAGCAGCAAGCTAATTGCATGTACAAAGCAAAAACCAGGGTGGGATTCCACAGTAAGGTGGCTCTCTTTAGTAAGAGGCCAGTACATGCGAGCATGTATGTGAGGGAGAGAGAGTGAAGCTAGTGTGCATGTGTGTGTGCTTGTGTGTGTGTGTGTGTGTGTGTGTGTGTGTGTGTTGAGGGAGGGGGAGACCAAGTAAGAGAACAGCCCAAGAACATGGAATCTGGAAGCAGCCTGACTGGGTTAAAAAGAAGTTTGGTCACTTACTATGTGACTTTGGGCTGAACAAATAAAAAATAGTAACTACCTCCTAAAACTGGTGTGACAATGAAATAAATTAGAAAAAGTCATGCACCACCTAAGGACATTTTGGTCAGTGACTGCAAATAGGATGGTGCCCCATAAGATTATAATGAAACTGAAAATTTCCTATCACTAAGTGACCTTGTAGCCATGGTAACATCATAGCACAACACATTACTCATGTGTTTGTGGTGATGCTAGTGTAAGCCTACTAAGCTTCAAGTCATATGAAAGTATAGCACATACAATTATGCACAGTACATAATACAGATAATGATAATAAACAACCATGTTTTTACTACATTGTACTTTTTATTGTTACTTTAAAGTTCACTTTTTCAATTTTATAAAAGAAGTTTGTTGTCTTTTCATTTTGTTGATGATTTTTTTCTTTGTGCAAAACCTTTTTAGTTTGATGTAGTCCTATTTGTTTCTTTGTTTCTTTTTTTTTTCTTGCCTGAGGAAATAGATCCAAAATAATGATAAAATGATGTCACAGAGATTATTGTCTATGTTTTCTTCTAAGAGTTTTATGGTTTCAGGTCCTACATTTAAACAATTGATCCATTTCAAGTTAATTTTTTCTATAATATAAGAAAGTAGTCTAGTTTCATTTTTTTAAACATGTATCTGTCCAATTTCCCCACCATTTATTGAAGAGACTGTCTTTATTTTACTATGTATTCTTGTCTTCTTTGTCATAGATAATTGGTCATGAAAATGTGAGCTTATTTTTAAGCTCTCAGTTCTGTTCCATTGGCTTGTGTGTCTGTTTTTAATGCCAGTAGCATGCTGTTTTGATTACTATAGCCTTGTAGTATAGTTCAATATCAGAAAGCTTGATATCTCCAACTTTATTCTTCTTTCTCAAGATTGCTTTGGCTACTCAAGGTCTTTTATAGTTCCATATAAATTTTAGGATTATTTGTTTTATTCTGTGAAAAAATGCTATTGGTATTTTGATAAGGATAGCATTGAATCTATATATTGCTTTGGTTAGTACTAAGTAGGGGTAGATATTCAACAATGATACATTCTATAAGGGGTTACTATCCAAAATATATGAGAAACTCACAACTTAGCATAAAAAAACCCCAAACATTCCAATTAAAAATTGGGCAGAGGACCTGAACAAACATTTCTCCAAAGAAGACATACAGATGTCCAATAGACATATGAAAAGATGCTCAACATTACTAATCATCAAGAAAATGCAAATCAAAACCACAATGAGATATCAACTCACACTGGTCAGCATGACCATTATCAATAAATCAACAAACAAGGATGTGGAGAAAAGGGAATTCTCATGTACTGTTGGTGGGATTATAAATTGATGCATTCACTATGTAAATCAGTATGGAGTTTCCTCAAAAACTTAAAAATAGAGCTACCATATTACCTAGCAGTTCTACTTCTGGGTATTTATTCAAAGAAATTCAAAACACTAATTGGAAAAGGTATGTGCACTCATGTTTATTGCAATATTATTTACAATAGCCAGGACATGGAAGCAACCTAAGCATCCATTGATAGACAAATGGATAAAGATGTATATATACATAGAATATTACTCAGCCATAAAAAAGAATGAAATCTTACCATTTGTGACAATATGAATAGACTGAGAAGATGTTATGCTAAGTGAAATAAGTCAGCCAGAGAAAGACAAATATCATATGATTTCACTTATATGTGGAATCTAAAAAACAAAACAAGCAAGTAAAACAGAAACAAACTCATAGATACAAAGAATAAATTAATGGTTGCTGGTTTAGAGGGGGTTTGTGGGGATGGTTGAAAAGGCGAAAGAGAATAAGAAGCACAAATTTCCAGCTATAAAAATAGTTACATGGATATAAAATAAAGGGTAGGGAATATAGTCAATAATATTGTAATAACTATATATAGTGTTGGATGAGTACTAGACTTATCAGGGTGATCACTTTGTAAGGTATATAAACGTCTAATCACTATTATTGTACACCTGAAACTAATATAATATTGTCTGTCAACTATAGTTAAAAAATAAATTTAAAAATATTTTAAGAGAAGTTTGATATTAAACAATATGCTGCATCACCCAGCAACATCCTTACACATCTCATGTTTATTGCATCTCTTGATTGCATCATTTTCTCTTGTGATTGATTTTAGCTCATGTTTATAAATTTAGTACAGCCTAAGTCTAGAGTGTTTACAAAGTCTGCAGTAGGGTGCAGCTATGTCCTAGGCTTTCACATTTACTCACCACTCACTCACTGACTCACTCAGAGCAACCTCCTGTCCTTCGAGCTCCTTTCATGGTAAGTGGCCTATACAAGTGTACCATTTTTAACCTTTTATATTTTATTTTTACTACACTTTTTTCTATGTTTAGATAAATAAATACCACTGTGTTACAATTGCCTAGAGTATTCAGTAGTAACCTGCTGTACAGGCTTCTAAACTAGGAGTGAAAGGCTATGCAATGTAGCCTACATGTGTAGCAGGCTATACCATCCAGGTTTGTGTAAGTGCACTCTATAACGTTTTGACAATGATGAAATTGCCTAATGATGCGTTTCACAGAGTATATCCATCATTAAGCAGCTTATGACTGTGCTTGCAAAGCACTTAGAACAGTGCCTGGCAAATGATAAACATTCAGTAAATATTAGCCACTGTCACAAGTACACCAAACAGAGAATGCTATGCATTGAGAACAAAATTCTCCTTTTTCAAAGGTAAGCTTACATTCACCTGAAGTTTAGAGTGTGAATTATAAAATATGAAGAAACTGAGGTTATAACTAAGAGTTACTAAAATGAGAGTTTCTCCAAACTATTGGAAAAGGCTGGCAATGTGTAGGCAGGGTTTTATTTATTTTCCTAATTTTATTGTTTATGGGGGTTAATTGGTTAATAAAATTAAATAGGTTTCAAGTGTACATTTCTATAGTAAATCATATGTATGTTGCCTTTATCCTTATCCAGCTCTCCCATTTTCCTCTTTCCCTCTGATAACCACTAAACTGAGTTTTTGTTTGTCTTGTTCATTTATTTTTTTCAGTTTTATATGTCATATATGAGTGAAATCATATGGTTCTTGATTTTTTTCATCTGACTTATTTCATTTAGCATGATAGTCTCAGCATCCATTTGTGTTGTCACAAATAGCAGTAGTTTATCTTTTCTCATAGCTGAATAGTATTTTATTGAATTTATGTATCACATCTTTATCCAATCATCTATAGAAGGATACTTCAGTTTCCATGTCTTGGCCACTATGAATAATACTGTAGTGAATAATGGGGTGCACATATTTTTATGACAAAATGTTTTCAAATTTTGGGGGTAGATGCCCTTAAGAGGGATTGCTGGATAGTATGGTAACTCTAAAGTTTTTGAGGAACCTCCATACAGTTTCCCATAGTGGCTGTACCAATTTACATTCCCACCAGCAGTGTATGAGGGTTCCTTTTTCCCTACAACCTCTCCAATACTTGTTGTTACTTGTCTTGTTAATAATAGCCATTTTAACAGGTGTGAGGTAGTATCTCATTGTGGTTTTAATTTGCATTTCGCTAATAGCTAGTAAAGTTGAGCATCTTTTCCTATATTCGTTGGTTATTTGCACGTCTTCTTGAGAGAAGTGTCTATTCAAGTCCTCTGCCCATTTTTTAATTGGATTGTTTGTGGTTTTTTGTTGTTGAGTTGTATGAGTTCATTATATATTTTGAATTTAATTCCTTATTGTAGATGTTTGCAAATATCTTCTCCCATTCGGTTGGTTGCCTTTTTGTTTTGTTGATGGTTTCTTTTGCTGTGGAGCTTTTTAGTTTGATATAGTCCCAGTCGTTTATTTTTGCTTTTGCTTTCCCTGCCTATGATCTCAAATTCATAAAATTCTAAGACCAAGGTCCATAAGTTTAGTACCTATTTTTCTTCTATGTATTTTATTGTTCAGGTCTCATATTTAGGTCTTTGATCTATTCTGATTTAATTTTTGTCTATGGTGACAAAGAGCAGACTAGTTTTATTCTTTTGCATGTGGCTTTACAATTTTCCCACCACCTTTTGTTGAAGAGGCTTTCTTCACTGCATATTTTCAACTCTTTTGTTAAAAATTATTTGCCCATATATATGTGGGTTTATTTCTGGGCTTTTAATTCTGTTCCACTGATCTGTTTGTTTTTCTGCCAATACTATGCTATTTTAATTATTGCCATTTTGTAGTATAATTTGAAGTCAAGGAGTGTGATATCTTCAGCTTTGTTCTTTTTTTTCCTTAAGATTGCTTTAGCTATTTGTGCTATTTTTTGGTTCCATACAAATTTGATGATTATTTTGTGCTATTTCTTAAAAAGAATACCATAGGAATTTTGAAGGGGATTGCATTAAATCTGTATATTGCTTTGGGTAATATGGCCATTTAACTATGTTGATTCTTTCAACCCATGAACATGGAATATCTTCCTATTTCTTTGTGTCCTCTTCAAGTTCTTTTAATAGTGTCATAGTTTTCAGCGTATAGGACCTTGATATTCTTTAAATTTATTCCCAGGTATCTTATTCCTTTTAGTGCAATTACAGAAGAAATTGCTTTATTCATTTCTTTTTCTGAAATTTCATTGTTAATATTGAGGAACACAATGGATTTTTGTACATTGATTTTGTATCTTGCAACTTCACAATATTTGTTTATTGTTTCTAATAGTTTTTGCTGGAGTCTTTAGGGTTTTCTACATAAAGAATCATGTCGTTTGCAAAAAGTGACAATTTTGTTTCTTCATTCTCAATTAGGATGCCTTTTATTTCTTTCTTTTGCCTGATTGCTCTGATTAGAACTTCCAGTACTATGTTGAATAACAGTAGTGAGAGTGAACAACCATGTCTTATTTCTGATCTTAAAGGAAAAGCCTTCAGTTTTCCACCATTGAGTATGATATTAGCTGATGGTTTGTCATATATGTCCTTTATTATGTTGAGGTACTTCTTTATACACTCATTTTATTGAGCATTTTAATCATAAAAGAATGTTGTATCTTGCCAAATGCTTTTAATGCATCTATTGATATGATCATACAATTTTTATCCTTTTTTTGTTAATGTGATGTATCGCATCAATCCTTTTGCATATATTGAAGAATCTTTGTGCTCCTGGAAAGAGCCCCACTTGATTGTGATGTACTCTTTCTAATATATTATTGTATTGGATTTGCTAGTTGTGTGTGCATATGTGTGTGTGTGTGTGTGTGTGTGTGTGTGTGTGTGTGTATCTTATTCTTGCCAGAGTTTGTTATCAGGGTAATGTCTGCCTCATAAAATGAGTTCTAAAGTAGTTCTTCTTCTTTTATATTTTGGAAGAGTTTGAGAAGGATAGGCATTACATTTTTGAATGTTTGATAGAATTTACTGGTAAAGCTATCTGGTTCTGGACTTTTACTTTTGGGGAGGTTTTTGATGATTGTCTCAATTTTCTTACTGTTGATCAGTATTTAGATTTTCCAGTTCTTCGTGATTTAGTCTAGGAAAATCATATTTCTAAGAACATGTCAATTTCTTCTAGGTTATTGAATTAGGTGGCATATAGTCTTTCATAGTATTCTTATATGATCCTTTGTATTGCTCTTTGTAGCATTAGTTTTTCTCTGTTGTTTGTTGTTGTTGTTGTTGTTGTTGTTTTCAATTTTATTTAATTCTGCTCTAATTTTGATTATTTTCTTCCTTCTGCTGACTCTGGGCTTCATTTTTTTCCCTAGCTCTTTAGGATGTAATGATAAGTTGTTTATTTTGGATTTTTCCTGTTTCCTGAGATAGTAGTCTTGTAATGATAAAATTTCCCTTATTACTGCTTTTGCTGTATCACAAAAGTTTTGATATGTTGTAACGACATTCTCATCTGTCTCTATGTATCTTTTGATCTCTCCTTTTATTTCTTTTTAGACCTCTATAGTAGCATGTTGTTTAATCTCCACATATTTGTGGTTTTTCCTGCTTTCTTTTTGCAGTTGTTCTCCAATTTCAAAGCATTGTCGTCAGAAAATATGCTTGGTATGATTTCAATCTTCTTAAATTTGCTGAGCCTAGTTTTGTGTCCCAACAAGTAGTCTATCTCTGAGAATGTTCCACATGTGCTAGAGAAGAATGTATAATCTGATATTCTGGGATGAAAGGCTCTGTAAATGTCAAGTATGTCTATTTGGTCTAATATGTCATCTAAGGCTGATATTTTCTTATTGATTGGCAGGTTTTTTAGACAGGCTAGGCAAATTGCCCAGCTTCACCCAAACCTCCATCTGCTTGAGTTTGCACATCACTAGATGGCAGTGTAAAATTCTCAATAATCTCTAAGCAAATTAATTCCATCAGGCATCCAAATATTTAAATAGAAAAAATATTACATAAAAAAATTATGTAATAATTTTACATAATTACATAAAATTACATACAAATGCTTAGAAAGTTTATCATTAATGTCTCTAAGTGATTAAAAATTTCATTTAAAGAGGAAGGTAGTGGTTATATAAAGGTATGCAATGTGTACAGCAAAATAAATTTATAAAATTTTAATATATATGTATGTACATAGGAAAATGTAAATGCAATTTTGAAAAATGATTTTAGTTTACTTTTTAAATTTCTTCTGTGGTTTACTATATTTAGATAATAAAATTTCACCAGCATTATACATGACTTTTGAATTCAAAATAACCTTTTAGTAGCAGTGCTTGTAATGTGCAAGAGGGACAATGTTGATAAATGAGTTCTATAAGAGGAATAATGACTGGCCTCACACTCTTTAAATAAGTAATACTTCATATTTATCATATAAAGTAGGCTCCACAAACAGGAAACAATCTAAGAGGAAGAATAAAGAATTAACTCCCAACAATGTACGATTAAAATAGAATTAGAAAACATTCAGGCTTGGGGGGTTTATACTATGTAATGAAATTTGTATTGATCAAACATTGAGAAAAAATAAGTTCCAAGGTTTTTCTAAGATATTTCCACACTCAAATATAGCCATGTCACTAAGGTAATTTTGCATCTAGAGCTGTAGGCCTCTAGAATTAGATAGAAAATAATCAATGCTATAATGGTAAATTTCCTTTGAGAGTGTGGATCTCATTTGCTTGATGCTGGTTACCTCTCTTGTCATGTTACCCTAAACTGAACAGCATGTGACAGCAGTGGCTGGGATCTGCCACTGACCATCTCCACTACCACCAGATAGATGTATAGCAGGGGTGGGGAGCCCAACATCATGTCAGATGACATGGCACACATACCTCACCCTTCAATTACCAACGTGAAGCAAGAGGAGAGAAAAGGATTGCTTCCTTGGGTTTTAGAGTCTCTTGTACTCAGAGTTTCTAGGTGTTGATGGAAAAAAAATAGAACTGTGAAAGATATAAGTGATCATTACAACTAATCCTTTTATCCTGATGGATAGCCCAACACTACGTTTTTCTTCTTTTGTTCCCATGGCAACTGAAAAAGGATTTATATTAGAATGTCCCTTAATTGATATTTGTCTGATTTTTTTTTTTAAATTAAACTGGGCCATGGGTTTTGGGGAGGAAGACTACAGAGATAAGTGTCATATTTATTATATTATATCAAATACACAAACTATTAACATAATTTATTACTGTCAGTGTTAACCTTGATCACCTGGGTGAGACTGTGTTTGTCAGGTTTCTTCTCTTCTCCTTTTCATTTGGTACTTTTTAGAGAAAAGTCACTATGTAAAACCCATTCTTAAAAAGTGGGGAGTTATGCTCCACCTCCTGGAGGATGGGCTATTCACATAAATTAATTGAAATTGTTCTGCATAGGGTTTCTATCTATTATTCTTATTCATTCATTTATTCATTCAACCAAGTAATCATCATTTATATCACTGTGAGCTCATAGATATTTATTTTATTTTTTGGGTTACACTCTAATATAGTTTATTTGTTGTCCAAATTTTCTAGCTTTGGAGATTCTTTCAATTGGCTCACCATTACACTCAAAAAAGTCAAAGTCTTAAAAAATCAGGAAAGTCTGAGAAACTATCACAACCAAGAAAAGCCTAAAGACACATAATGATTAGTTGTAGTGTGGTATTCTAAATGGAATCTTGGACCAGAAAAAAAGACATTTAGATAAAAACTAAAAGAATTTTAAAAAATCTTAAGGTAATTATAATAAAGCAGAGACTTTAGTTAATAATGAGGAACTGATAATAGTTCATTAATTGTGACAAATATACCATGTTAATATGTAAGATATTAATAATAGGAGAATAAATGTTTCTGGGAAAACTGAATAGTCACATGCAAAAAGATGAAAGTGGACCTCTATCTTACACCATACACAAAATTAACTCAAAATATATTAAAGACTTGAATGTAAGACATAAACTATAAAATTCCTAGAATAAAACATAAGGGGTAAGCTCCTAGATGTTTGTTTGGGCAATAAGTTTTTGCATCTGATGCCAAAAGCAAAGACAACAAAAGAAAAAATAAATAAGTGTTCTTCATACAACTAAAAAGCTCTGCACAGCAAAGGAAATCAACCAACAAAATGTAATGGCAACTTATGGAATGGAAGAATATTTGTAAACTACATATCTGATAAGGGGTTAATATCCAAAATATACAAAAAAAAAAAAACTCATACAGCTCAACAGCAAAGAAACAAAACAAAAAACAAATAAAACCACAGAATAACCCAATTTAAAAATGAGCAAGAAACCTAATAGATATTTTTTTTCCAAACAAGACATACAAATGGTCAATAGACACAAGAAAACATGCTCAACATCACTGTACATCAGTGAAATTAAAATCAAAACCACAATGAGATATTACCTCACACCTGTTAGAATGTCTGTTATCAAAAAGGGAAGAGATAATTGCTGTCAAAAATGTAGAGAAAAGGGAACACTTGCACACTGTTGGTGGGAATGTAAACTGGTACAATCACTATGGAAAACAGTATAGAGCTTTGTCAAGAAATTAAAAATAAAACTATCTGTTGGGAGCCATTCTTGATGAATGCCCTGCAGACAGGGTTGGAGTTGCCTGCAAGCTAGAAGTTTGCAGAGCAGGTGGGCTCATTAATGAATAGCTTGTTACTGAAGGAGGAAGTTTGGCTTAATGGATAGCTGGTTAGTGAAGGAGGAAGTTTGGCTTAATGGAAAGAGTTGAATGTTCCTTGCCCCAGGGAATAAGAGATGAAAACAGGAACAAGGATGTTTTGAGAGAACTTATGTAAAGGTCAGCAATCATTTGCATATGTGTGGGTGTTGCTTCTCATGCTCTTCCAAGGGTATATATATGCTGTGCTAAATAAACTCGGGGTGCCGTATTCACTCTTAGCCCTCCCGACTCTATCTTCTGTCTCTTTCTCTTTTTCTCAATCCTCACTCCCCTTCTTGGGTACTGTTTGCTCTTAGCCGGCGGGCTCCAGCAACTATCATATGACCCAGCAATCCCACTTCTGGGTATACAACCAAAGGAAATTAAAGAAGAGATAACTGCATTGCAGCATTATTCACAATGGCCAAGTTCTGGAAACAACTTAAGTGTTTTTTTGATGGATGAATGAATAAGGAAATATAATATATATAATGGAATATTGTTCAACCTTAAAAAAGAAGAAAATCCTGTTATTTGTGACAACGTGGATGAATTTGGAGGGCACTATGCTAAGTAAAATAAGCCAGACAGAGAAAGACAAATACTTCATGATGTCTCTTACACGTGAAATCTATTTTTAAAAGTTGACTTCTTAGAAAAGTGGTTGCCAGAGGATGGGGATTGGAGGAAATAGAGAAAGATTGGTAAAACTGCAAAAATTTTCAATTATAAGATGAATAAGTTCTGAGATTCTAATGTATAACATGGTCACTGTTATTGTGAAATGGAAATAAATTTGCTTAAATATTTTCACAAAAAAAGGTAAATATGTGAGGTGATGGATGTGTTAAATCAATGAGAGTAATCCTTTTGTAATGTATACATATATCAATTCATAACATTGTATATTTTAAATATCTTACAGTTTAATTTGGTAATTACATCTCAATAAATCTCTCTCTCTCTCTCTCTCTCTCTCTCTCTCATATAAATCTTAAGGACGTTCTAAATTACTTCCCTCTTTTGGCATTGTTATCTCAGAAAATGATCATTTTGCTCTATGACTAGTATTCTGTACTTAGAAAATCTAAAACGTTTATGAGTTTTAATTCAGGTAGCGTAACTGGAAAGAGTCAGTGACTTTCTAACTCATTCTTTATTGCTTTATTCTCTCTATTATACATTTTATAAGCAGAATATCAAAGATTATTATACACTTTTTTTTAAGAGAGGAGGAAAACGACAGTCCAGATCTTCTACTTCATAACAGTGGTTAATATTTCAGCTTCTAAGCATAGTGACCATTTTTTCGGTCTGACTTCCATTAAGTTGTTTTTTATTTCTTAACTGAAATACAACTAACCTACATGTTGTTTGAGACTAAAGCTCCATTTTTTACTTTTTATTTTTACAAAAAAATGGCAAAATATAGGATCTCTCTTTCTCTCTCTGGACAGAATGAAAAAGAAATATTTTCTTAAGTAAATTTTAAAAAAATAAGTAAAGAGAATAAAATAACTGCCTAAGTTAAAGAAATACCACAAACATTTCAGAAATCAGTTTTTAATTATAGTTTTTGAGACAGATTTTCTTAGGATCATATAGCAATCCCTATAATTATGAAGAATCAGAATATGGTAGGGTCTACATGGTTGTAATTTTTACTGGTTGTTTAATATAAGTACAGAATTTTATTTTATGTATACTGAAAACTATATGTGCTAAGTAAAACAAAAGTCTTGTGATGTTTTCCCCTAAATAATAGAGCTACTAGGTATGGGGTACATAGGGACACTTGGTACATCTTTGCAACTATTTTTGTAAATCTAAATCTGTACTAAAATTAAAAGGTTAAAAATAAACTGTAATGCTTATAGCTTTCCTTCAGCAGAATTTGAAAGGAGTCAAGAATCTAATTTGAGCAACACTCCTGCCTGTCATAAAGACATAAAGAGCAGCTTAGTTCGCACCATAAACTGAAATATTCAAGATCTCCTCTTCTGAGTTGATTTCCAAGTCTCTCAAAGGAACTCTTCATGCTTATTACACAGTTAACTCAGTAATAGTGATCTAAAACTTCTCATCTGCAGGCAGGCAACTGACAAGTTAAATTAGAGTCACTGTGCATGAACAGACTCTCTCAGAAGACCTAATGCCACTTGACTAGGGTAGGGCTGCTCCATAGGTGTGAAAACCTAGGGTACTGTCACCTTGCATACACCTGATTACCTGTGCTCAAATCAAAGATGGCTTAATTCTATTCTCAAATTCACTTTTACAGTCACTTAAATATTTTCTGGGAGAAGTCTGGTCCATAGACAGCATTATTTCTCCACTTTAGAAAATGCTGACTCTGCATAGCCAGCCCCAAATTACACTGACCTTTTTGATAGCCATGTCACATCCTATAGTGATTAGGCTGCCCAGTTCACCTTCAGGTTTTTTAAGCACTGGAGATTAACAAGATTTTTTTTTCCTCTTGCTAAATATCTGTATTTCTGATCTGTGTCTTTATACATTGATCTCTACTTCTTGGCCCATTTATTTCTAGATTTGCAGCTTTTTTTCTTTTTACATTCACTTTTGTCTTTGAAAATTCTTAATTTGCATTGGTAAGAAATAAATACTTTACTGCTTTTAAAATACTGAAGACTCCAAATAGCTCTGATATTTTCTGTTTTATGTGTAATTGGAAATCAAAGTCACTTGAAGGTGTTACTGATAGACTGCCTCTAAAATATGCATTTGAGATGTAGGGACAGCTGTGCTGAAATTATTATTATGATAAAATAATTGCTTCTTCTTTTTTTCCTAGTATTTTCAGGAGGAGGCAGTATTTTGTACTTCATTCAGAAAGTCCAGGTGGATTTGCCTCCGGAAATGCCTCTGACATGGAAATACTTGTTTCTCCAGGGGAAAGTCTTTTTGGAAGGAGATTCTATAACAAGAACACTGAAGTGGCAAAGAACTCAAGGCGGTTACATCTAAGGCATATGACCTACCACCAAAGTATAGAGAGTCTCTTGTTGGAAAATGCAGCATTCACAGTCCTTGACTAATGCAGACATGCCACTTCGCTTTCCCTAGAAAGGCATGAATTCAGTACCCATGAATGGCTCAGAATCCTCCTGTGAGTAGCTTATAAACATCGTTCCACATACCTACCTGGGCAAATACTCTGGCTTCAATACTGCCCAAGGTATAAAATGAGAAGAATTCATCTGGGTCAAATTCCTGGATGGTAAGAAGAATCTTACTACTTTATTTTCCAATGTACTTAGCACAGTGCCCTGTCTGTAGCTGCTTAAGAAATATTTGTTGCTTTGTGTTGAATTATAGTGAGAAGAGGCAGATGCAGGCAAAGAGAGTATCATGCCAAATCCCTTAATTCCCCAAATCCATATACCGCCAACAACAAACTGTAAATTAGAACTGCCATAGATATGTTTGAACTTCTGTTTAAATTCCTCACTAAGTTAGTGCTTCTAAGTTTAACACTCTAGTCACATTCCTGGCAGAAGGATAAGCACTAAGATGGAAAATTAGGGAGATCTAGTCTAGTGCTCATCTCGGTATACTGTTTGGATGCTGAAGCTCCAGGCTATAGGAGCATCATGGCTCTCAGCCTCATTTTCCTTATCTAAGTGGGGTTGGGGTGGGGGAAAAGGAGCTGACATTAATATTAAAATAATAATAATAATAATTATTATTATTATAATTAATAATAATAATTACTTAAAAGAAAAGAGAAATTTTGCAGATACCCATAACTTAACTCTTTGATGACTTTCTGTCACTAACACCATGATGATAAATAACCAAAAAATAATAATTTTCAAAAGCAATATAGCAGCTATTACATGATCAGAATCTGAGCCTTGGAGATGAGAGGACATATGTAAGTACCCATAGTGTAAGTAGCATGTTTGAAACAAAATCATATGAAAACGTCACTAGGGGTTCATTCTGGGTACACACTAGCAGGGTATTGGGTGACACCCTTTTCCCAGACAAATGGATGTCACCCAATATCAGCTATTTATGGAATCAGATTTCCTCCACAAGCAGGACTCTGAAACCCAAGCATGAGCACCAAAACTGTCCCACTGCCCACAGCTTTGATATCAGGCAATTGATGATCCCAGAGCCCACTGCTAAATACCTGACACTCAAAATCTAGACTGCTTAAGGCCAAACAGCCTCTGCATCCCATCATTAAGGAAGTTGTTTTCTCCTATGCATAAATTCAGACACCCACAGGTCACTCTATGGGAATAAAATCCACACTCTGTGGTGCAGACTTCTTGACCTGGCGTGCCTCTCCATAGAGAGGTGAGGAGACTAGAGGACTTGATGATCTCTGGCTTGTTGACTCTGGTGGTGTGAGTGTTTCTTTTCCCTTAGAATGCTTTTTTAAAAACCATGTTATGTTATCTTTTGAAAATCACCAACCTCTTACTCCACTAGTTGAAACTTTTAAGGTTTCACCTGACACAACAATATCAAAGGAAGAAGAATTTGGACTTTGAGCTCAAACTCTGTGTCTTGTCAATACAAGTTCTTTGATTAAAGTTCTGTGAGTCTCAGTTTCCTCCATTCTAAAATAAGATTGATACCATCTCAATTTGATTTGGATATTAAATAAAATGGTAAATGTAAAGCACTTAGCACAGACTCTGGCACAAAGTATGGACTCAATATTCGAGTTCTTTTTCATGATTTTTCTAAGGTCTTCTGTCGTTTTGCACCATACCTACATCTTAGTTCTAAAATTAAGGGAAACTATTGCAGATTTGTCAGATCAAGGGCTAGGAGTGCAGAACAAGGAAGCATACCAGGGTAAATGATGGCTTTAGAACAGGGACTGAGATTTCTAGGAAACTTTTTTGTTTCTGACTTCAGGTGTGCTTGGATGTCACCATCTCCTTTAGGCTTAAGCAAAGGGCACTTACAGCTCATTTTTCCGTTATTCTCTATTTATCCGTAAGTAAAGATGGATGTTGATTTCTTCTTCTGGCGCCTGTGAGTTCTGTGCAGTATACAAGATGCACACTAACAGGTGCCAAAGGACACAGCTGCATTTCACAATGGCACAGGCTTTGCTTTTGTAAAACATCACTATTATATCTTATAAGGCTGTGCTGTCCACAGGCCACTGTGCTATGCTTTTATTTATGACCATAGGATTTATATTGGGCAATGACAACAACAGCATCATAATCACCCTGGAATTCAACTTTAAAAGACTCATAACTCTTTATATGGGTACAATAGCTTTCAAGCTGCCAGAACAAAAGAAGAATCACTTATAACAGCTCATAACAGAATAAAGAAACAAATAGAGTCCTGTGTATGTGAGAATGAGACAATGAACCCGCCATTAATGTGAACTGCAATGTTTCTAAGCATGAAAAAAAGGCATTTCCATTTATGTTCTTTTCTAAATCAGTCTGCCCCCTTGACTTAAAGTACCCATTTGTAAATAACATGCTCAAGATTAGAAGTGTAGGCAGATCAGACTAAGTATGAGTTCAAAAGGCAAGGAGCTCGATTATTACTGGTATTTAACCTCAAAGCTTCACTGATTTTGCCATTTTAAAATTTATTAACTCTGCTCATGTACACTGGAGTTCATAAGGAATAAATTCCTGTTTAAGTTTTATGATGAATACACTTGAACTCTAAAAATCATTGTCCAAAAAAGAAGAGCCAAGATCATATTAAAAATCAGTTATGGGGACGTAGAGCGCAGCATAGAGAATATAGTCAATATCACTGTCATGGCTGTGTGTAGAGCCACATGGGTGCTAAAGCAGTCAGGGGAATCACTTCAGAAACCATATAAATATCTAAACACTACTCTGTATACCTAAAACTAATATAAACTAATTTCTAAAATAAAAATTTTAAAAAATCAAAGCAGGAAAAAAAAAAAAAGAGACCAAATCATTGCTTATCAAAGTTGGAGAAAAATAACCTGACTGTGCTCCTGTTTCATATAAAAGAAAGTGATATTGAAGACTACATCTTAACCTTATATGGATTTTTTAGTTTATAAACCACTTTTTCACATTGCAACTGGGAGTTGCTGGTACAACAGGTGTATGTGCATGTATAACTGTTTTAAGAGTTTCTTCAGTCCCAGATATCTCAACTATTGTCAGTGTCAAGCTGTGTGAAATTCCCATCTAATTTATTAAAGCACTGGATTTGGATTTAGAAGTCATAACTATACAAACCTCATTTTATAATAGGTTACCATGAGGACAGTCAGTTAATCTCTTTAAAGCTAGTTCTCCTTTCTAAAATAGAATTATTAAAATTTGATTTTCACTGAGGTTCCTTTCAGTTCTAACAGTCTTTAAGTATTCTCTCTTTTTAATTTTTAAAATTTTTCCATTATAGTTGACATTTAATGTTATTTTATATCAGTTTCAAGTACACAGCATAGTGATTAGACATTTATATAATTTATGAGGTGATCCCCTTGATAAGTCTAGCCATATTCTGTCCTTTTTAACTCACTTCTAAAATTTCTATATTTAAGCCAGAACTGAGGCTCTCAAACAGCAGAGGTATTTCATGATGCAGGTTCAAGAGCTGAGTCAGATTCTACGAAAGAGTCTCAGATCAAGAGAAGCACATCGAAGATTCAGAGCTGAGACTGGAGCCAAGGTAGAGCTCTCAGTGCCAGAGACTGGAGGGGAGTGGATCTGGCTACGAGCAGAGGCACTGCTGGCGCCATTGTGTACCTAAAAGTGCTGTGTGAGTGGATACAGATATCGGGTCATTATGTTGTACAATTGAAACGCATATAATGTTATATGTCAATTATACCTCACAAAATAAAAACAAAAATGCTGTGTGATACTGCACATAAGGAATGCCTAGACACCCCTCTATAACAAGAAGGCCAGGGGTCCACACTCTAAATACTTAACACTAGCCACACCATCCCCAGAAAGAGCTTCTATAAGGGCTAAAAGCACCAACGAAGACTATATTTGCCTACTTCTCAAACCTCATCCATTTCAGAAGATTGCATAGTGGCCAGAAATTGAGATATTTATGGAGGGTGGGGATATATGATTTATATATATATTTTTAAAATTGCTGTATCACTTTATAGTGGCAAGCCTGTGGAAGATCCACAAGCAATCAGACAAAATGAAGGATTTAGTAGAAAATTGGAAGAGGAAGGTAAGAAGAAAAGAATCTGTGTTTGCGTTGAGAATGCTCATTTGAGTAGTGCCAAGGAAAGCTTTGCAAAAATGTTAAAGAAAATTACTTGCACGAAAAAACTTTGTAGAATTAACGACTTATGGCAATAGTGGTTAAAAGCCTTAACTGAGGTGTCTGTTTTAAGCATAAACCAAGCTCTGGAAAGAGTAGTCAGTGGTTAATAGAATTTGAAGTTTTGATTTTCTAGGGGGAAAAAAATCAGCATTTTTCCTGTTACTCAACATGAACTTCCCTATAGTTCTCTTATTCCAGTTAACGTCAGAAACAAATCTATTGTCTGAGTGCAAAGGAAAGTAGATTAAAAAACTTCTATTTCCACTGGTCACAAAATATCAGTTTAAAAAAAAAAAAACAGACAAAATATCCCTAGTGTGTTAGATGGTTTTGCCTTTGACATAATAATGTTTTAAATTACATGAGTGCTTCTGTAACCTTATACTTGACCCCTTTTCCCTTTTCTACCAGATAGGAAGGATGGAAGAAAACTTAACTTTGGGTGGTGAACACACAATGCACACTTATTGAAGTGTACCCTAAAAATTAAATAAAATAATACAATTGTGTGAAAGATAAAAATAGATTTTGTGCTGTTACTATTTCATTAAAGAGGCAAATATGATTTGTTTTTATGTTTAACCATTTACCTTTTCCACAAAACTATTAGAATTGGAAGAGACCTTGAAGATTATTATTATTATTTTTTCCCAACAGACTCATTTCACAGTAGATTAGAGGAACCTGAGCACTGTGGGGAGATGAACTAATGATTCTCCAGGATTTGACCAATCCTGGAGATGGGAGGAGACGCACCAGGGACCAGAAACTCCTACTCTGAATCCAGATAGGATTTGTTCTACAATTTAAAACATTTCCCCAAGAAACACTTTTAGTGTTTTCCCCTCTATTTTTCCTATTTTCTTTTACTTTCTCTTTTCCCTCTCCTACCCATCTTCTGATTATTGTTTATAGTTTTAAAATTCTTAGTTAATTCTAATTCCAGCAATTCAGTGTTTCACTAAAGAATGCACTTTCTTTTAGAATCAATTCTGTTCTATTCTCCTTCCATTTTTAATTATTCTGACATATTAATCAATGGCAAACTTTTAAAATTTTTACGAGAAATTGACGTGATTAAGAAAAAGATGGTATGGTACCTATCATGGGAATTTATAATATTCCAGTTAAAAAGTCAATGAAATGATAACAAAAATAGATCTGAAGGGATTATACAGCATTACAGCAGCAGCAATTTTTGGATAGTGTGACTTAACCATCTGAGAAATAAAGTATAGCAAGAAATATCCAAGGATAGTCTCTGCCATGAGGCTAATAAAGTTTTACATGTGGATTCCTGGATGTTACAGCTCTCATGTGCTACCAGAAATAATTACTAGAAATAATATTAACCCAAATCCCACTAACACATGAAGAGTCTTAGGTGCAGGCTCCAAATTCTGAACAACAACAACAAAACATTGTATTATCAAAGACGAATGTCATCTACAAATTTTAGTTGTCTTAATTTTAGTCTACAGCTGTTATGCAAAGCTAAAAATAATGTAACTGTCAACATCAAAATGTATTTTTTAAAGGAATGGCTATACAAATGGCAGAGTGGTGAATGCTTTACAGATAAGAAATTTAAAAGGTCCCAGTTTAAAGAGGACGACCAGGTTCTATTGTGCAGCTGGTGAAATATGCCAGGATCTTAATTCTTTCCAGACAAGAAGATATGCTCTTAAGAAGAACCAAGTTTTCTGTTTGAGTACTTGTGGGCCTCTGTGTTAGGTGTACCCTCTCCTATAGTTTACAGCATATTGCTATGAATTTTCTGGCTTCAATTGAAGGCTTCCTGAGGGCCATGAAACATAATAAATTTCTTCATTTTCTTCTTTCATAATAATAAGGCTATTTTGAAATTAATAAGAGGTAAAAAATAAGGAATAGAGAAAAGTATAAATTACCATCTTAATAGTTTTTATTTTGTCAAGTTCTTAAATATAACGCTAGATAATTGTCATAGCAAGATACAGAAATATCTTTTGATGAGAAAAGCAACATAAATAATTTTTATTGTATCTAGAAAACTTTATCACATATTGTAAAAACTGCCATATTAACTGGTAGTTTAAAAAATTAAAATAATTATAATTTATTTAGATTATTATATACCATTTCTTCCCTTTAAAACATAAGAATAGATCTATATCTACAATATCAAAATAATTACTAGACATTGAAAATTTTCACCAAGGGATTTTTTTTAATAATAGTTCACAGATTATTTGATTTTTTTATGCTTATATTTTTGCATCCATCAGGTTTTTGTTGTATTGTGGACAATGCTGACATAGTACTATGTGGTTGGTGCTTATCAACATCATATCAAGATAACCAGGCATCAGAATAATTGGACTATTGAGCATAATAGCTGAAGAGATAAATTCTGCCTTTTGCTGTTTGGAACATAAACAATTAGAATCTGAAAACAATAGACAAATTTTAAAAAGATGAGATAGTACTTTTATTATAATAAATTGAATTATAAAGGAAAAATGCAGTTTATCTTTTAAATATTTTCAAAATGCTGTTTTGGGGGGATCAACCTATAAAATGCAGATAAGCAAGCAAAGTAAAAGTATTTCTTCATATCCCATAATCTTGGCCTGTTGGTCTATAGCACAGGCATTAGGTATGCCTTCCAGAGAAACATCTTCTTCTATATCTTGCTCTATATCTTGCCAATGTCATTAAATAACTGTCATGAGAGGACAGACCAATTTTGAGATAATAAAAATAAATGTCTCTATAGGACTTATCATAATGAAGAAAGACTCACATTTCTCTTCAGCTTGCATTAGAGGAGAGAGCTATTTTTAGTCACAGATTTACTTTGGAGGCCATTAACTAACTAAAACCAGTAGCTACTTAGCAATAATCCTAAATACAGTTTGTTGTAAAATATAAATGAGAATGGGGTCATTGGAAAAGTGATTTAAAGGAGTAGGGCTTTAAAAACAGTGTGGATATTAGGGATGGAAAAGAAATTGTCTCAGGGTTTATTAGAAACCAGTGGCCTTTAAAGGGCAGTTTCAGTCACCCCAGAAAGGTCAAGCAATCAAGTGTCCAGGATCAGAAGCTTTCTGATTTGCTGATCAAGCCACAGATTCAGTCTGCTATAATAAGATTTCCCAAATTTCTCTTTCCAGAACCTCTGTCTCAGGTACACCCTTCTTAGTCATCACCAAAGCCTCCTGCTGAGAATCTGCACAGGGATTGTTTTTTTTGGCACCAGCTAGAAATCTCATCTGTGTTGGCCTGCTCTTCTTGGCAATAGACTCCAGACTCCATTGGCACAGAGTCTGGGGCTCTATCTCTCTGCTTTGCAGTAAAAGAAAGCTTCCCATACCATCCGCATAATGAACCAAGTTCAGACCCAATCACACAAACTTCAACTCTGCAAATTTCACAGGCTATACAATTGAAAATTACACTGAGCCCTAGTAAGTAGGAGATGTCTAATCATCTAAGATTTTCCCTGTATCTAATTCCTGAAGTTGAATTTATGATACATAAAAAACAGTTCTTGGAGGGAGCCAGAGTTTCTCACAAAGAACATAAGCTTTCTAATTTCTTTTACCTTTTAAATTTACTTTCCTTTTTTTGTTTATTTGTTTTCAATCACAGACTATGCTATTATTCTGGGTAATCCTAAACAAATGGCCATTTATTAAATTCCTTCTGGGATCCAAGCACTATGTTAAGCATTTTATATTTTAGATTCAATACATTGAATTCTTATTACCTAAATCTTATATGGCAGAAATTGCTAATAATGGAAGAAATTTAAAATTGAGATTAAAAAGGACTTTGATGATATTTTAGTATCAAATTTCCTTCATATTAGTTCCAATCTTTTAGTCATATGAGCCATGCTGCTCATATGAGACACAGTGTCTTGTCTCTCTTTGTAAACATATACCAAGGTTTGTAATACCTAATCATTGAATCACTGTTTATAGAGTAAAAATAGCTTCAATTTAACAGGATATGATTTATACTTTTAGCCAATGGTAATTATGTGGTATTCTCTATACTAATACGTAGATCTAGAAAGCAAAGATGGGCATAGGAGTGACCCTGCTCACTGAAGTATATTTTGCTTTCTACCCGCTCCCTATAAGTTTAGACTCTACTATGGGTCTTTATTCCCAGAAGAGAAATGTATCTACCGAAAGATATGGTACAGTTTTCACCAAACTAAAGTTACAACTTCTGCTTGCCCTTTTGGGGTCTTCATCATATCAGACAAACAGGAAAAAGAAGAAGCTGCAATCCTGGCAGAGGTAATAATGAAAGGTGGGATGCTACTCATAACAGGGACAGGAAGACATGTGTGGGTCTGGAACTCAGAAGATTTTCTTTGGTGCTTCCCTTTCCAGTAACAATTATAAACTGGAAATTGCAAGGCCTGACAAGATCAAGGGAGCTGAGTTCTCAGTCACTCAAGAATAAAGGTCTGGGCTACTGCATTGGGCTGATGATGTTCATCAGCACTGGTGCTGGCCAGATGTTAGCAAAGTCTTGAGTGAATGGAGGAAAGGACATATAACGTATATCAGTTATGACTTTAGTACTAACTGTAACTTTTCCCACTAAATGTGTTGTAAATTTATTTTGAGAAACTGTAACTGGATAGCACCTTGAAGAAAAAAATGACAGGATGGAGTCAACTTAATGTTGGGTCAGGTGAATCAGAGTTGTGCCAGGAGATTGTATCAGCACTCTTTGCAGCTCTGATCTTTTATCCAGCTGACTTCAATATCTGTATCTGTATCTCCATGCCTATTATGTACCTGGCCTTGAAGTGCAGAGGAATTAACATTTCTAGGAGCAGCTCTCTATCAGTGATTCTCTGAAGTTTGTGTGTCCATTTCCCAGTTCCCCTGTCCTTGGGGTGGGGTCATTCTAATGTGAGTATTTCCCTGCAGATTTAATTTCTAGTTGTCTGCCATAATAGCCAGCTAATTAATACATTCTATCATGTCTGCTTTCAACTTCTGTATCACTTTTTCTTTCTCCTACTGATATTACTTACAATACTTGTACTTAATGTTTTGTCTCACATTCTGCTCCTGAAAGAACTCAAACTGGGACACAGAGTCTCAGCGATATACAGGAGTCTCAATTCCAACTCATAAAACCAAGGTCATATCTCCATATTGGAGTAGGCCTATATATGCTTCTAATTGATGGTGGGCCAAAAGAATGCCATTATTGACTTTGAATTCCATTTTCGGTTTTTCTACCACCCAATTTCCTGTTTTTACTTGTAAGTTGGATATATTTAATTTGATTTTCAGAATGAAACTAGAACAATGAGGTATCATGTCACTTCTATTAGACTGACAAAAATGAGAACATTGGATAATGCCAGATGTGGGCAAGGATATGGGCAAAGACCATAAGAATAGTCATGTGTTTCTGCTGGAAATGAATGTTGGTATAACCATTCTATAGAACAGCCTGGCAGGACTTGGTTACAATAAGTTTTCACCTACTTCATGAGACCCAGCAATTCTGCTTCTGTGTCCAATGCTGAATGGATCCACAAGAAAACATGTTTAAGGAAGTTCAGCATGGTGTTATTTTTCTTGGCAGGAAATTGCCATCGATGGAGGCATCTGCCATAGAAGTCGGTGGTACGAGGCATTGCTGTTTGCCTTGTAGCTCACGTGTAAAAGCAACAGACTAATTATATATGTGGCAACTTGGATAGATCTTAGAATAGACATTGCTAGATAGTGTAAAATTACAAAATATATAACATAGTTCTTTCATGTATATTAAAATATGCATACAAATGAAAATTCATCTTCTATAAGAATACACCAACTACAGCCTCTACAACAAACACACTGAGAGAAAAGAAAAAACAGAAATGAGGAAAAAGAAAACAAATGAACAAAACAAGAACTGTCCCTTGTGAGGAATGATGATAATAATGTGCCAAGTACTGACAAATTAATATTAACCCAACCCTTAGCACATAAAACAAAAAACAAACAACAAACAACAACAAAAAACAAAAAACAAAAAACAAAAAAACAAAAAAGGTTATGTATTTTGAATATTTCTGCAGGTTCACTGCAGATGAAAGTTTGGCACGTGCTTAGTTTAAGTGTTGGAAGTACCTATAACTCATTTAATAATTTTTCTATTGGTAAATATCAGTTTGGTTTCCATTTTTTTTCTAGTACAAATGGTGCTGCAGTGAGTAGCCTTCTGTGACCATATCTAATAAATGTGGCTCTAATGAGAGAAGCAATGAGATGTGACGATTAAGAATGCTGGGTCCTGAGTTGGAATCCTGGTTCTATGACTGTGCGCCCTTGAGCAGCTTAGTTTTTTGCTCTGGGCCTCAGTTCCTTGATAATACTAGTACCTACCTCATAGAGTTGTGGTGATAATAAAATGAGTTAATGTTTGTAAAGCATTTAGAGCAATGCTGGCACATACTGAGCACTCAATCAATATTAAGTATTATTTTTCTATTGTTTTAGCATATATTACAGTAGGAAACACTTTTTAAATGTTTATATATATATTTTTTATTTCAAATGGGCCACATCACTTTAGTCTACCACCAAAGGTGCCCAAGAATATCATTTTCTACACTCTCTCCAAAATTAAATATTATATTCTTTTTCACTCTTTTTCATCTTGTTGGTGAATAAAACATTACATTCTACCTTACATTTCCTTGGTTACAAATGACTATGTGAACCTTTTAAACTTTTATGGTATATTCATTAAAAAACTGGCATATTAACAAGATTAATCCTAACCAGTTTTAGACAAAAGAAGCTTCACTCAGCTTTTGTATTTATTTGGCTTATGACCTATAATTCAACCGGTGCTAAGCTTAGCATGGAGCAGCCGTGCACACTGCCTTACAGATTCTGCCATTATTTTCTTTCTGGCCAGATGGGCTATTGAGAGATATAAATGATCATGATTATGTCAGAGTGTTGTTGTTGTTTTTCTTTTCCTAACATTCATAAACATAATCTTGATTAAACAAATCTCCAAACTGCCAAAAGTTAAAATAAATTGACACAGGATTATTAAACATTGAATTACTTTATATCATTACCTTTGCTTTTAAAATCTTTCTTGACATGTAAATTTTTAACAGCATAATTTTAATCCAAGTGCCTAAATTCTATTCTGTGACCTTAAGGAAATTTAAATGTTTATTATACCTTTGTTAGACTAAAACTCCATTTCATGAGGATTTAGAAAATGTCAGCCAATATAGCTAACGGGGCTCTTTAGTAAGAAGTTCATTTAAAAAAACTCAAAAGGACATGGAATTCTGGGGGGCAAGGGGAAACTAAAGAACTGAAAGAAAAGTGATTTCCTGTCAAAATTATCTTCATCCTATGAGGATTCCTTCTATTGAGTTCCTAGAAAAGTTTCCCAAGGAAAACATTTTTTATTTAGTGTGATATATATTGGGACAATTCTCCCTCTTCTAACCCAGACATGTCCTGAAGTACAGAACCCCTATGATTCCATAACAACTTTGTCAATATAGAAAGCTTGCAGATATAAGGAAAGAGGAGTAAGAGTTTGAAAATGTGTTATTTTATTAATTTATTTTTGTAATAAGAAACGAGATAGGGGAATTGTCAAATATTAGAACATTTATTTTACTGCCCTCTATTCTCCACTTACTACTACTCTGGGAACTTGAAAAAAATATGATTTTCTATTTTTCTATTTTTTAGTATTAAAAAAGATTATTAATTATTGCCTGCATAATCCTTATATTAAATGTTTTTATATCCAAAGTGTAGGTTACCTTTTAGGGAGGTCATATATCTATTGACTCAGAACCTCACCGAGGAAATAGAGCAAAACATATTAATAGTACAGAACCTTAACACTTGAAATTATGTTGGCCACAAAAATCCCTCCAAATAAAGTTTTAGTCTGATGCCTTTCTACTGTATCTCAGGTTAGGCTTTGTGGAGAATACTACTTTATCAAAGAAACTCATTTCTGGTTGTACAATTGGCATAGTCTTTATAAATTTCTGTAAGACTCTGATGTAAGACTGCTTCTCATCAATACATCTTCCCCATAATTTCTCACTGACATCACCAGCAAGATAAAGTGGAGAACTCTTCTACAATATTGATTGTCTTTTATGTGTTTCCTTATTGGCTCTACTACGATAGCAGATAAGGCCAACATTCAAATGTGCACTTCTCTCTTTTTATTACAAAGTATGTTGAGATTAAGACATTCTAATTATTAAAATCATAAAATAGTTCAATTATTAACTTCAATAGGCTCATTAGAGATCATTCTTTTGTTCAGCAAATGTTTAATGAATCTTGACCATGAACAAGTTACTATACATTATAATAGATTCATATGTAAACTAATCTTCTTTTCTTCAGTGTGTCCAGATACATGCTTCATTATTTGTGATGAACAGAAAAGGACTAGTTTAATAGATATTTAGCAAGAACATACCAGGAAATACAAAAAAGGAAGATGGTATGTTCTAAATGAGAGCATCATGGAGTCCTTCAAAGAGATGTCATTTACTATGACCTATGAAAACTGGATAGTATTTCAACACATGGATATGGGGTAAATAAATGCAAAAAATAAATGTAAGAAGAAAGCCTGTAGTAGAATCATGTGGAGAGCATGTAGAGAACATTTGGGAGCCTGACCTTTCTAGAGAATAAAGTAAAGTAAGTGAACAGGGATGATGGAAAGTAGGAAAGTAGTGAAGCAAAGTCAGGTGAGCCCAGATGATAAGGGTTGGTATGTCCATGCCAAAGAGCTAGGGCTTTCCTTGGTCATTACAGATTTTAAGCAAAGATTAAATTATCAAAATTGTGTTTTACCAGGTGAATCTGGCTGAGATTTTTAGGGTGGATTGGAATGAATCCACATAGTGAAAAGTTTATCTTCTTAACAAGGTCAAGAGATTTGGCAGAAAAGACCTCAACTGAGGTAATGACACTTAAATGAAGAAGAGAGGTGAGGTGGCTGGAATGTGAAGAAGTTGGTAAACTGGGTGCAGGTGATGGGGAAGAAAAAAGGGCAGGGTGGTACTAGTGACCGAATAAAAGGACACAGGAGAGAGAAGCCGTTGAAATAGAAGTGGAACATTTTGTTTTAAGATATATTGATTTTGGGTTTGGAGAAGCAGGAAGCTACTATTAGATGTTAAAGGAAGAACAAACATCAAGGATGAGGAGAGGGTTGTAATATACACATTTAAAGAGGTAGGAGCAAAAAGGAAAGGTCTTTCAATTTAGTGACGAAGAAGTCACTGATGAATCACTATTTTTGAAATGTATAGGCAAGAGATAGAATGAATAAGAATTTTATGTACAGGTGGAGTGAATAAGAAATTTTTCTGTATTTTTCTTTTCTACAATGACTGTGCATTACTTGTGATAACAAAGAAAATAATAAAATGTCAACAGTTTTTGGTGGCATTTAGGTGATGAGAACAGAAGTCATATGCAAAGGGATAGCAAAAGCCAATTGCAAAAGCTCTGATTGTCTAGGGTCATGATTTTTTTTTTTCAGAAAAACTCTTTGAGCTCCATTTCTACATTCACAGGGAGTAGTCCTGCCAGGAGTTTTCTTCCATTACAGCTCCTCAACCTGACTGAGGTTCTTGTAGATCTATTGATCACACTTAGTGCCCACGGCATCAATGACTGTATCCTAAATGCTCTCACATAAAAAAAAAAAAAAAAGATCCTCATTTTCTATAGCTTCACCTCATCCTCATTGTTCTACAGAGGTCCCTATAACTGACTATCTCTCCAGGTAATAATAATTAAAATACCTAACTTTACTGGAGCAGTCAGTTACTATGCAATGTGTGTTTTAATAGTCAATTTATATGCATTATCTACATAAATTCTCACAGTGACTCTATGATATTTCTGCTATTATTTTTCCTATTTTAATTAGGAGAAAACTGATATTTAGAGACTATAACTTAGTCTCCAAGGCAACCCAGTCCGTCAATAGTGAGGAAAACATCACTCTAATCTTTATATATTTTTAAGTTCTCTAGAATAGAGTTGGACAACTTCTCCCCAAGAAACTAAATGCTAAGAGGTTCAAAAATACATAAGTTGCACAAGAGCTCTCTAAATTTCTAATGTAATTCCTTCTCTGTAATTGTTAGAAATGGAATTATGGAAAGTCAGGAGACGAGAATTCCCTTTCTAGGTCTTCCGGTACGTGTGTAGGAAAACTGCTTAACCTCCTTGGGTCCTCAGGTTCTCTTGCCCCTAACTGAGTTCGTACGTGGCTAGCTACAGCACGGAGCTGTTTTGTAAGTATTGATTAAGATCTCTGTGAATGTTCTCCATAAACCATAAAGTGCCTTGAAAATTATCCAGATTCTGTTGCAAACTTCCTTGCTTTTCTGCCCCTACCCCAGGTAGAAGAACATTCTGAGTCTGTTTCTGGAGCATTGCTCATTCTCTAAGTAAGGATATTCATAAAAGCCAGGGTTCTGATTCTTGTTCCCTCTAAATAGGATTATACTTAAAAAATGCTCCTAAACCTTGGATGAAAAAAAAAAAGAGAGATTATAGTATTAATGGTTTTACTTTTCAGAATACTGTATTTCTGGTTGAATCCAAAGGCTGAAATGCTAGCAATCATGCCAGGGATTTATAACATTTCTAATAAATTTGAAGGGCAGGGGACAAAAATCAGCTTATTCATTTTCAGTGACCTTTAAATTTATATATCTTGATTTTCATTTATTCAACATTTTTGAGAAACTGTTGTGGGTTGGGCACTCACATAGCTCAGTGCTCAAATAGGAAAGAAAATAATATTCAGGTGTGAGAAGGGAGAAAGAGCTCTGAGTGGATGGAATTGCATGAACAATGGCTTGGGTGTGAAACAGAGCTTAGTGTATTTAAAGAACTGAAAACAAACCTAGAGAATTAGGGTGAGATCAGCAGATTTTCCAAAAATGACATGTAAGCACTAAAGAGTGGGGCCAGACAGTCAATGGCCAAGTATTCTGTGTTAAATTTTTTAAACTTTATCCTGAGGACAATGAAGAGTCATTGGTGTATTTTAAACATAAAACAATTTTCACATTTTTCAAAGGTCTCTCTGGTTCACGTAGAGAATAGGTAGGCTAGATGGGGTCAATTGGTCCTTATTTGTCCTTTCTCCTATTGCAGTCCTATTTTTTTCAAATCAACTTTACCATGATGTAATTTACATGAGATAAAATGTAAATTTAAAATGTAGTTACATAGGTGTGGGCACATTTAGAATTGTGTCCACACCTATATAACTACCACCATGATCAAAATATTGACTATTTCCATCACCCAAACTGTTTTATCCTGCTCTCCTACCGTCAATCTCTTTCTTCTCCCGTAGTTCTCATACATACTTCTAAGCCTTGAAACCAACAATATGTTTTCTGTCTCATTGATTAGCTTTGCCTTTTCTAGAATGTCCTAAGAATGACATCTTAGCCTAAATACTTTTTGAATTAAGTTTTTGCACAGCATAACATTTTTGAAATTCATGTATGTCATTGTGGATATAACTACTACATTGCTTTTTATTATGTATAGTATTTCATTTTATAGATATATTATAATTTGTTTTTCCCAATCATGTGTCTATGGAAATTTGGGTTGTTTCCAGTTTTCAGCTATTATAAATAATGCTGCTATGACTATTCATGTTCAAGTATTTGTGTAGGCGTAAGATTTAATTTTCATTACATAAACATCAAAGAATGAAATGGCTGGGTCACATGGTAGACAAATGTATATTTATTACATAAATAACTGGAAAACTATTTTCCAAAATGGTTGTCATATTTTACATTCCCATCAGCAATATTGAAGTTCCAATAATTCCACATCTTTACCAACACTGGATATTGTCAATCTTTCTAATTTTAGACATTCTAGTGGGTGTATGCTAGTATCTCATTATAGTTTTAATTTGCATTTCTCTAGTAACTAATAATGTTGAGCAACTTTTTGTATAGTTCTTTGTTGTCCATGTATTTTTTCTAGCAAACGTCTGTTAAAATCGCTTCTTTTTTGATTGAATTGTTTGTCTTATTATTGAGTTGTAAGAGTTCTTTACATATTCTCAAAACAATTCCTTTGAGGGCTATATGTATTGCAAATATTTTCTTCCAGTCTGTGGCTTGCCTTTTAACTTAACGGTGTCTTTCAAAGAAAAGAAAATGTAAAATGTTGACAAAATCGGATAGCACTGGTCTAAACATTCTAGTTACAAGGCAGAGATTGACACTGTTTTATACACCTGAAACTAATGTAATATTATATGCCAACTGTAATTGAAAAGTAAATTTTAATTAAAAGAAAAACAGGTTGATAGATGAATTAAAAAAACAAGACTATATGCTGTCTAGAGAGACACACTTTATGTAAAAACATAGATAAGCTGAAAACTTATAAATGGAAAAAGATACACCATGCAAACAGGAAGCATAAGAAGACTGGAGTAGATATTTTAACATGTGATAAAAAAAAGTCAAACAAATGATGTTATTAGAGATGAAGAAGGACATTTCATGATAACATTAGGAAGACAATTGTTAAGTTTATACGTGCCTATTTACAGAGGTTTTAAATACATGAAGCAAAAAATTTACAGTTAAAGGAAGAGCTAGAAATTTCAAGATTATAGAGCAAATATTTTAATAGTTGTCCATTGACATGGTTAAACAAATAGACAATAAATCACTACATTGCTTAAATCTATTATATATTGTTTTCAGGTTCACCTCATACATTCCTCAAATTAGATCATAACACATTTCAATAAATTTAAGAGAATCAAAGTCATATGAAGTGTATTCTCTGATCATAACAATAAAATTAGGAATTAACCAAAGTAAGATATCTAGGAAAACCTCTTACATGTCTCAAAAGTGTTTAAACAAAACATTTCTGAATAATTCTTAGGTCAATTAACATTTAACTAATTGTTTTGCCTCAAAAATGATTTTATCAAAGGAAAAATGCTAAAAACCTTTCTCATCTAGTTCAAAGAGTTATTGTGAGGAATCAAGAAAATAAGAAAATAGAGATAAGATTCCTTTGACTATTTGGAGGTAGTGTACAAATACAGTTTTCTCTAGAAATAAAGACTGAAGATTTCTCTGAATAACAGCAAAGCTACCTCTAGTGTTATCTCTTGTTATCAAAGGAAAATCAAGACCACTTTGCCACCAGTCCTTCTGGTTTCGTGATGTAGAACAATCTATCCTATGATTTATGGCTGCTTTCCAAATCTCATCACCACCACATTCTTCCTTGCAAATATTGTGTTTGTGATAAGAAAAGAACGTATTCTTCTTAAGAGAACAGCATAACTTTATATTCTTAAGTGGAACTTGGTAAATTAAGGCAATTGATGTGGCCTTCTAGAACTTCTAGTGCAATTCTCTCTCTTTTACCATTTTCCCCATTTCTTCCCTTTTTAATCCTATGCTGTTTCTCTTTCCTAGCTTTTTTTCTCTAATTAGCTCCTCCCTCCACCTCCATTGTGTCACTTGTCAAAACTAGTTTCATGATGAAACTCAGAACCAAAATGATTCTTTTAATTTACTGGAAGAAATGAAATATATATATACATTTTTTACTTCAAAGAGAAGTTTGGTCTTGATGCTGTGGCCCAGAGTAATTAATTAACTTTAATCAAATATAACTTTGCTCCATTGACCATAATTTACATCTTTGAATTTTAAGCCCTTGTAAAGCCTCTGAAAATTGTTTTGTGAAATGGCCTTTTCTATTCTCTGTGAACTGCCTGGTAGACTGACTTGATCTTTATCTCTTCTCCACTTTTTCTTTTTCTAATACTTGGGATTTAGCTCTAAACCTTTACAACACCATCCAGAATCAGTTTATACCACAATTTATGTCACCTTCTTGAACCTCTCTCTCCTTGAGTAGTCTGTCCCTCAGCTACATCTGCGATTTCTCTCACGGTGCTTTTCAATCTTTTTGGATGGCTGCCTTTTATTCTCTTCCTCCCCTTCTTCTTCTTCTTCTTTTCCTTCTTCTCCTTCTTCTTCTTTTCCTTCTTCTTCTTCTTCTTCTTCTTCTTCTTCTTCTTCTTCTTCTTCTTCTTCTTCTTCTTCTTCTTCTTCTTCTTCTTCTTCTTCTTCTTCCTCTTCCTCTTCTTTCTCTTCTTCATCCATTTCCTAATTCTGAATATCACATAAGAATATCTTTGGTTTATGCTTCCCTCTTGTCTGATTTCCTATCCAGACTGTCAATTCCTAAAGAATAGGATGCCATTATTCACCCTTCTTAGGCTACTGATGAAAAGCTGCCTTTAATACCACTTTGTAGCTCACCAACTTCCTAGAAGTCTAATGTTGGGCAAGTTAGTTAACTAGTTTAAGTATCAATGCTTCTATTAGTAAAATTGCTGTTTGATTCACCATAGAGGCAATTTATAGACAAAGTAAATTCAAGTCTCATTTACTGTATAAATTTCAGTCATCAGAAGCATTTATCTAGGCTAAAATTAGTCTTGAGGACAGGAGAAGAACTGAGAACTGTTCTTATCACACATGTACACTTTTAGAGTTACATAAAAGAAGGCAGTGAAGACATGGACCTAGTCAATCCAAAAAGTAATCAAGTGAATATAAATATTTTAAGTTTGCAAATTCAAGAAGGCAAATGTAACAATGGCTATAAATACATACCCCCATTTGGTAAAGACTTAATGGTCTTTAAATATAGATGTCAATACACCATAAATGGAGAAGAGTACCATCTCTTTTATAATTCTCAGGAAAGTTACATCAAATACATGAGCTTTCATTATTTCAGATTGGTTTATATTTGTTGGCAGTGTGAAACTTGCTACCAGTTCAGCTAATTTTGTTAAGTTAGTGACAGACTTAGGATTTATTAATTCAAATACATTTTATATGTAGAAAATCCTGCTATGTATTGAATTTATTATTATCTAAGGTCAACAATACCTGATCTCAGATAGACAATAGTTCTTCCAGTAGAAAAGACAAATATTAATTAGATATACAAACAAATAAAAGACATAAAGAAGTAACAAAATGTGTTATGAAACATAAGAATAGGGGTGACCTAATAGTTTCTGTGGAGTTAAGGGAATTTTATTTTTAATAATTAAATTTAAATTAGCTAGAAAAATAAAACCAATCTAAATTATTATTATTATTATTATTAATTATTATTATTACTCTAAGAGCTTTCCATATATTGCAAAAGAGATAATCCATTTTATTATTAGAAATAATAAAGTTCAAACTTTGATGGCCACATAGATTGCTAATAAGTGAAAGTTATCAGAAAATTAAGCATTTTCCTAAATGAAAAAATGAGTAAACTTTGTGGATACCACATACTAAGCATGGCTTGGGACATCTAGACACCATAGTAAGCCTTTCCCAACCAGTAAATAATATGTGGCCTTGGATAGGATACCTAAAACCCTGTTTCTTCCTTCTTGAAGTATTAAAGGAATAATAACACCATTCCAATCTATTTTTTAGAGACATGATGTTGATGAATAAATAGTATACAAACTCTTTGAATACTTAAAGGTTGTATAACAATAGTCACATATAATTATTATTCTGCTGAATAGCAATGTTAACCTTTTAAAAATTAAAAGAGAAAATTTTGTTCTCTTAACAAAATCCATAGTGTGGGTAGTCAATAATGTTACTTTCCTTCTGCTGTCCATTCTTTTTCTTGAGGAGTAAAATATGTGTTCAGACAGAAAATATCTATGTCAGAAAAATGTGGAGAGTAGTCAACAGTAAATTAACAGCCTTCTTCATGAATATTTAATATAGCTAGTACAAAAGCACACTTCCATTTGTGCTAATTTCTGTTATTTTAAAAGTCATCTGTAGTTTGGCTCATGGAGGATGAATCTTAAAGAATTTATTTTCCTGCACAGCATAATCAGGTTCAAAGAAATAACCAGTGAGTGACTATGAAGCATTTGGTACTATTAGAACTAATAAGAGAAAAATGTGATTTTCAATTCATAGTAGTCTAGACTGATTTTTGAATTAGGGTTTCCTAATCTCAAAAAATAAGCAAGCTACCCACTCTCTATATCTCTAGGTAGGTAGGAAGTGATGGAGGGAGAAATGTAGATGTAGATGATAGATTAGGTAGGTAGGTAGGTAGATAGATAGATAGATAGATAGATAGATAGATAGACAGACAGACAAATGGACAGACAGACATAGATAATAGATATAGAGATAGGTAGATAGATGATAGATAGATAGATAGATAGATAGATAGATAGATAGAGAGATTAGATAGATAGATAGATAGATAGATAGATAGATAGATAGATAGATAGATAGGTAGATAGATAGATAGAGAGATAGAGAGATAGAGAGATAAGATAGATAGATAGATGATAGATGATAGATGATAGAATTTTCTTTCTTGTCTTACCCATCATATAACCAATGGCAATCTATGGCGAAGTTTTTAATAACTAAACAGTAAGAGAAAGAGATTATAAATGTCTGAAAGAATCCTGTTGTACTGTTTCTCTTGGGCCCTAGTATATCTCTACTGCATAAGAATGGCAAATTATATCTGAGTGTAGTATTTCCATTTGGGAATAGGGCACCAGCTGTCTTCTTAAATTTCCATGCCACTTAATCTATCTCTAAGCTTGGTTAGCTTTCAATTCACAAAGAAGGGAACAACAGCTACACAGAGTCACATTTTCAGCAAGGTCTCTGAGGTAATGAAGTGTACAAAGTATGCTAATAAGGAGAGCAGCTAAGTTAATTCCTTGAGGCAGGTGCAGATATATGGCTTTAAGAGCCACTTTCTGGTGCAGTGCAAGAAATGACCTGTGAATTGGAGGAGTTAACATTAGAAGGCAAGAATTTGAGATTTTCTCAGCATTATTGAGAGATTATCATTCAACTAGCCATACTGATACTAATGTTGAATTTACTTCCTACAGGTCTTCTTCCATCTGCATAAGCATTAAAAGATACTTAAGGTCAAAACTCCCAAGATGGTCATCTAGAGAGCCACTCACATCAAAATCATCTGCTGTATCCATCATCTAAATGCACAAAATAAGCTACTAAAAGATATAGTATTGATATGTTCATTCTAATCACTACTAGGATTTTTTATAGACTTATTGGTGTATTTGTCAAAATCTCCAAGTCCTTCATGCCTATCAGAGGTGAAAGAAAAAAGATATTTAGATCTTTAAATAGGCTTTGTTTTAGTCCTTTAAAGAAGTCAAGTAATTTTGTCAGAACATAATGTTCTGGAGTCTTAAAGTTGAGGGCACTCTCCTGAAAATAACTTGTCATCTGACTCCTTGATACGTGCTTGTCAGAGAAATGGTTTATTAATGTTGTCACTGAATTAACCTTATACTATGTAACTATACCCAGAAAAATACACAGAAAATGAAAATTCTGAAAGTAACAGAGAACTCATATTATTATTCATGTGCATATCTTTTACCTTTTAAAAATGAATAAGTAGTTGATAGGCATTGTTCAGAATAAATCATAGAATTAAAATCACAGAATATTAATGCTATAAGCTATGCTAGTATATTTATCCCCTATTGTCACTGTAAATGCTGTATAACAAAACTCCCCCAAACTCAGTGACATCAAATGACAATCGTTTCTTCTCGTGTTAACAGTTCACCTGGCATGGCTTTGCTTTAGTTTGCTGGCTCTGGGACTGCTACATGGACAATCTGAGTCTGCTTAATGAGTCTCATTCTAGGCCACAGCTTGATGTTCTTCTAATAACACAGTTTGGAAGATCCCAGATACATGAATAAGAATGTGTCATGTTTCTTAACACTTAGGTTCAGAATTGTGCCATTGGAGCCCACACACAGTTACTTCTCCCAAATTCCATTGGCTGCGGAAAGCTACAAAGAAGTAGGTAGGGATTATTACTGAATAATAAATGATTCTCCTCAAACTGTAAACAATAGCCCAACCTCCTCATTTTGCAGAGAAAAACATCGGCAACATAATGAAAAAGCACTCTTGTGTGTTTGTGTATATTGCATGTCCCAGGGCACGCTATTCAAAACTGGAATAATAACAATGTGCTCCATATTTTAAAATGGAAAATTCCACTATAATTTAACATAGTGATTTATCTTATATACTGTACTCTCTTGGAAACTGACATATTTTTATCATGTTATGTAATAAACTAATGCTTCTCAAATGCTCATTGGAGGTAGCGTGAAAGCCATGATTTGAGGCTTTTAAAAGTGATGGCCTTTTCTTTCATACCTATCAGATACACACCCTCAAACAAACAGACACGCACACACACAAACACGCACATGTCTACACATATGTAGTAGAGGAAACGAGAGGAGAAAGGAGAAAAAATACTAACAGACGTGTAATTATTTACTGCATTTAAAGCTAAGCTAGGATTTGGAGCTACAGTATATTTTCTAGAAGTTTAGGAATTTCAAGGGCAAAATAGAAGCTTCTAGGCAATCCCTTTCCAAGTTTGTCATTTTAACAGGAATGTGAAGTGTGAACTGATAATCAGAATAACAAACCTAGCAGAGTCAAAATGTATGTTCCTTTTCTTTTGGTAGACATGGAAAACAAAAATTGTTACTTAAAATTTACAAGACTTTTTTTTTAATCTCAGGAAATCAAGATATGCTGACAAGATAGGTTAATCAGAAGCTATAGAAAGATGGAACATTTTCTCTCTTGACATAAAACCTAGGAACATAAAAAAAAGGAATTGCTATAACAGAAAAAAATACTATTACAGCTGTGACTGGTGATATACTGAACAGCCTGCAAATCTCACCCTGGAATCACTCCGGAATTTACTCACTACACATTTACTGAGCTGCAGATGGTCTTCTTGCGTTTCCGATGGCAGCTCTCTCTAAACTGTTGGATTTACCCAACACTTAACTTTTTGAATAAGTTTTCAAAAACTTTCCACAGACTCCTTTAATTCAGTGAATGTAGAAAGAGCAAATAGTTAACTTACCACTTTGTGATCCACTATAGTAGACACATGTTTTGGTTTGCTAAAGGAGACACAGGCTAATGGAATTAATTCTATGAGGCACAAAGCAAAATTCACACTTCCTTGACAATAATGATTTTTCTCTTCCTAGGGCTTTGTGTTGGGCTTGCGTCCAATTTATGCTTTGGTATTTCACAGATTTATAATGACGACCATAGAATTTATCTTCCAGATGTTTTCCTTACTTTGAGTTTCCATTAAATTAATGAGAGAATGGACATATTTCAATAGAAACCCTACATTATCCCCATAGGCATAACTATTACTTTTTTCTCTGCAGGAACTCAAATTAATATTCTCAGCACACGAGGGGAGTGGTTTGGTGGCTTAAATGTCTTTAAGACAAAATTGGCCTTTCTGTAATTAGAAAAATCTCTTATTTTTCTCTTTCATCACTAGTTTGCCTTTATCTCTTAACAAATAGGAGAGTTAATTGGAGAGAACAAAAGAGCCTTTTTTGATAAACAGAGAGAGATGCAAAAGAAAAAAAATTTAAAAACCGGTATTTTTCTTTTTCGTGAACTTTATGTTAACTGTGAAAATGTTTTGATAAAACATATTTTCCAAAGCAAACTATCTGAACACCCACCACTGCTTCCTGCATACCTACGCTGTGTAGGAGAAAAGAAAATGAGTCAGAGAGACCTGTGTTAAATTCTATCTCTGTAAATAACAAGCTATATGAATTATGAGTGAGTTATTTAATTGCTATTAGTTTTTATTTTCTCCTCTGAAAAGTAGGAATAATACCCATTTTATGGAGTTACAATAAGGATAAAAATAACATATGCAGAATGCTTGGCCCTAGGTGGCTACACAGTAAATTATAGCGCTCACTATATGATTATATTTGGGAAATAGTAGTATATGACAAGCAAAAAATGTTCAGCCTTGGAGTCAAGCTGTGTTTGGGATCAAAGAGGTGTCAGAAGATCTGGGTTCAAATATGAAGAACTACTGATGAGTTTACCCTTCATAATAATTACTTTCTTAATTTTCCAATATTTATAGGGTCATAAGATTTGGGCAGAAATTCTTGGCCCCTATCCCATTGCTTAGTACATAGCCGTCACTTAGTAAGCCAGTAGTAGTGGTAGGAATAGGGGTCGTAGTACTCCCACTGAGCCAGTGAAAATTATTATTTGATAAAATTCTTATAATTTAGTTTTTCTTACATAATATTTTAGTTCTCATTTTAGATAAAAATGTATTGAGATCTTCTAGAGAAGCCTTCCTGAGACCAGATTTCTCTTCTGACACCTCTTTGATCTCAAATACTTATATACTCACAATTGTCATTATGACTTTTCTAAGAACACCTTCCATCCCAGTCCTAGGGGCTGATCTCTCATAAGTGGGAAGGACTCACATGCACTAGAAACCCCCAGGGTGACAGTAAGAAGGGGGTCCACTGCCTCATGCTTTGCCTTCTTTACTTTATCTTCATGCTTCCTTAACTTCCTGGACAATATCATTGAGTAAGTCTCCTTGGAGAATATCTGGACATTCTAAATTTTAAAAGAAAGGTTGAAATATGGAAGGAGCTCTGCTGACTCATACATAGGCAGTTGGCTGCTTCCATCTCCTGTTCACCTCATGACAACCTGAGCCACCTCTTCCAGAGTATGGAAAGCTGTGGCATTGCTCTTTCAACATTCTACACGTTGAGTAGGGAGGACAGCTTGCTGCAAAGATTAATCTCCCTGTGCCACTAATCTTATATTCAGCTGCTTATCCACAAAGTTAATCATTAATGTTCCAGCAAGGCAGACATAAAGTAAATCTTATTTCTATTTAAAGGTAATGGGTAGAAAAAACAAATACCAAGAATTATTATTATTATTTTTTTTTTGGCTGACACAATTCTTAGTTGTTTCTTCAAATGTTGTTGACATTTGTAATTCAGTTGACCAAATTTGCCTTATCTCTTGCTTTTATTTAAGTAGATAAAAGGTTTCTTTTTATTTATATGATGCCAACAAAACTAATGATTAAAAAAAGAAAATTCATTTAATCAATGTATCTCCTTATGCATAAACTTCAATTAAACAATTGGTTTGATTGATTTCTCTTCTGCCTCCCTGAATTAACTATATTAATTTCAGATAGTCTCATTCCCAGACAACATTCAAAGGATATTTGTAGATCTGGGCTACATAAGAATCACTTTAGGAACCTTAAAATAAATGCAGATTTTTGGATCCCATTCTTGATATTTCAGATTTAGAAGCTCTTAATACAGAAATCTACATTTTGACAAAGATCATCTCCCAGTGTCAATCTTAAATTTATCATATATAATCCCAAACTGGTAATTTAAATGAAAAATAGAGTTTGTGATTTCCTTTGCATCTCTTGCTCTGATTAACTTCATGATTTGTCAGTCAGATTACTTGATCAATTCCTATAATATAAGTAGACATGTGTAATTTTGATATAATTTCAGAGCACAGTCTTCTTAGCTCCTGGGTCAAGTGGGAGGTTTAAAGAAAATATTCATTGAGAGTTATTCTTTCTCCTTCTTTCCTCAACTGTTATAATCACTGATGTCTTTCTTCAAGTTTTCCCCAATATGGTAAATAAGTAAATGAAGGGATAAACAATGACACTGCATCCTAAATAGAAGCAGAGATCCTAAGAAGAGGCTGGATATGAGTGTTTGTGTGGGTCATTCTGAGTCCTGGAAACTTTGACTTCAGTTGAGAAGATTGCTGTAGTGTTGACTAATCTACCTGTAAGATCTGAAGAAACCCTTCTCATGACCTTTGGATGCTTTTGACCGAGGGAGTTGCATCTCTAATACCTATTGATGTCAGTCATTTTACTGGCTCCATAGCTGAAATTCTCAGCTCCTAAATTCAGTCAGTGTTTTAGTCCATCCTTGTTTTCAGTCAGAAAGTAAGGGTGAGACATATAGATCAATGAGAATCTTCTTTTTCAATATTGGAGGAGAAGGAGCAAATGGACATACCCATCTCAGAAGGGCCAATTTATTGCATACAGAAAAGAATCTATTTGGTAGAGTATTTCTGTGAGAACAGGGCTATAGGCACCTAAAAAACAGGCATACCTTTATTTCAAAAGTATTTAGAAATAATTATTTTATGTAAAAATGTCAGCAATCTGGCAAAAGACTTATTTAAAAGGCAGCCGAGTCTGTTAAAATGTCCCAATATGGGACAAATGTGGTAATTTTGCAATGTAGTCACTTGAAAAAGAAACATCTACAAACATTTAAAAGAATCTGCTGCAGCTTTGAGCCATCCTAGCAAGATACTAATGGAAATCTTTGCAACTAGGATTCTTTTGAGCAGCAAAATGTTCACACAGCAATGCAACTAGTAAGTTGAAGAAGCAAATGAAGTGGCCAAAAGATGTCATGATTACCTATGAAAGAAAAAAAACTTTTTTGATTGCTTTGCTTCAAATAGTCACAAATCAGAAATGCCTTCACAGAAATCATACTGAAGACATAAACACAAATCTACTTTTAATGCAGTTCATCTTGCTTGTTACAGGACTCACAACATGAACTTATCTTTATCCTCCATTTACTTGGAATGGAATTGATGCCAAATCTGTTTAGAATGATCTATATTGGTAGATGGATGGTATATGCTACACATTGATCTTCCCAGTCCCTCCTTTTTGGAACTTCTCATCCTGCCTGCAGAGCTCGGCCCTTCTTGTCTTTATTTAGTGCATATCCCCTACCTTTAGACCATAATTTATTAGATCAGAACTAGACACCTGACCCAAACTGGATTAGTCTCATTCTCTCTCTTCAGAATTTGGCATTGTTTAAAGTAGTCTGGAATTTACACATAGTAAAGTTTACACACATCCACGTGAATAATGTTTGCTGCAGAAGGGAGGTAACGGATTGCTTCATTTCCTTAAATGGCAAAGAGATCTAGAATTAAAAATAATGAAATAAAAAGAGAGTATTCAGAAACAATTAAATATGATTCTATGTCAAATTTTATTCTTTCCTCATCTACTGAAATATAGGGAGAGCAATGATATGTCTCCGTATCAATGATCTCAGTTTTATTAATGACAAAAGTGATGTTTTTTGACATTTAAAAAAAGCAAAATGATTTATTGTTAAATATATTCTTAATATACCTTAACAATAAAAAATAATACAAATACAGGCAGAGTTCCATTTCTACTATTGTTTTTGCCTCTGATGGTTAAAACAGCAAATGACTAAATTGTTGGCCAGCTGACACCTCCTCACTAGGACTCCCAGAGTTGTTGGTGCAGAGGACAAGGCCAGTGGCCCACTGTGCATTATTAAGTGTCCTATTTGGCACTTGCATCCTTAGAGTCCACGGATGAATAGCAAGTTTCAAGAGGTTCTTTATTGCCTCTGGCTTTGCCCAATTTCAACTCCTCTCTTCTATAGTTAGTTTAGATGATAATTCAATCATAAATCAATCAATGAAACCTTAGAAAATAAACTCAATTAAAAAAGTAAAAAGAATAGAAATTCTCTCTAAATAACATGCATTCCATGACCGTTCCCTTAAGCTCTACCTGGCATTGTATCAGTGCTTCTCAAACTTTAATGTGCACAGGAATCAACTGAGAATTTTGTTAAAATTCAGATTGTTATTTCATATGTCTTGAGTGTGATTGAAACTTGCCTATATTTCTAACAAGCACTCAGGTGATACTAGGTACCCACTTTACGTATCAAATTTCTAAGATCCAATGAGAAGACAGTGATAGATACCTTCTCCTAAGTTAGGAAAATGCTCCAGACTATACATATCAAATGCAGAAAAAAGAGAGAGAAACGGGTCATGATAAGAGAAAATCCTAATTGTTTTTTAAGAAAACCCATAATATGGATATAAGAATAGTCGACTTCTCCTGAATCCTGGAGCTGCATAGCATTCTGGGTTTTAACAACTATCTCAACTCTAGTTCAAGAGTAAAGGAAAAGGAAAAGGAAAAAGGTTGTTTGATTCCCTTGTAGTCATTGCTACATGGGATTTCTCATCAGGATATTTAGTAACAAATTTTTAAGGAGACAAATTTATATGACTCAATGAAACCATTGAACAGCATCTTGGTGTGGAGACTCAAGTTTACATGGGGACCCAGACTATGTTTACATAGCACAACTGGTGATTTTAATACCTTCCCCTATAAGAATCTTAAAGAATAATTATTGCATGTTCCTAAAAACATACATCTGGTTTAATAGAATAAGTTTCTATTGACATCAGAGCCCATGTTTGCAGTTCTTTATTGCTGGTACTGATGGTAATTTCACTGCATAAGAAAATCTCTTAAAATAGTTAAGTCCCTGCCAATATATTTTCATACAATATTAAAATATAATATTTTAATTGTATTTATAATTTTGAGTATGCAAAATATACTTTAATATACCTCAAAAATGATATATGAGTGATTATAGAGAACGGGATTCCTTCCTGGGTCCCTTAGTTTACATTTTATTTCTATGTATCCCAAATTTAATCATGAATCAATCTAATAAAATAGGTACTACTATTTTCTCCTTTGTAAAATAAGAATTTGAGACAGTAAGTACTTGCCCAAACTCACAAGTGGCAAAGTAAGTGGCAAAGTCAAGATTTAAGCAAAGTTTTTCATATATTTATTCTCAATCTCTGTGCTATGTAGCTAATTTTTAAATCAGTGAAAGAATTTTAAGCAAATAAATCTATTATTCAAGTCTTATTGAAAATTGCCTTTTATTTGTAAAAAACTTAAATATTTGATTTACAATTTGCTGTCTTAATCAGAAAGAAAATTTGATTAACACCCTTTGTCCTTCTGGCATTATATTTTGCATCCTTTGTTCTCCATGCAAAGGCCAGATTGAGAGCTGAGTAGCAGAAGGAAAGGAAACCAGAATTAAATAAATTGAAACCACTTCACTGGTAACAGTGTCGTTATATTCCCTTTTAGAAGAAGTGATTTTTTAAAAGGGTTATTTTATCACCATCTGTGAGAAATGCAGTTTCAATTACAGAAAAAAAATTGAAAATAATTTATGGAGCAAATTTTTCTCTAAACTGTTAAAAAATGATTTAACAGAAGGATGTGGAAACTGGTAGAACAAATCACCTTTTTTTTCTATGAAGTAACCTTGATGTCACTGCAAAAAGCTGAGGTTTCAAATGGTCTATGGGAGAGGAGAAAAATATACTCGCAATTAACTCATGGCTCCAGAGATTTTACCTCTTAATATTTATTTGCGTAGTTACAAAATTTTGTAGCAGTTGAAGGCCATTCCTCTTAGCTCGACAGCTGTCTCTCTCATTTTCTTCTTTATGGAGCCAATGTTTATTTCTATCGGAGCTCTAAATCACAAGTCGTTTGACACTTCTAGTTTACCTTCTTTAGCTGAAAAGTTTCATTTCATGCTTTCTCCACTGCATATTAGAAATAGTTCTGAGAGCAGCAGCTTTATAAAAGAAAAATATTTCAGAGCATGACATTCTTCTCACTCAGATTTCTAGACCATCACAAGGTTTGCCCTCATAAGCCATTCTAAACTGCTGCCTCCTGTTGGAATGACTTGTGTCATCACCTTTGTGGTTCATCCATCTGTGGATCCCCTTCCCGCCCCAAACTTCCATCCTCCAGCAGCTGAGGTCTCATACCTGAGACTTCTCTGGAATTGCCCTGACAGAAGTGAGTGCCTTATTCATGGAGTTGTAAATATGGGAACACAACTCCACTACCGATGCACAAAATTCCAGCTCTTTCAAATCTTCACTGACACTTGGTATGATTAGCCTTTTTAATTTTATCTCTTCTAACATGTGTGTAATAGTATCTTACTGTTGTTCCAGTATGTATTTCTTTAAATTGTGCTTTTAAGATTTTGTGTTTTCCAGTGATTACAAGCAATTTGAGCATGATGTGTCTTGGTGTAGTTTTCTTATTGAATCTTGTACTTGGTATTTATTGAGATTTTTACATCTGTAGGTTTATAATTTTAATCAAATTTGGAAAAATTTTCAATGATTATTTTTTCAAATATTTTTCCTGTCCTATTTTTTTTCTCTTTTTCCTTTTATTTGGAATTCAATGGCACATGTGTTTAACAACTTGTTATCCCACAGGTCTGTGATGCTCTGTTTACTCTTTGTTACTGTTTTTTCTCTGCATTTCATTGCAAAGTTTTCTTTAAGTCTTCAGGTTCACTAATCTATTCTTCTGCAACATGTATTTTGAAATTAATCCCATTCTGTAAGTTTTCATCTTGGATATTGTAATTTTCATCTCTAGAAGTTCTGTTTGGGTCTTTTAAAAACCTTTTATGTTTCTACTGAATATATTTAACCTTCCTTCTAGCTTTTTGAAAATAAGTAATGCAGCTATAATCACCTTTCTAATGCCCTTTGTTAATTTTAATGTTGGCATCAGTTCTCATTCAGTTTCAATTCATTAAATTTTCTTCTTATTATAGATATTTTCCTTCTTTTTTGCATGGTTGATAATGTTTTATTGTATGCAAGAAATTATAAATTTGATCTTGATGGGTGTTGGATATTTTTATATCCTTATAAATATTCATGAGATTTGTTCTGGGATGTTGTTAAATTACAGTTTCATTCTTGCTTTTATCATTCATTAGGCCAGTCCAGAGCAGTGTTTGGTCCAGCTCATAATTGACCACCACTAAGAAAGAACCTCTGATTATTTTACCTAGTGACCCATAAATTTCAAGTTTTTCCAGTCTGGCTGGTATGAATAGGCACTATTCTGGCCTCATGGAAGTTCCAACTGTAGATCCTTTCAAGTAGTTCTTTACTTGGGCTCAGATACTTCTCATGCATGCACTGATCAGTACTCAGTTGAATACTCCAGAGGAATATTCTACTTGTCTCTGGAGTTCGTTCTCTGAGCACTCTACTCTCTGGTACTCTGTCCTGTATTCTCTAGCCACTGCTGTCTTCCCTCTCGGCTCTGTCTCCTTAACACAGGGAGTCTGTTGGGTTCTCTCTTACTATTCTAAAACCTAGAAACACCTTCAAGGCAGTAAAACAGGGGCAATTGTAGGACTTGCCTGATTAATGTCCCATTTTTTATAGATTATTGCCCCCAATTTTTTTGCGTGATTTCAAGTATATTAAAAAATGTATTGTTTCATATTTTTTTTTCTGTTGTTATTTCAAGTAGGAGGATACATTTGTTTCTTATTCTTCTAACTTGGCTGGGAACATTACAAGATTTTAAACAGAGAATGACTTGATTGATTTTGAGAAACATCCTATCTATAGCATGGAGAATGTTGGCTAAATCAAGCCTGGATGCAGGCAGAGAGAGCAATGAGAAAATTTTATCGCAGGTCAGGTGAGAAATCCTATATTGTTCAGTAGATTGTAGTAACATGCTCTGTCAATTATTGTCAAAAAGGAATCATGGGCAAGACAAAAAAAAGAAATCTTGGTTTGACTTCCAGAGTTTTTACTTAGCATGACTTTGGGCTAGTCTATTATTAAACTCTCAGAGATGCATTTTTATATCTATAAAATGTCAATTATAATCCCTACCTTACAGAGTTTTATGAGATTTAAATAAGATAATACATATAAAGTTACTACTATAGAACCTGACTCATAGTAGGTAAATACAAACCTTCTTTCCTTCACTTGGTCTAGGTAGTGCTTTGGTTATTCTTGCTTTATATAGGGATCCACATTCTACAAAATCATGTCACATTGGATATCTGTTTCAAACCACTAAAAAATCATTTCAACTGTATCACACTACTATTAAAATTAAAATAATTCTTTTCATAAAAAAGGAATCATTATTGTCACTATTGTATAGAGAAGATGGTGGTGGTGGTGGTGGTGGTGGTGTGTGTGTGTGTGTGTGTGTGTGTGTGTGTGTGTGTGTCAGTGTGTGTGTACGGGTATAAGTGTAAGAATTGATAGGTAGTTTATAGAAGTAAAAAGAAGTCAACTTCTTAGTCCATGTCCCCTGAAACACAGTATGAGAATTTCACGGTTTAACTTTATGTTGCAAAAATATATGAAAACATTATTCTGCATGTTTTTAGTTTATTTCTTCTCTTTTCTACTTTCACATGTATATTTCAGAGTCACCTTTCCCCATACTAAGCAATTGAAAAACAAATACTCAGGGATTTGGATATCTGTATAAAGAATGAGTTTTTCATTCTCCAAAGATCAGATAAGAGAGGGAGGAAAAGGAGGTGCATAGAATATGTATATGGGAGAGGAAGGTGTTGTTGTGTGTCACTCAACCAGAGAAAGAAGCAGTGGAACAACCAATTTTTTGAAAGAGGGCTCGAGGATCAGTATCTTCTTTTGCAAAAACCAAGGAAAAAGTGTAAGGGACTTACTACTTAAGCTGTCCTAGAGCATGGAGTTCCACTGAATCATCACCTGGGGACAATATGCCAACCGAGTGACACTTCTGAGATCTCAGAACAGAGGGAGAAAGTGTGTGCAACTTATGTGAAAATGGAGTTGTGAAGAAAACTCCTTGTTCCATATCAAAGCTACAATTAACTAGAACCTACTGGGCCTTCCTCCACAGGCCACACCATCGCTACGATTATGTCACTCCCTGTTTGTTTCTCTTCTCTTTGTGATAGCCTCTCTCATCTCTCCCAGACACCCCATAGCTTCCTGACTTTTCCATCTTCTTTTCTATCAAAAATTGTTCACAGAAAAAGATAGAAATGACCAATAATACAGTTATCCTGAATAGACCCTACAGCATTATAGAAAAAGAATTAATGAAAAAATAAAGATCATCATTATTAAAAAATAGAACTAGGAAAAATACCAACCAGGTAATTTTCCTTTTGAAATTATCATTTTTACATCTGACTTACCATGGAAACAAATCATGAATTCCACATTGTTTAATTTATACGATCTTTCCACTGTGATACAAAGTCTCACACTTGAAAGTTCTCTTTAAACGTTGACTGACTGACACGTTTATGAAGTGACTGAAGAAAGACAATTAAAATCTTTAAGACCCACTTTTCCTTCTATAAAATTATTCTCTAAATTACTTCAATCCACTGTGTTTTGAAAAACATAATACATGCACGATACCTTAAAATATCAAACGTTGGTCCCAATATCTGAAAAAACACTATAGCAGTTAGATAACATCTGCTCCATCCCAATTCCCTGCTTTGGAAGGCCGAGTTTTTAATTATTAAAACAAATCTAGCTGCTACATTAGACTGGCAGGAGTTAGCAGTCAATTGACATATTCTTCACCTAAGAAAAATATACACATGCATCATGTTAGGTGCGAGGGCAAAACCAAAGTTAGACATTTTTGTAGCTCGTAACACCTCTGATTAAGTCTCTTAGACCTGGCAATGCCCACTTGGTGCAGCAGTGTCATTGTTCCTGTAAGTCAAAACTCTATATGTCCTCCACAGGGCATAGTGGTACATCCATTCCAGTGAGCTGATGAATAAGGATTATCAAACGATGACACTTCTCATGGCCTTAGGTTAGATTTCACAGCCTGGATGCTCAGTACACTGGCATCTAAAGTCACCTTCTGAATCTTTCCTAGAAACAATACAAGATAACATTATTATTCTATCTTAGGCATCATGTCAAGCATTTTAGAAACATATGTTCACAAAACTCTTTGAATTAGGTAGCTCAGAGAAACTGAGACTTAAAGAATAAATAAAATGTACATTGATCTCAATGTGTCTTTAGAGCTGACAGGAATTCCCATCTGGAAAAACACTCATGGTTGTGATTCTAGTTTGTTTCAGACCCTTTCCTTGCAAATTTCCTTACCCTCATGTCAAATTTCCATTTAATTGAATAGAAACTCTCCTCACTAAATATTAGACATTCCTTTTTTAAAGTTAATGCTCTTGTGATCTTTCTTCTACTCTCTTCTACTTAGTAACTTCTCTAACAAATAATTAGAAAACTTAATGGTCTAATCAATTTAACTCAAGGAAACATTGTTGAGTGCCTATGCTGGACCTGAAATGCAAAAATGCCTTTGCCTAGGAAATTAATGATTTTGTCTAGGAGTTCTTTTACATCATAAAATATAGAACTGGGTATCACAATTTTCCAACTGATTTTGTTGTAGTTTAATAGCTGATAATCTCAGTTTACTGACTTCACTGAGTTGAACCATTTTCAACAGTCCTTTTACAGAAAGTGATAATAAAAATTAGCAGTTTTCTACATCAGAGATTTAGCTGTGAAGCATCCATTACCGTTAATAGAATTTATATAACTCAATTTTACTGCCATTAAAAGGTCAAATCTAAAAGGTTTTATTAATGTGATTCTTTTAAAAAAAGTTGTTTCTATCAAAAATAATAAGTTATAAAATTTAAAAAATGATCATTAATTTCTCCTTTGATCTATATTCATTATTTTTAGTCTCTAGACCTCTGTCCCATTAATGATTATATATATACATTTACATAAAATCTTCCAATTTGGAAAAATTGTTGGTGAGGTTTGTTGTTTTTGATTCCTACAAAAAAACTTTTAAACTTTAGAGACAGCCTAACATGTGAGGTAATTAAAGGAATAGGCTCCCTTTGAAGAAGAGATATTTTCCTACTTTCCATCTAAGTTTTTTCTCATCAATAATTGGTAGTAAGTATCTCCTCTTTGAATAGCACAAGGCAACATCATAGAAGCTTCATCACAGATCTTCTCAGTGATAAATGGTCTCCAATAGTGTTTTGTCAAGCAAAACGTTGCATAATGAGAGAAATAGAATAAAAGATGAAGTCTGAACATAGCCCAATGTTGCCATTTCTCTGTTAGAGAGGAATTTGTTAGCAATCCTTTATCAGTCATATTGACTCCTGATGTCTGAAGCTATAGGTAGCTTCTTTGGTTAATTCAGATGCATGGTAGGTATATCTATTCTTTTTAAATTTGTTCATTATTATTATTATTATTATTATTATTATTATTATTATTTGAAATTACTTGTATAAATGGGCCAGGATAATGAATAAGGAGAAATCAACCAACCAACCAACCAACCAACCAACCAACCAACCAACCTTCAGTTACAATTTGATCCTCACTCTCCAAACACACAGCCATAGCCTTACTGTTATCAAAGACAGGTTGATCTTGATTATGCCTCACTAAGAAAAATGACTTTCTGACACTAGCGGAAGAAATGATAAATATCCACAGTTTTACAAATAACAAACCAAGATTTTTTTTTTTTTTAACTGGATTTTGCTCCTGTTGCAGGCACACTGAAAAACACTACTACAGCTGCAGGGTTACCAACCAAGGGCATCTAACTGCCAGAAAGTTGAAAGCACATCTCACAGTTTGCAGCCAAGAGGATTTCTCCTGAAAACTCATGGCTGTTTTGAGTGCAGACAGAATGGATCTGCACAGCCAGCTTTCTCCATATGGGGTAAGGAAAGGGCTGTGCAGAGGTAAATGCAAAATGTAAGTGCTTTAGGAAATAAGCTCTTCTTTGTGTATCGACATCTAATTTACATGTAAAATCAAACACCTACGAATAAATTAGATGCTCACAGAACAAAAACATTGAAGATGAATGAGCAACTCCGAAGTATTGTGAGTGGCAGCTTCTAAGTTTGTTATTTTGGGAAGGAAATAAATTTATATTATGCATGATAACTAAAGAAGAGAGTTTAACTGCAATAGACCTATATTGCTGTGCAAAACTGAACCCCAAAATACAGCTATTATGTCTTTCTTTCTCACATGTTTATAGGTAGACTGGGGCATCTCTGCTTCTGGGTATAGTGTATGGGTGGACCCAGGCCAAAGGAGTAGGGGTTATCTGAAGCATCTTCTACTGACAGAGGCCAGAAACTCCTATATGAGTGAGTACAAATGAGAAATGCCCCGTGAAGCTTTGGCTTCAGACTAGCACACAATTACTTTTTTCCACATTCCTTTGGCCAAAGTAAGTTTCCTGTCAAAGCCTAGCTCCAGTGGGGTAGGGATATTTGCTTCTCCATGGAGATGAGGAAAAGTGAATGACTATTTGCTGAACAATAAGCTAATCTGACACATCTTTTTATTTTTCCCTCATAATTTAGAAATGTCAGTTATTAAGAAAGACAAAAATAAAAAATCACTGAAATTAACCCATCATCCAGAGATCATCAGTGTTACTCCTTAGTGTATATCCTTCCTGACTTTTATTTATGGGCACAGAATAGAATGAGTGGCGAGAAGGCGTTAATGAAGGGCTTATGGGAAGGGGAGAAGAGCAAAGACCAGGGCAGTTCCCATAGTGGGACATTAAATCAGGCTGCCTGTGTTTTTATACCTATCTCTAAGTAGTTATAAATTAGCCTCTCTGAGTCCCAGTTTTAATCTGTAAAACAATTGTGTCTACCTCACATGGTAGGCATAAAGAGTCAGTGATTTATTGAATATAGATAGAACAGAACTCACAACGTAATAAATGCTCAGAAAAAATTAACCACTATCTGTAAACATAATGTGGCAGTATTTCATCTTTAAATATTGGTGTGTTTATCTTATATGCATTACTCATACTCTGTTCTCTCACTGGCAACCCAAGGGTGTCTTTTTCTGCTTGAAGCATAAACAAAAGATGCAGACAAAATACTGGCATAATGCAAGAGAAAGATTTGGATGAATGTATGCGGACGGGCAGAACCTCTAGGGGCTCTTAGAGCCTTGGTTAGTGATCATCTAGTACTTCTTAATAATTTTTGGAAACTTATGTGTCCTTTACACATTTTAAACTTGAGATCTAAGATTTTTCATAAAGAGTTTAAATAGAGATGATTTGATAAAAATAGGGTTATGCTATTTTAAATAGCCAGTGAAATTTAAATATCATAATTTAAAACAACATCAACGTTCAACGATTTCTTCCTTGACATTCAGGAATCTTACATCTTTTGTTTTTATTCCACTTCAAGTCATATTTCCATTCTATTTTTAACCAAAATAATTTATTTTAATATGATCTATTTTTTATTCTTGAAAGACTTTTATTGATAATTCTGCCATTATTCTTTGAGAAGAAAATATACATATAAAAAGTGGAAGAATTTTTTGACTAAAGTTATTATAAACTTTAAATTTTTTTTCTGGCTTGAGTCATTAGTATTATTACTATGCATCATAAGTGTAATATTAATATTGTTATGTAATTATTAAACATTAAAGGTTGGATTTCATTAAAAATAGATTCCCATTGAGAGTAGTGGTATTTTTCAATGAATTCTTATTTCTATGAATGCTTAAAAAATTGTTAGAGTGGGACAGAGTTTTGCATAAATGGTGTTCTGCTTTGTTTTGTTTTGTTTTATTTTGTAATCCCAGAGAAACTTTCTCACAGAAATCAGTAGAGAGGAATGGAAGGAAGTTTTATTCTTTTTCATAGATGTGTCACTCAGTTCCCTTGATGCCAAAAATCACAGTGATCTATCATCAAAAATCATTTTTAATATAGACCAGTTGACACATCTTTGAAAGACAATATCACAGTGATATACCAGGAAAAATTACTTTCAGCCTTTTTAAATTAAGTCCCACGTCAAATTGACAAAAGCAAAAAATTGAAAACGACCTGATTTGAAAAATGATTCGTCGCCCAGTCATTACAGTTCACACTATCTCAATGTCTGTGATTAAACCAAAAAAATTTTACAAACACCTACCAAAATACTATAAATTATGCCTGTTACTCTTTTATTTAGAGGTATATTATTTAACCCAATATGCCCAAAAGTGAAAGAAAAAAATTAAAATGTTATTTAATTATATTCTTTTTAATATAATATTTTTGTATTAAATTTTATCTATTTTAAATATATATATTTTATCAACACTTTAGCATTGCAAAATTAGCATTCAACTTATAAAGAATACCTTCCCTAACTTAGTAAAGTGTCCACAAGCTAATCAGACTTACATTCTGTCAGAAAAATTTTGCTTTTATATTTCAATTCAAACAAATGTATTAATACACTTTTCAAGTGTTACTATAAAATGCCTAAGGAAATAAATTATATATAAAGAGATATTCATAAGCAGTCATTAAGATTAAAATGATTTCAATCACAAATAATATGTTATAAAAATTATATAATAAATAATATATAATTATATTATATATAATAATATAACAAAATAATAAAATAATATAATAAGCTCTTTCTTATAACTTAATTTGTAGCAATTAAGTGAAATGGTTAACTAAAACTCTAAGTTTTTCATAAAGCAGAAGCGATATATAAGACTTGGCAATCTTTCAGTACCTGTGAGGGTTTATCAGTTAGCTATTGATACAATATTGTTAGAAAACCACCAATCACATCATATCGGTATCCTAGGACAATAAACATTTGTTTCTCACATTGTTGTCTAATGTCAGTGGATCTAAGTTAGCCTGGACAGGGTGGCTCTTCTATTCTTAGCTAGTCTCCTAAATTTGTCTAGGAAGCAGCTGATCTAGGCTGGACTCAGAGGAGTGGCTCAGCTTTTTTGCATTTGTCTCTCATTGTTTTTCTAAAATGAACAGGTTAACCTGGACATGTCATTCACAAGATGATGGCAGAATCAAAAAGAGAACACGTGTGTCCAAACACTAAAGCCTCTTATAGCTTAGGCTAGAAATTGCCATATTGTTTGTCATTTTATTGGCTAACATAGGCCACAAGGCCAAACCTAGGAGTGGGAAATCAGGCTGGGTCACAGGGAGAGCACAGGGAACAGCTGCATAGCTAAGGGCATGGATACAGAAAGGAATGGAGAATTAAGACAATAATTCAATCTACCATTGTGTGGGTAATAAACTTGGGACTTCAGTTTTGTGGAGATAATTAAATGTGAATCAAAATATAAATATCAAACATAATTTAATTGAGTTCATTAGCTACCGTGATCAAACTTTTATCGTATGCTGAAAAAGGAGAAAGAGAAAAGCACATACTGCTAAAATCAAATCTATCTTGCAATTGGCGTGTAGTTTTAGTTTTTGTTAGTAAGAAATAGAATATAAACATTTTATAATGTGAAATAAAGTTAGCATCACTGGTATTTGGTATAAATAGCTCCTTTTACTTTACAAAATGGTTCTAAATACCTTATTAATAAGGTGTATCAAATTTAAATAAATTATATTCAAGTTTAACTTCTGAGTTTTAACCAACATATTTTGAAAAAGTTGAGTGACCTAAAAAATTTTTTAGTTACAGTTAAATAGCACTCATCTATACTATTTATGCTATTTGAAAGTTATTTTCTTTAAAACTAAATAACATGTTTTAGGAATGAGATTTGAAAAGAGTAGAAAAATATTGCTTATGTTTAAGTAAGTGCTATTTTTTTTTAGGTGAGGCAACCCTTGGTTGACCTCACACGTCAAGGACCTTGTCAGCTTACAATCCTTTATTTTTTTTATTCTTTACTCCTACAGCACCTGGTCTTCCTAGGTGGTCTCCTATCCAAGTACTGACCAGGCTGACCCTGTTTAGCTTCTGAGATTGGGCTTGTTCAGGGTGGCATGGCCATAGACTAGTAAGTGTTATTTTTATACTTATTTCTTAGTTATGGCTCTTTTGTTCTGTCACAGCACTTTCTCTTAATAGTGATGCATTCTTCGATACTGGTGGGGAAATAAGAAGCAAGTTCTTAAAAAATTGTCTTCTCCGCACACACCCCAGTCGATCACATATCTGAATTCTGAGCATCCTAACATGGGTCAAAATACCATTTTGCACAGAAATACATGTCAGAAAAGGATAGACTGGATGTATTGTGTTCTTAAAAGGAAGTTTTAAAATGGTCGAGCAACCACTACTCTATAGTCCATGTTCATAAGTCTCTGTTTGTTTGCCCTGTTCTTTTGTTGCTTTTAGGAGGGCAGAGGTAGATGGGGTAAAAGGGATCAAATATAGGAGAATGGGAGGACGGTGAAATAAGTAAAGAGGATCAACTATATGGTAGGTGAAGGAAACTGGATTTCTTTTTCTTTAATTAAATTTATTGGGGTAACATTGGTTAACACAATTATATAATTTTCAGGTGTACATTATAATTTGACATCTATATATTCTATTGTGTGTTTACCACTCAAAGTTGGAAAGTTGGAAACTGGATTTTGGATGATAAACACAATAGAATAAATAGATATCAAATTATAATGTACACCTGAAAATTATATAATTATATTAACCAATGTTACTCAATAAACTAATTTAAAAATGAATAAATAAATAATACAAAATAAATAAATAAATAAATAGCTTTAAAAAGAATAAATAAATAAATAAATAAATAAATAAATAAATAAATGAAATGAAATGATCAGGCATGTCCCTTACCTTTTTATTTGTTTTATGTTTTATTCAAATAAATTTTGCATACTTTTTTACTCCCAGATGAATTTTAAAATTATTTTGTCGAGTTCAAGAAATATCTTTTAAGACTTTGCTTGGAACATCTAGATTAACTTGTAATGTGTGGGTTAGCTTGAGGTAGCTATCACAGTTTTGCCATATTGCTTTCCTATACAGGATTATGACATCCACATATTTATTTATTAAAATAATTAATATTCATAAGTTTAACCTTGCCTCCTTAACGTAAGCCCCTCACATTTCTTTCTTAAGTTACTATTTAATATTTCTTTTTCTACTCTTAAGAATAAAAATTCTTTTTAATTATAATAACTGATTCGTTTTTTAGCAGAAAAAAAATCTCAGAATGCATATTTTCTGAATATGTAAATGGATGGCCTCAGGAATTTTAGAAAATTTTAACAGTTTAAAAAATAAATATTAATTTACACTTTTAAAATGCATGCATAAAATTTTTTCTTTATTTAATAATTTAGGTACTTTTAAATGACATTCAAACTTTTTAAATTACCCACTGCTAAATCTGCACTATCTTTAGTTTGAAAGGTCTCTGCTTTCTACTTATTGTTAGTTATAATGACCCATTCAGAATTTCAAAGATTTAAGCCTGTTCTCTAAATAAAGTATGCAGATACAATTAGATATTTGGCTGGTTGCTGTCTGGCTGAAGTAAAATTCCTTTGTCTATCCTTGTAAAGATATTTTTAGCAATTTGCAATAAGAAAAAGCTTTCTGAATAAGCTTTCATTAGAAATTTCTAAGGTATACAGAAAGAGATTATAGCTCTTTTCCTTTCAAGATTTTTCTTCTACAGCCACTGTAAACTATGTGTCACAGGCATGTATTTTGATATACCTAAAAAATTAAGTCATATTTATAACCTCTGGTTAGGATAGGGAAAACGTATATATTTGATGTGGTTCTAATTATGAGTATACAAGAGATTTAAGCTACCATCATAGGGAGATACTACAAATAAAATTTTGCTTTATTTTTTTTGCTAAAAATTGTGTTGTTTTAAACTATTTTTAGTTAAAAAACTGATGAAATCAACAGTTGTTCAAAAAGTATTGACAATCCCTCTCTCAATTCAACCACAATAATATAACAAAAAGAAGTATTACCCTTTGCCAGTGTCATTAGCAGTCACCTTACTCAGTGCCTGCTGAAAATTGATGGTCAAAAATAGAGAATGACTTCTTTAATTTGCTCCTATTAGTCTTGAAAGTCAAAAGAACAAATGGACTATTTTCAAAACATGGGAATAGGCAATTTGTCTATGTTCGTACTGGATAAAATATCTCTGCCCATCAACCCCTATAAAAGAGTAAATAAAAATAAAGGGAAGTGTGGGAGATGAGAGAAAATGAGTATTGGGGGGAGGAAAGGGAAGAAAATATACGTTTTTATTAAGAAATGACAGAATACGAGAGACAGAATTTTTTAAAGGTGGAATTATGGTAAGACTGTGGAGGAAATTTAAAGAAAACAAAAGAATAATGGAATAAATAGACATGTTACAATGAACCAGAGACAAATATAATTATGGTAGAAAAGGGAACATGTGGAACTCAAAAAGAAAAGAAAGAAAGAGAGAGAGAGAGAGAGAAAGAAAGAAAGAAAGAAAGAAAGAAAGAAAGAAAGAAAGAAAGAAAGAAAGAAAGAAAGAAAGAAAGAAAGGAAGGAAGAAAGAAAGAAAGAAAGAAAAAGAAATAGGGTATTATTATAGTTTAAAATTCTAAACTCTTAATAGTATTAAATTATAACCCACAGAATAAGTATCTATGAATCCATACTGATGTAAATTGAGTAAACAAAATAATAAAAAGAGATAGCTCTTTTTTATTAAAGAATTTTAATTAATTAATATTGAAGAATAAAGGGGGAAGATTACTGTTGGGCACACACCATAATAACAATAAAAATTGTTGCAGCCATGATCTAGCAATGGATGCTAAATTTAATGGGTAAAACTTTAAAGGAGAATTGCATTTGAGGAGCCTCAAATATTTCCCCCAAGTTATTTATTAATTAGGAATAGGCAGAGAGTAACTTACAATGAAGAAACTCAAGACCCACAGGCAGAGACTTAGCCAAGTGATCACTAGTAATATCAACAAAAAGACTAACATGAGGTACCCCCTGACATGCATTGAGAAGAGCACAAGATCACTTCTGTGGTCTTTCCAAAAACGTATAATCCCAGGAAAATAACATTAGACAAAACCAAATGAAAGATGTTCTGTGTCAAAGAGAGAATGTATTAATTTCTCTGTATTTCTACACCTTATAACTATGACTTTTCTTCTTGAATAATAAAACAACTACCAATTATTTTTTCCAAACTGCGTAAGAGCAGTTTCGCTCATTATTATGACTAGTTCCAGAATATATATACAGTTACATATCTGATTATTAAAAATTTGGCTTTCTGAAATCTGCTTCAGTGAAACGTGGATCTGATCTGGTACTTCTGCGTACTGAAAAAGAAAGTCTTTTGGGTCTTCAAAAAAGACTGAAGAATATTACAGAATAAAGTGGTCTAAGGAGACAGCACAAATAAATGCAGTGTGGAACCTTAGACCAGACCTGGAACAAAAAGATCATTTAGAAAAAAATCTAGTGAAATTTTAACACTGTCTATATTTTAATTATTAATAGTGCAACTATGTCAATTTCCTGGTCTTGATCTTTTTATTGTGGTTATATAAGATGTTAACATGGCAGGAGCTGGAGGAAGGGTAAATGAGAACTACTATTGTGCAATTTTTCTGTAAATCTAAAATTATTTCAAAATAAAAGTTAAACAATCTGGACCTCAAGCAAACATTTTAGACAAGATTTCTGTTATATGAATAATGTACTGATACATTTACCTGTGTTTGATTTTTCTTTTTTTCTTTTTTTTAAAAAATATATCAAATGGTGCTTTTTCTTCTGTATATGATTTTTTACAGAGAGGGACTATGCCCCCTTTCCTCAAAGGTGATTACAGGGCACTGGACTTCTCACCTCCAACTAGGATTTTGGGTTCCGGGCTTGGCAGTGAGACAAGAACATAGAAGAGTGACAACTTCCTGGAGACTCTGGACTTGGGCAATTACCAGTGCAATAGCAATCATTACAGACTCAAATGAGGGCATTTGTCAATTCTTCTGCTACCAAATAGTTCTGAAGGGGGAAGGAAGAGAGGAATAACTCCAAAATTTGCCTAAATTTCCATCAAATGACTGGATAAAAGGTTGGATCAGATTTAATTTGATTTAAAGAAAATAATAGGATGTTTCTTGAATCTTCAAGATTGTGCATTAAAATTCTTATTCACTACCCCTCCTAAATCTTTTGTTAATTATTAAATAAATAAAACCATGATGAAGAAGTACCCTTTTCTTTTTCAGAATAGCATGTAAAGCACAAGTTCTCTGATTTGAGGTGATAATATCTCTAAATCCTTCTGCTCCAGACTTTGGAAAAATTCCTGCTATTAATTATTTGCCTCAGGTATTTATAAAATATGGGTTCTCCAACCACTTTTATTCTCCTTTTGATATTTGAAAGAATTGGCAGCTTTCACGGTGAGCTGCCATTTCTGTAACTTTGAGGTTAAGAGTGGCGTGCTTTGTGGCAGTGGATTCAGAGAAGGCACCTGACAGGTTCGTCAAGTGGGGCATGAAACATTTCAGTAACCACCCTGTCTGCTTAGCAACCAGATGAATATCTCCCTCTTGTTTGGTTTAGACAAACAAGCAAACTTAATTTACAGAGGACTTTGATTTTTCACCTGATTCTACTAACAACTTTCAGAAAAGAAGTTTCCAGGGTTACACTTCATCATTACCAATTTCTTTTTCTCCATGGTGTATGAGTGCATTTCGGTGAGGAAAGAAGAGTTTGATAGATGGCTTATCCAGAAAATAAATAACAAAGTTATTTGCCAACTGCTGCTGTCTCTTATGCCTGGGTAACCTGGGTTTGCATTAGAATCCAGCCACAATTTAACAGCATAATTTATGGTGCTTCCAAAAGACCTGCTTCTTCTTCTTCCTTTTTTTTTTTTAATTCCCTGGACTGATCATTCAAGTTCATTTCTATTGCCACATCGGTAATTTAGAGGTTTCTATTTTTCCTCTCGAAATTCAGTTTAAGAATTTAGAGTTGTACCCAAAGTAAACATTCTTTAATTCAACTCAAATAGTTTATAATGACATTATTCCTGACTCATGCCTTTCAGTGGACATTGGAATCAGATAAACTTGAATTCTCTGATTGGTACTTAGAAGCCATATTAATTGGAAAATTAAAGTCACATGTTTGTCCTCCGAGCTTTAAAATGTAATGTCAACACTATAGATTAGAACCAGGTTGTCAATGACTTAAAAGGAAAAGACTTGAGATTTGGACACAGACTTTCTGATAAGTAAATTAAAGAGGCAATGGGAAAATGGCACTGTTGCCTTCTTTGATCCCAAAGTGCCCTCTTACTGTTGTGGTTTAATAATAAATTAATGTTTATTACCTGATTTTAACACCCAGTCGCAATGTTTTGCTCATACTGAGCTTATAGACAGCTAAGCTACTTTTTGCAATCACGCTCAATCCCTTTGCTGGCCTACAAACTCATCCAAGACCGTCCCTGTACTTTTTATTCCGTTCTCAACTAGGACTCTATAATCCAAAAAAATCTCCAAAATATAAGTAATTTTCCACACTCTGTTCTATCAGGTTAAAACCTGATAGAACAAGCATTCTCCACTATCTAAAATACATCTATATACCTTCTCCAACTCCACACTCATTTTTAAAGATTTGGTTTAGATGTAAGCTTATTGGATAGAATTTCCTTATTGGATAGAAATTTCCTAAGAAATTTCCTAAAAAAAATTTTTTTCTCCTCTGTCCTCTTTTACTATGTTGTTGTTAGTTCCATCACTAAACCTACCTGTTGGGAGCCATTCTTGCTGAATGCCCTACAGACAGGGTTGGAGTTGCCTGCCAGTTAGAAGTTTCCAGAGCCGGTGGGCTCGTTAATGGATAGTTGTTACTGAAGGAGGAAGTTTGGCTTAATGGAAATAGTTGAATGTTCCTTGCCCCAGGGAATAAGAGACCAAAACAGGAACAAGGATGTTTTGAGAGAACTTATGTAAAGGTCAGCAATCATTTGCATATGTGTGGGTGTTGTTTCTCATGCTCTTCCAAGGGTATATATATGCTGTGCTAAATAAACTCTGGGCGCAGTATTCACTGTTCACCCTCCCGACTCTCTCTCCCTCTTTTTCTCAATCCTCACTCCCTCTCTCAGGAACTATTCGATCTTAGCCAGTTGGCTCCAGCACCTACCACATAATATTTTTGTCTTCCCAACTAGTTTTGTAACATCTTTGGAGGCAGAGATGCTATTTCATTCATCTTCATGCCTCTGTGGCATAATACCATACAAATGAAAGGTGCTCAATGAATCTGAATGAAAGAAAAACAAAATGTGAAGTTCGATGGTACAGGTGAAATCAGAGTGCTAAAGAAGTTTGAGAGAAAGAGAAATGAATTGCGAATGGTGTCATGAAGTAAGTAGCATTTTAAATGGAGCTTGAAAGATACATAAGATTTAGAATGATACCCAGATAAACGATAAAGGGGAAGTGCATTATAGGAGATTTAAGAAACCATAACTAAAGATCAAAGAGCTTCTCTGCAAGAATACATCCAAAATTAAACTAATGAAGGAGATTCTGGTGGAATAAATGAGAAAAAAAAATATTCTTTAAGTCCTGACATGGATGATAGGTCACAAAGGATAATGGAGAGGACATGATTGGCCAAGCAAAAGGATGTCTTTATGTTTGAAAAAGAAACACTATCTTTTACATTCATGATAGACACACAACTAAGAATGTCAAAATGCAAAAGAACTTTCTAGAGGAAGGATTTTTTAAATGCAAATATAAATATTGTAATACTGGTTAATTTTTTGTGGGGGTAAATTGCTGTTAAAATGCAAATAAAATATTGTGAATATGAGTAGTATTAGTTATATTTTTGTGATGGCAAATTACCATGTAAATGGAAACAATTAGTGTAAGAGACTAAAAACTAGCACTAAATGTGGAGATATTAGGAACCTGGAAATGTTGGCCAAACAACTATTCATTGAACAACTTCCCTTAATTACTGTGGAAAATACAACTGAAGGAGAAAATAAAATATTTTACCTGAAAAAGCTTAACATGCAATTAAGAGAAGCAGATAAGCATAAAAATTTTAAAAAACATAAACAATGAATTTTAACAAGTAAGTACACAACAATGATTTTTAACAAACAAACAAACAACAGCAACAAAAAGAAAACAAGGATATCACAGAGAAATATAAGATGACCTGGGTATGACTATTAGCTGGAAGAAAGAAATTCTATGTAAAAATACTACCTTGTGCAAAGACATAGTTTTGTCCAGTACAATCAATTAACAGAAGGGCAAGGGTGACAGAAGACTAAAGTATAATTTATAATATGTATGAAAAGTTTCTGTGACATGGCGAGTTAGTTGTGATGAGAATATCAGGGAGAGGCTTTTAAGGCTAGGAGAGTTTTAGATATAATCTAATAGGTAGTATGAATATGATATAAAATTTTGAAAAGAGAAATCACATGAAAAAATTTCATCAGTGTATAAGGTTATCTGGACTATACATGTGAATCAAAAACAAAACAAAACAAAATGGTTCATACAGTATTGTTAGTCACTATGTCATTTCTTCATTTCTATCCCTCCCTTCTTATACTATTTCCTCTCTTTCTCACAAATAGTGTGTATGTATGCACACTATTCTTGTGAGGCTTAATGACTTCTCAACTGCCTGTAGAGTTTGCATTCATGACTCTTTACTATATTCATCTGTAGCATTTATGTGGCATCCTTGAGCATGGGCCACGCTAACCTTCTCTGTATCGTTCCAATTTTAGTATCTGTGCTTCCAAAGCGAGCACTGTAGTGTTTAAACATTACAAAACAAAACAAAAACCACTTAATTTATTGACACACTGCTACATGCTAGGCACTCTGCAAAAAAAAAAAAAAAAATTACGCATATTATTTAACCATCATAATAATATTATCAAGCAAGAACTATTGTCACCCTCACTTTACATGTGAGGAACAAGAAGAATAGAGAATTTCATCCACCGAAGGTCACACAGGCTGTCCTTAATGAAACAATAATCCACACCTTGGAATTTTTTATTTCAAAACCCTACTTTTAATCACTAGCCAGCAGTCCCCAATCTTTTTGGCATCAGGGATCAGTGCTCCTATGAGAATCTAGTGCCTGATAATTTGAGGTGAAGCTGAGGTGGTGATGCCAGCGCTTGGGAGTGGCTGCAAATACAGATGAAGCTTTACTTGTGCCCACTGCTCACCTCCTGCTGTGCAGCCCGGTTCCTAACAGGCCATGGATAGGTACTGGTCTATGGCCTGGGGGTTGGGGACTAGACTATACTCTCAGCCCTGATTTGCGTCTTCTCAAACTCCAATCAAGCAGCATCTTTAAAGAGAACACAAATCTAAAACTAATCAAAGATGTTCTTTTCAAAATGTTATTTAGATAAGGAGGTGAAATTATAATGATTTCCACAGTTTACATATTCTATAAAAGAGTATTAAAAATTTATAAACTTCCTAGAAGAACTATTGGTTTTTTTAAAGTTATAATTTGTAATGTATATGATACAAAAGTTTCAGAAAAGCATTTATACAGATAAAGATGTTTAGTGGATCTACTTGTTCAAAAGGGCATTTGGCTCAGAAATGAAAGGAGGAAAAGGAAGAAGGAAAAGAAAGAGAAGGAGTGGGGTGGAGGAGAAGGAGGCGGGAAAGGAAAGAAGGAAGGAAGGAAGAACAAGGAGAAGATGGAGAAAGGAGAAGGGGGGATGGTTTATTAAAAAAGAGTAAACTTGATGACTAATGAATTGGTTAAATAACTATATATAAATAGCAAGATAGTATAAGATAAAGTTAACTGTAGCAGGTTCAGAAAAAGAGTTAAACTCATCATAGCACATTAAAACATAAATACCCCTGTATTGGACTTTATAGTATGATAGGAATGGCCAAGGTTCAGTAAAAATATTCTGGAGCAGGCAGTAAACAGAAAGATTTAAGAAAAAGAATAGATAAAATTACTAGAAGATTGGCATTTTTCTATTTCTAACGATCCAAGTCTAAATGTTCTGAATAAATCTATCTCTCTCCCCACACCCCTACTTCTCAGAGTTCCTTCCGCCAATAGTTTCCATCTAGAATAATCTGACCTTAATTCCTTGTCCCTTTGTTCAAGGAGACGCGTCCTGACTGGCTGACAGGACTTGCAGAAAACTCTTTTTCTTTCACTCAGGTTTGGAATATAATATGTAGCAGCAGTGTTACCAGGAGTTTTACTCTTGAGAATAGGAGGAGAAAAAATGTTACATTGTGGCTTTCTTAAAGTCCTCAGCAGCACATGGAGGATAAGCAAGAGATTAGAAATAGATGGTACTCTTTGAAGGAAATGACTTGGCATTTCTTCTAAAAGGCTGCACAAACAGGGTACAAATGTCCTGGAGAAGCAGAGAAACACCCCAGAGAGATCACCAGGAATGACCACCCCCAAAGGTTAATTCATGAAGAAGGGCTGGAAAACATCATATTTCGTAATGTCAGTTTCTATTATGTCATAAGCTGAATAATGTCAAAATATAACATAATCAAATAAAAACTCAAAGCTTAAAACTGTAAGTTATTCTAAAATCAGCATATTACTGTCAAAGATTTTCTATCCCTTTTCTGTTAAAAGTCTCAAAATATAAACATTTCAGAATTTTAAGTGAGAAAGTACAAAATGATCCTTTGACCCATTTCACATAGGGAGAATGTTAAATGCTTTTATCTGGCCACAACAAAAGGTCACCAGATAAAGCAAAGATAATTTCAGAGTCCAACTTCCTTCCAATGTATTATAAAGTTCATTTAGTCGTAAAGAGAGCTAGAAATCTCTCTAACAAGCATACTAGACAATCGAATCCCAAGTAAATGTCCATTATAGTAAAAATCTCATTCTTTGCCCCAAATCTACATCTTCATCATCTTTGAAATGTACTTACTTTAAAAAAAATATTGAGAAAATAAGTATTACCCCAAAGTAAATAATACATAAACTTTTGGGAGTATAAAGCCTTGTGATTGATTTTTGTGGTACTCTATATCTTCTTAAAGTCTTACATGAATGTCATTTTTAAAAAAAGGTTATGTCATCTTCTTGCTAGGATTCTAGGATTAAGTAAAATTATTCTACATTTTAAATTATTTTCCCCAGGGCATGATGATATACTTATTAATTCATTTCTCTCTTTTTCTCTCACTTCCTTACATCCTTCTAATTACTTTTATTTGACTCTTATTTTTATTCCCAATTCACAGAAACCACAAGTGTAAACAGTTTATTGTCACATTGAAACAGATTGACATTAGCTGTATTTTGTGGCAGGCAGCACACACACTCTGGAGTCAGACAGCTTAAGGCTGAGTCCCTGTTACCCCACTTACTAGGCGGGTAACAAGCAAGTCTTGTATAAGTGAGACCTTTCTTTGCCTCAGTCTCCTCACCTATAAAGTAGATATAATAATAGTACTGACCTCACAGGATTGTGTCTAAGATGAAATTTGTTAAGATGTAAAAAGGACTTAGAGCAGAGCCTGGCATATACTATTCATTGTGTGTTAGCTATTATCGTTTTTGTTCCTCTAGTTCATCACCTTGCTAAATGGTTAAGAGCTGATGAGAAGTTCTGAGCTGCTTGTGGTCATTATATATTTTCATGCCATTCACAGAATGATGTTTTAAAAGGTTCTAAAGCAGAAAAGTTTGACACCTTGACACACAGAGTCTCTGGCAACCAATGGCATGTGCATGGACTTGGCTCGTATGAAGACCCCTTGTTGATTTTGCATCTGGACATAGTGGGCCAACATTGTTATGATGTACAAGGTGTCACTAAAGCCTGCAGGGAAGCCTTTGATCATAGGAAAATGACAGGTCTCATTGTTTTTGTGGGGAGCAGACCAGAGACCAAATGACTTGACTCTTTCAGGTAACATCCTAATGTGAGTCTACCTTTGCAGATAAGCTTCCCTGAGCCATATATGATCAATATAAACTATTATCAGTAAATGTGCACTGCCTCTCATCTCTGGACCCTCATCTCTTCTCTATAACAAGCATAATTTTTTCCGTAAAGCACCTTCATCAGGGTTGAGTCTTTGTGTTATCCCCACAAAGTACGTCTGTATTAGCTGCCTTGAAGTTTCTTCTGAATCGTTGCCTTAAAATATTTATGGTCTCAGACCACCTTAAAAAGAAATATTCTCTTAAATTTTTACCCTATTCCCACTGATGTGCTATATACACATACCTATGTGTGTGTATATACATACTGATGTTATATTGAAACAATATTGTTGCCATTGGTGAAACTCCAGACAGTAAAAATATAAAATTTTTATCTTCAGAGCCATGCAAAACAGTTTTTAAAATGGTTTTAAATAAAAGGCAATATTTGCCATATTCAAAACAATCTGAAAACTTTTTATACATTAAAACACACAATATATGAAACATACACTCCAATTTTTAAGCATTTTTACATATATAAAAACAAAAATGATTATATATAGACAATCTTATGAAAGAACCCTCACCAGGACACAGTACTCTGTACTGTTTATAACTTAGGGCAGAGTCTATACTCAAACTAGTATCTCCATTATTTGAATAATGTAGATGTTTAATAAATACTTATGAAATAAAAAATCAACAAATATCTAGGTATATTATACAACTGCATTTAGCACCAATGTTTTGAAAAAATAATGTCCTCTTAGAGATTGGAAGCAATTCTCCTCTTAGAAGATTGTCCTTAAGTATATATTTCTCTTGAAGTTAAAAAAAAATTACTATACTTTTAAATTATATTTGAGTGATTACATACTAGGTTATACAGAACTTACTTTCTCAACCAGACCATAGCAAAGCAAAGTTATTCTTTTTCAAGTCTATAATCGATTTTCATTATGGAAATACAAAAATAATACCCAAGATAAATTGGGCAGAGAGAGAGAGAGGTAGCCTCAAAATGTGCTACAAGTTAACTTGTCATTTTTTAAAAAGTGCTTTGTCATGAGTTGGAAGCATTGTAGCTTCTTTTTAAAAATTATTTGAAACATTTTGACTAAGGCCAAGGTTTTCAGTGAAGAGGAATCTTCTAAATGTGCTAATTTAGATGAACTATAAAAACAGAATATGAAGATCCATGGGATAAATAATTTGTGTCTATAATATATATTGATTCCTTATTTTAAACTTACCAGTGAAGTGAGGGAACTCATTTGATCAAGAGTAGATATTGTTATCATTTCTAGAAACTTTCTTTATCCTGTTTGAAAAATTAGTTTGTATTAAATTGTTAAACTCAAGTAAACATTTAAATGCTGTAATCAAAGCCCAAAATAATAACTGAAAGACAACTTATAAAGAATCATTACAAGTTAATGTCTCTCACTTCAAGAATATGTGTGAACAGAATAAGTAAGTAAAGGGAATGGAAGGAAAAGGAATCTGTATCATAATTTCCACATGCTGATAAAAATTGTATTCATTTGCAACACAACCTGCTGGAATTTTAACATTTCTGTTTAAAGTCATGGTACCAAGTTTTTTCCATTTTGGGAAAACTGCCACCAGTGGCTTAAACTGCATTTTAACTTTTGGAAAGTTAGTGTTTTATGTTCAATGTCATGTCAAAACAAATTCTATTTTAACCCTCTCAAGCTATGAGAGGGTTGGTATTTACTTCAAAATATAAGGAAGAAAGATGTGGGAAGAATGATTGTCAAGTTACTCTTTACCTTCATCTAAAGCAGTGTTCTCAACATCATCTGAATATTGGAATCACTTAAAGATTTTTAAATATTACTGATGACTGAGTAGCATCCCCCAAATTCTCTTTTAATTGATCTGGATGTGACCTGGGCTTTAAAATCTTTAAAATTTTCTCCAAGTTATTTCTAATGTGCAGCCAATTTTGAGAACCACTGATCCAAAGGAAGTAGGAAGAAAGATGTAAAGAATGACTAATTGTTAAAAAGTCCTTAAAAGAAGAAAAAAACCTAATCCAATTAGATTCTTTGGTCTCTCTTACATTATCAGAGACCAGAAATTTTGCTTATTATGTTCATTTTAGGCTTAAGGTAACAGGTAGAATTTTACTAAAAGCAATGTTTCCATGGCTTACTATTCAATTTTATTAAATTGAATTTAATAAATAGTCACTAAATAGCCTGTTACCTGCAAAGAACTGACCTAATGTTGTAGGACACTTGAAGATGAATAAGATCTGATTTTCTTTCTCAAATAGCATATGAACAAGTAAAATATTAGCTAAGTCAACTGAAGTCAGATGCTGCAAATAAATCAGACCTGGTAAAGAAGCTAATGGCTTCTTGAATAGCAAATGATGCCCCCAAAGTTGTCACACCAAAGTTACAACGTTAATTTCAAAAAACAGCATTAGCCAACAGACACATACCATTATGTCTGTTTAGGCCTAATATAGAAAACCATTAGTTGATGAATGAGAGCTACGTATTATTTACCAGACTGGATGGAGCTAAGGGGTGTCTTGTTTCCAAGCATAGAATTTGAGATCTGAAATAATCAGTTAAGTCTTAGCATTCTCCTAGACTTACCTATAAAGGTACTTCCTAGGTGCCAGTTAGATTTTTTTCAATTCAAATTAAGAACATAGTTATGCATAATCAAATGAGTTTTTAGATTTGCCTTGAACTGTTAGATGACTGTTACCCAAGAAAATCTGGCTTAGTATCTCAAATACATTATTTTCTGATTTGTAAGGCAGACATACACAGCATGTACCTGTGCATGTGTGCATGCATGCATGTGTTTACATATACATATATGTGCTATAAGTTAGTCTGTATAGTGACACTATGTATAGGGGGAATTACTGCAAGAAGGAGCCATAGCTTTTTCTCTGCTCAAACCTACTTTACTTGGCATCAGTCTTCTTTCCTGGGGCACTGTCAGAGCCCACCTGACATGAGAAGCAGAATGTCCCTATATTGCCATCAAGCCTTGTAAATATATAGTGAAAGCTTCCTGTGCTCTAGATTGAAATCTGTTTTTTTTTCCCGCCTTATAAAGCAAAATTTTAAAAGCTGTTCATTTGTTGAAAAGCTTACTCATTTAGACATGACAAATTTAAAATTACTTGTAAGGATCCTGATTATGTCTCTCAGTACTTCCTAGTTGAGGAGAAGAGAGTGAACATTTGTAGGTGGTATTTTCGGAGCCATAAATATTCATGGAGTGAACAGTTGATAGAGAAACAAACTCTGGGCTCTCAGAGCTGCTTCCCATGGACCAGCAGGTGGAGTGGTTTTCCAGACACAGATTATCATCTTGTCTTGCCTTTCTGATCCACTTGTCAGCTCTCCTGTGAGACAGGAATCAATGGTATAGAGCCAGATCTTATGTCTCCTTTATGTTGGATAATTTTCATAAAATTTGAAGAGTAATGGGTGTCCAGGGCCAAAGACGACAAAACTGAAAAAACTTTGTATAGGCAAAGGACAACTTTAATCAGCAAAATAGTTTTATTTAATTTCCAATGGGTTCAAAAACATACTTTTGGAGGTGCACATGAAATAAAACTTTCTATTGTTTTCTAAAAATTCAGAAAAAAAATATATTTATTGTTGCTGTACTTTTTGGTGCTTTGCCACTCTGATCGTATAGAAAAACCAATGAGATACTTTGGAGATTGATACACGTGCAGTTACCTATTATGTATGGCACAGAACTGGCAAGGTTTTCAGTATTTCATAACAGAGCAATCATTACAAGTATTGAGAAGAATGGCTCTCTCATGCTATGGTGATAACAGCAGTATAACCAACACGTTTTCCTAACACACATTTAGTGTGAAAAGGAAATTTGTTTATACAGATTCTAAAATTCATGTAGAAGAGCAAAAGTCCAAGAATAACAAAGACGATATTCAGAAAGAACAGGAAAAGGGATTTGCCATAACAGACACAGAGACTCACTCTAAATCTATAATAATTCAGAGTGTGGTACTGATATAAGGAGGGAGAAATAGAATAACTGAACAGAAAAAGACTGAAGCATAAATGAAACTAGATATGTGATAGAGGAGGCATGGCAAATCACTAATCACTAAATATTCCAGCTCCTAAAAGCCACGCTTTTAGGTTCTTGCCACTTGGCAT